>OY848925.1:5990678-6590678 GCA_963693285.1 Xestospongia muta
TCTCTCTCTCTCTCTCTCTCTCTCTCTCTCTCTCTCTCTCTCTCTCTCTCTCTCTCTCTCTACCATAGTCTGGCTGTTAGTTCATGCTCCACTAAGCTCTATGCTGGTTATAGTAACATGCAGGTAGTAACATGGATTAAACCAGAGACTGATCCTGATGAAACTAATGGTGATTATGTAGTTGTGCCTTCATTTTTAGCTCCTCCGCCTACTTCTGCTGTGGAGAAAACAGCCCAGTCAACATCATCTATTTTAAAATATTTCTAACTGCAAAAATTTGTAAAATCTCCTTTCTGAAATTTTTTATCAAGAAGGAAGATTAATAACTTAAGAGTCACTTTCTCTCAAAATTATAAAATAATGTCAAATTTTATTCCCTAATAATAAATTTTGTGTGTGTTGTGATTTTGTGCATCACTTAATTTTTGTAACACTGAAAATAAAAACAGGTTCTGTTTAATTTTAAATTAAAATTATTTTTGGAGTATACTGTGATATGGAGGGTAGTCACTCTGATGGAGAGGGAGGTTGGACAAGAGTGGCATTTGTTAACATGAGTGAACCATATTCATCTTGTCAACCTGGACTAGTACAATACGATAATATCTTTAATACCAGATTATATTAAGAGTGGAATATCTTATTTATATTGTTGTAACTTTACTTTCTTCTCTACTTATGATCTCAACTACACCAAAGTGTGTGGTCAAGTAAGAGGATATCAGTATGGAGTACCTTTTGTTTAGTTATGATTAAATATTGGGATATTACCTGAAGCTATGGACTTACAAGGAGTGACTAGTTGTCCTCAGAATATGACATAGTCAATAGTTTCAAAACATGATCAATAGTCACACTTATTGTCATTGCATACAAATAATAAAATAAAATAATGAAATAACAAAATGGACTTAGTTCTTGATTTAATCCAATAGACAATGCTCATATATAAAGACCTACATTTATTTTATATGATATTGAAGTGTGTCTGTTTTATGTTCAAGAGAGAGACTATTTACTTGTTCAATCAAGTAGTATTTCTCAACTAAATGGAAGATGAAAATATTCCACTGTTAATGATAGCTACCTGTAACTAATAGTTTTCATTATTACCAGACTATAACAAACATCACATGAAGTTTTGACATAATATTCCTTTGTCTCCTTCTCTTCCTTCAGTCTGTAGTCTGTTTAATAATAAAAGACAAGACAACAACACTCTTACTGCCATGTTTGTATAGGACACCATGACATGTGTACAGGAGACTATATATAAGGACAATATGATATGTATTACTGAGTAATATCTCTTTATGTATCCATATATACATCTATTTGTCCATTCATTTGATGCATTAATATCAACTAAGTAATACAATATATTAACAATATATAAATTACCTTATATCTTAATGTATGTTTAATAGTAGATCTAATGATGGTAGGAGAACATGATATTATAAAATGAGAGAGAAAAGAGTTAAAATAAATGAATGGATAGATGGATGGACATTGGATGAATGGATACATTGTATAGAAGGAGAGATGAACTGATGGATAAATGGATGATTAATGGATAAACAGATGACAATGATGGACAAACAGATAAAAAATGTTACCTCTTCAATTTTATGTTCAATATAGGATAATAGTAAATGATGATCTTTAATACATTACATTTAAAAATAAAACATATTATTTTATATGTAGAGTTGATATTACATGTACCTGTTTTCAACATCAACTAATCTCTGACAATATGGACCTAGTACTTCATTTAATCCAATAGCCAGTGCTCATATATAAAGACCTACATTTGTTTTATATGGATATTTAAAAGTGTATTAGTTTTATATGTTCAAGAGAGAGACTATTTACCTGTTCAAGATCATCAGCTACTTGACATCACTTGAAAAGCTACATAATGTAGATATATATCAAAGTGATATTAGAAGGACAAACTTACATTTAGTTAAGAGTAAACATGTTATAGACTTTGATCAATGTTGTAACTAGGTCATGTTGTAGACAATATGATGAAGTTTACCTTCATCATGTTATACCTGAACAACTCACTAGAGCTCAACCTGACTGGATCTCCGAGGGAGAAAAGACACAATTGTTATGTTCCAGTAAGTATCAAGTTCACAGGTCATAGACCATCAAGTAGTATTCTCAACTAACTGGAGGATGAAAATATTCCACTGTTAATGATAGCTACCTGTAACTAATAGTTTTCATTATTACCAGACTGCAACAGACATAATATAAACTTTTGAGATAATAATCCTTTGTCTCCTCCTCTTCCTTCAGTCTGTAGACACTCTTACCGCCATGTTTATTAGCGGGTTTGCATTTTTCCATAGTTACATACCACACCCATTAAAGTAGCTGTAAAAGCCAGCAGCTGTCGGTGAGAAAAAGTTTGCTGCTTAAGTCTTTACTGCTTTAAGCCTTCTTTACTAGAAACTACTAATGATAGAAGATAACTAACTAGCAAAACTGCTAACTACTAGATACAGTCTACTACTGTTAATAGAAACTAAGTTTGTTTAGTAGTAAGTTAATAGTTGTAATGTTATCAAGAAATCTTCTGATGTTGTATGGATCAGTACTTTCATGGAATTGTTAAAAGTGAGTGTATTATTAAATAGAACGTGTTATTAAATATAATAACTTGTTAAGTGAACTGTGTGTGTAGGAAATAAGTTTTTAGGTTATTTTGACAAATTAATTGGCTTTAATTAATGGATTTTTTATTAGCAGTAGTAATTAGTGGTATTAGACATAGCGATAATATTTAATTTTATATAGCTACTAACTAGAGGCCTATTAATGTACAATTTAGTCTAGTTTGTTTGTTATAATTGTATTTGTAAATATTAGAAATAACAATATTGAAGCTTTTATTATTAATTAATGTAGGCGTGGTCAATTGTCAAGTAGAGAAGTTGAGTTTTTCTAGAGAAGAAGTGAATTATAAAAATTGTTAACTTTGTTAGAAGACAAAGAACTGGAAACTAAAGTATTTAACTAATAATTGACTTATTTGAATTTGAAATAATTTATTTTTAGTAAAAAATACAGCAATAGTACAAAAATAACTAATAATTAACGTCGATCAAGGAGTACATTATAATTAACAATCAAATACTTCAAACTATTATTATTAACAACAACATTTTGTAATTGTTGTATACCAAATTTAGTAATATTAGGACAGTGAATGAGATATAGTACTTGTAGTGTGTTAGTGTTTGTAATTAGAGTAGATAGATGTGGTATGTCTTTATCAGTAATATTATTGTCATCCCACAAGTATAATCCCTTGATTATTTTATTACCAACTACAGCAGTTGTTAATAAGTGGTAAGTATCTGGTACGAGAGGTGAGGAGGTAAGATCTAGGTGCTCCATTGTTTGGTTATAAGGTAGTACTTGAGATAGTTTACTGACACAGTTACTATCAAAACGAGTGTTCTCTATATAAAGTCCCCTCACTTGACATCCATTAATATCAGTTAATATTGTAAGTAAACTTTGAGGAGATAATGACTTGAGTGTAATCCTCCATGTTTTGTGTTGTCGTCTCTTTAATTGACGTATCACTTCTTTACATTGTGCCACAGTAGATGAAGTAAGTATAACACCATAACTGTACCACTGAACACTTCCAGTGTTTCCTATAATAAAACATAGTTACTATATAATATTTTACACACACAACAATAGCTATACACACACTCTAACATTCTCAACTACGATTGTCAAGGCCTAACGAAGAAGACGACGCCATTACTGATGTTAGGTTACTATAGCAATGATGTACGGAGATGAACGGATTCTACAAAACAGACTTAAATTTACTGAGTGTTATACTAATAATTTACTGTATTAGATGGTCTGAACTAAGGATGGGGACATCAATATCTACTGAGACAGGCACACAAGGTACTGAACTATTATACCAATAATGTACTGTATTAGTTGGAAGACTAAATTTCTGTTGATATATTATCACTCAATGATCTGAGCCAGGATGAGGATGTCAATATCTTACAAAGTTACTGAGACCAGTACAGGGTACCTGGCAGGTAGCTATAAGGATGACTAGTACATCACAAACAACACTCATTATGTAACAGATAAACAGAGCTCATGTCTTGTTTGTTGTGTGTTTATAATATATTTCATAAACTTTTGTAGACTTTTCTTTTTACAAACCAATATTTTACTTTATTAACTTCATCTAACTTTAGTAGTTAAGTCAGCATCATCGCCAGTCCAGTGGGTATAACCCTGGTACAAATGTCATTATGTAGTGTTGTGACATGACTCGAAATGTTAAGTTGTGTCATTTATATTACATACACATCAGTACCTTTACAAAACTATATTGAATAACAATTATATTGTTAGTGTAGTGTCAATTCAATAGTACCAGTTCTCAGTTCTGAATATTTGAATAGAATACTCCCAAAGACTATAAAGTACTAATGCTTAAAGAAAGGCTGATATTGTTACACACAGACATTGGGGACTCTATAAATATATATAGCTATTGAAAGAGGGGAGTGGCTAGCTACATGAGACTGCCCACCTATTTGATTGGGTTTCCAGACTACACAGTATTTAATGTACTATGTTCTGTTCATGTTGAAAATGACTGTGGTTTAGTGAAATTCCAATAATAACCCATGTCATCACCTAACTTGGGTGTGTCATTGTAATTGTAACACTACATGTAGAAATGTATGGATATGTGACTGTCAGATATCCATCAGTATTAGATGATCTGAACTAAGATGAGGGACCTCACTATCAATTGAGACAGACACACAAGGTTCTGAACTGTCAGTGAGGATGACTCGATCGTATCACTAGTCAAGATGATTATGTATTAAGAAGCAACACTCGAGCATGAATGATGTCTGATAATAGAGTTTTGTTTGACTTGTCTTTTGTGTGTGTTTATATCAACTGATTGACATTTCTCTTTTACTCTAAAAATGCCATAATGTAATAAAACATTAAATGTAGAGTTGTGTTACGATATCATAATGTAAGTTATGTCATTGATAATGTACTTAAATATTTTTGAAACAATTATTTTGAAAATATCCTAACAACACTGAAGCTGGAATATGTGTCTAATAATAGTGACATCATTTCTCTATGTACATGTGTAGGTATTATTATGACAGAGATCATAGAGATCCACTATAGAATATTGAGAAATATTTATAGTTGAATCTTTTTTTATTGTTTTTGAGCCATCAGTGATGCATCCATTCCTTGTTCTTACTGGTGATGAAAGCAACTAATGAAATAGACTTGTGTCTTCATGTAATAAATTTCACATACAATTGTTGTATGTAAAACCAATGAGTTATCGCATGTTTTGGGAGTGTGTTACAAGCCAGTACATACTGTACCATATACACATTGTAGTTTAATCACATGTTTTAAATATTACTAAAGTTATAATAACAGCTTACTTGGTAGTTCTTCATCATCTGATGATTCCTGTTGGTCACTATGGGTATCTTTCTCCTCATCTATACCTTTTGATGTTAACTGAGTGATGATTTTATCTTTCTCTGTCAATTGAAGAGTTAGTGAACTAATCATCTCCTGTAATTTTGTAATTTCTTGTTGTCTGTCAGTAGCTACACAGTGCACATTATAAGATATTGTATATTTTCAGTAGTTATATAATACCTTCTCTTTCTTGGACAGTAGATGTGAGGTCCTCTAGTGTTTTCATCTTGTCAACCAGCTCATATGCTTCTATGTCTGAAATATGAAATAAAAAAGAATGTAGAGGTGTCCTTACCTTCTTGTTCGCTATCAAGTGGTTCCTCAAGTTTTTGACTTAGCTGTGGATGACTATTTTTAAGGAGATCTCTTACTTCTAATATCCGAGACCTCAGATCTACAATAGATAAAGTCAAGAGTTATACATGTTATTAATATACCTTTTATGTTCTCTGTTAAATGAACATTTCTTTCTTGTTTCTCTCTTAGTTGTAAAGTTAGAGATGTTATTATCTCTTGTAATGATTGTAGCTCCTCTATAGAAGATACATACAGTAGGGACATATTTTATAAATTGTATTTAGCTAAACAAATTTGATTGGTCAACTATTCTTTAGTCTAATTAGGTCATTAATTGTGTTATAATAATCATAATTATTTCAGTTTATATCAAAAACTAGAGCATTAACTATCTAGGAAGGTTGCAATCCAGAAATCCCATATAAAGTGAATGGCATTCTTCATATTTCATCATGACTGATGTCACATATATTTTGTATATTATTAACAAATACTTGGAACAAGCATTCTCCAGCTTTAACAGAAAAGTTCATGAACAGTCAAAAATACCTTTAATAGCAAAATTAAAGCATATTAAGAAGAGACAGCTGCAAAAAAAGTTATGAAAAGCTTCAGTATATCTCATTGCAAATACAATACCACATCTAAGTTAGGTTGATGTCATTGTCATAATTAAAATTCAACTAAATAAAGTTATTCTTAATGTGAACATAGTGTGGTTAGGTTTACACAATCATAGTTATGTGTACATTATAATATACTATTATGTTTGGAATTTATACCTTTCCTCAGAAATTTTATTTTCTTCTGCAGTATCTCAATCTCTTCTTGTTTCTCTACTAATACTTTATTAGTAGCTATAGAACATAACCATATATTATATGTATTACTAACAGTACTATAGCTCACTTTCTTTATGTCTGGTTAACTCCTCTATCTCTAAGGTCTTTGCCTTATTCATTTTCTCTAATAGTTTCAGCTTCTCTGTTTATATTAGGTACATAGTTATATCTCAATTAATGTACACGTACCTGATAAAGTGTCAGTTGATGGTTGATCTTGTGGTCCTTCTCTCTCCATACTGGTATAAACTAGGTATTATGATAAAGTATATAGTACAAGTATCATCGAACAACATATTATATTATATTAGTGAAGTCAATAGATAAACAGGATTACTAACCTTCAAGAGAAGACCTTAACTCCATTATGACTTCATCTTTCTCAGTAGTTGTCTTTCTCTGTAAAATAACCTTCTCTTCAAGAGCTCTCACCTCTTTCATCAGACCTCTCACCTCCTACATATATAAAGAGAGAATATTGTCTAGTACTACTCATCTCTTACCTTATCTCTGCTATGTTCATCCCATATAGTATGGAAGGCTATTGTTAGTCTCAGCAATCCCATCTTTTTAAGTAGGTCAAGATTCTTTTCAGCTTTCACAAGTAGAACATCAAATATATTTTGTGGAGCATAGCAGGTCACAATGATAGAGTTGCCCTTTCTTAGTTCTTTGACGAAAACTTTCTTAGCCACACCTCCAAATGCCTTCCAAAGTAAATCTTGTATTTCGCTAAGTGTGTGTTCATCTGTATTCCATCCCAAAACAAACTCAATGGTCTCACATTTGAGAAGAGAGGATGGACCTGTCATCAAGTTCTCATTTTCACACACACTGAGTTTAACCTCCTCACAGAACTTATCGACTGCTGATTTGTAGGCTGCGATATGAGCTTTGGCATCGTCAATATCGTAGTTATCAATAATAGTCTCTAAACAGACAACATTGATTACTGTACACTTTTCTTCTACTATTTTCATAACATCATCAAAAGACTTCGCAATGTCAAGTTGAGGTTTTAGCTCACGGAAACATCTTCGAAGATACGTTTTGAGTTCTTCAAGTGGAGATGGTACTTCCTGCAGTGGAGAAGTATCTTGTGATGTGGACATAATAGCAGATTTAATAATAGGCACAACTCTATGAATAAACTTCCCAAATGTTGCTCTCATATGATCAAAATTAGATTGATAAGTAGGTGAAAGATACAGCTTTGTTATGTCACCTAGATTGCAGTGAAATAATAAATGAATTAATAATTGATACAAAAGACTAACATTGAGTAGTTGTTAATGGACTTGTAACATTTGGAGGAGGAGGAGGAGGAGCAGTGGTAGTAAGTGTAGTATCTATTAGTTAAAGATATCATGTCAATAATTATGATGACAATATGTAATGTAGTCTGGTACTATTTGTACACATTTTAGCAGTTCTGGGAAGTTCGGACATAGGATCATTATAGTTAGCATTGATTTTCAAGTGAAATTAGTTTTACTTGATACTAGGATTACATGAATGTACAAGATCTAGATTATAATACTGACTACAGCTATGATCTGTCTGTCATAATCCATTAAAATGTAGCTTGATACTGCAAATATTTTAACTTAGTCAGTCTATAGTCTCATTTACTTTTTCTGTTCGTCAATAGTTTCAGGTTCTTCTGACACATTTGTATTCTTGTGTTGTCAAAGTGCACGTATTAAGTAAATAAATGCATAAATTTGTATGATTGAATGTGGTTATAGGTTGTGATAAAACAATACTCTTATACTAGGTATGACCAAACCTATCTCCTTACATACACACAAACTAAGGTGTTATAAGGCATTTGATAATTAACCCTTATTGTTATCAATATAATAAAATCAACAGTGCAATCATCACTCCCTAATGTGTATACCAGCTACATTTGTAAAGAGAAGTTGTTTATACCAGTAATACATACCTGACATTATTAACTGTGGAGGTATTTGAGGAAAGTTTTCATCTGTCCAGAAAGACAAGTAAACATTTTACTTTTCATTTTAAATGCAAAGAACTTACCATACTCTTTCAGTATCTCTTGTCCTATTTGTACTGTGTCTTCTGATCGTAATAAGATTGTTGAAAATGTTCGTAACTGGTTAGGATTATCAGATACTGTACCAGACAGTGCTCTCAATGGAGAAACATTTGACCTCTGAACTTCATCAAATATTTTGTCAGAGATGACTCCCTCCGTATATAACATCTCCACAGGAAGGGTTACTTGTGAGAGTCTCTCAGAGAACTTTTGTAATATTTGATTGGGAAGTTCTTTTTGAACTGATCATGAAAGAAAATATATTACATTAAATGATAACTTATGGTTGCTTACTTTCTTGTAAAGCTACTCTGTATCTTTCAGCAACAGTAATCTCACCAATGGCGTCTTTCTTTAGTGTTTCAATAATCTCTCTTCTTGTAGCATTAGGTTTACTACTGAGCCATAATTCAAACATCTTTAATGATTTGAAATCACTATCTTCATTTAGTGATCTGATATCATTTAACTTTTTGATGTCTAACTTGAGAAGTACACCAAGTTTGTGCCAGTTAGTACCAACTCTGACATGTTCGTATAACTCGTGAACAGTTGGTTTTCCATTCAAAAACTGATCGAAATAGTTCGACGAAACACGAGCCATTAGCGACGGTACGTTAGCAATGTACAAATCCGTATATTTCCGTGTAATTACCTCGCCCACGTGAATAATTACCTCCTACTTACAATAATGATAAAATTATAAATAAAACAGCTGCACAGCAGTAAAGATAGAATTGGAAAAGTTGAAGGAATTGTCAGTCAGTGGTAATAGCACTGAATTGTTGTTGACTGTTTGCAATAAAACTCCTGACTGTTTCACTATGTAAGAAGTTCACTTTAGTCGGGATTCTCTTTGGTGTCTCTGTGGTTTTGGAGCTCAAGCTGTAAATAAATATCTTGATGATCAAACTGTCAACTCTTTTCTTTGTGTATTTCTTCATGACACATCTAGTGTTTCAAAAGTATAAAATGCAAACATAATAATAATAATTATTATCTATTAATACTAGTTAGTACTATATAGGATATGTTTATATTTGATAGTTACACTTACCCTCATATTGAACAAATGGGTCCTCAAGGAGCTGCACAAAACCAGCCTTGGGTTAGTATATTATTGTTACAACAAAGATAACAACTAAAATCTACAGATTGACATAGCTGGTTTAGTACAAAAGAGAGTATGGATATTTCCTATATGTAGACAGGAGCATTGGTTTTGTGTTATAAGTATAATGCCAACAGGCACTTACTGTTACATATACCATTATTACAGATTGTTGACTTTCGTCTGTCAAGGGTCTACATTATGGACTCTATGATGGTAGGAAGAAATACTCTTTGTCAAAAGATCATGTAAGAACACCATTGTCATGTTTTGACTTATGTAATTTATGCTAGTACTTTTACACAAGAAATATTCAAATGTATTGAGCAAATAACAAGTCTACAAATTGATCAACCTAAGGTAGGCTTTTACTATTAAAATAACTAGCTACGAAGGTCACACAATTAGACAATGGCCTTCAAGTATGAGATGAGAAAGACTTACCCATAGGTTTAAACTTGTGATTATCACTCTAATAAAATTCCACCTTGATTATACACAACATGTTTGATGTTTGTAAAACCTTCTTCTTGATACCTGTAGATGGCTCCATTACAAGTTGACACCTGTAGTTGTGGAATATACATGTTAAAGGTACATGTAGATATGTCAAATCAAAATAATTATCATTTTAAGAAATGTAGAATATTTATAATCTATTCCTGGGAAAGGATGTTCAATATATGTTTACAATGGTGAGTATAATTATGTACTATGTCATCACAAATCACAAAATACTCTAATAGAATGACCTACAAAAAATACGAGTTGATTTAGCACTATACCTGATCAATCATCCTTCTTCGTAAGTATTTGTTTGTGACCCTGTAACAATGAATAAATTCTTAATATTTATTTAAACAGCATTCTTCAAGTTGTTGTTGAAAGGTATATGACAGAACTAACTTTATCCACACAGACCTATTTTTTCAATAATACATCAGCTGATTTATTACCATCATCTATTCATGGAGCATCAGTCAGTCAACTTGTACATGTACTACCTAAATGTACAACATCTCTCAAACTACCGCAAACTAAACGACAGAAGGTATACTCATGTTCCATTACTTATTCATATTATTGAAGTAAATGTGTGTAGATCACAACTATAAATACAATTTCCACAATATCCATTACATCTCTTTCATCTAACTCATCATCTATCAAGTCACCTAAGTCCTTGTCTATCAAACGATCTAACTCATCACCTATCAAGTCACCTAAGTCCTTGTCTATCAAACGATCTAACTCATTACCTATCAAGCTGTCTAAATCTCCATTGAGGTCCCCCTCTAAAGCTATTAAGTTATTAACAAAAGTCAAATCACCATCAAAATTATTGACATGTTTGGAATGTCTCAAAGTTTTAAACATCAAAGCAGTTTATCAAGACATAAAGCTAGTCATCACACTAAACTTGAAGGAACAGCACTGATGCAATGTAATGAGTGTGATACAAGGTGTATACATGTACATATAGAATAATATTGTTATTTTATTTATATTTAACTGATTTGACTCACTTAAAGAACTTAGTGATCATCTAAAGAATATCCACAAGGTCGTCATGAATGAAGTAAATTATACATTTAAAAGCTTCATTGAATTCCTGCAATGGAAAGAAAAAGAAGAGAAAGACACTAATACAATTTATGTGCAACGTACATCATCTCGTGTGAGGTTAGGTATTCGTAATCACTACTTTTACTGTAACTGATCAGGGGAATATACATCAAAAGGAACAGGTAAACGATGCTTAAAATCACAAGGTACAAGCAAAATTGGATGTTATTGTACAGCACATATAATAGCCAAAAAACAAGAAAATGGTCACGTTTTTGTTGAGTTTAACAGTACACACTATAATCATGATATTGAACTAGCTCACCTGACTCTAACAGAAGATATTCATTTACAAGTTCCAGCAAAATTGCAACAAGGAGTAACAATCAAAAAAATCCTTGACAGCATTAGGGATACTGTAGCAGAGAAAATGGAACGTAAACATCTTATCTCAAGACAAGACATTTACAACATAAAACGACAGTACAATATTGATGGAATAGAGAGACACGCTAATGACTATACCAGTGTGCAGGCCTGGGTTAAAGAATGTAAAACCCTTGACTACAACCCTATTGTTGTTTTTAAACAGCAAGGAAATGAACAAAATGATGACACTGATGACCTTGGACAAAATGGTTTTCTTCTAGTGATACAAACAGAATTCCAATGAGACATGATGACAAACTTTGGAGATAACATTATTTGTGTGGACACAACTTAGAGAACTAACATCTATGACTTCAATTTGATATAATATTGAAATAAAAACAATGACAAACAACTACGATACTATTCAACTAAGAAAAAAAGGCAATCCATCAGACAAATGGGGAAGCCTACACTAGGAAAATTTAGAGCATCGGCACAAAACTTGGACAAGGTAGATGTATTGTTATGTGGCTATTGTCATAAAGAGGATGATGAATCAATTTCAGAGGAGGTGATGTGGGTTTCTTGCTCTAAGTGCAATATTTGGATGCATCTGTTGTGTATACAAAGACAAGGACAACAATTAAAAGATGATGATTATATTTGTACTTTATGTCAATCTTAATAATATAATACTTACCGCCATGTACTTTATATCAATCTTAATAATTCCGTAAACGTCAGTATTTTTCAATGCTAACGTACTGTCTCTAATGCTAGTGACGAAACCGACGCAGCCATGACCTCTTCAGTAGAATTTGGTGGGAGGGGCTCAACATTATTTGTAGGATTGCTGGTTTATAATTTGGCAAGGCGTGGTCTGTACAGTGGAAGTGGGTATATCTCTTCTCTCTCTCCTACAATACAAATCATATTACAATTGTCAGTATTGTTCGGTACTTTTGCTCTAATAGGAGTGAGTTTATATATTTAACAACTTTTATTGCAAACATTATTACAAAGAACAATGACATTATAGTATGGTATTTCTGTAGCTCTATATTTGAGGCTAACTACATCACGTGAGCCAGATCTCAAAAGAGCTGAACAAGAGAAAACCTTTATAGATCCCAACAATGACAATTCATTAAAGCCTTTCCCCTCAATATCTGACCCGCCCACTCTATATCTCTCATTAATTGCCCCAGCATACGTGGAACAATATCAATGTATGTGTGTCATGTGATTATACTCTGTCATTTCAGTGCCAAAAATGATGGATAAAATGATGGAATGTCTTGCAAAAAGGAGGGTCAGTTACATACAATACATGATAATAACTTAATATGAATTGTAAAATATTTTAATTACTAGAAAATGATCCTTCATTTTTGTATGAAGTCATTATTGTTAATGATGGTAGTACTGACAAAACTGTAAGGTATGACATCATTATGATGTCATGCTATATTTAACAGTGCTATTTATAGGTTGCTTTAGAGTATATTGCTAAATATGGAACTGATCATGTGAGATTATTGAACTTTGTCCAATACAGAGGTAAAGGAGAAGCAATGAGAATGGTACTCAGTCACATGATAGTCATGTGATCATCATATGAGTATATTCTTTGTTCTATATAGATACAATAGTGACAATGTAATATCATCTTATGTTCTATAGATACAACAAGAAATTGAACCATACTCAGTTTACAAATGCTAAAGCATTAGTGAAAATTTTGTTGACTAGCAAGGTAACTAATGTATTCATCTGTCTGTCTTGTCTGTCTGTCTGTCTGTCTGTTTGTCTGTCTGTCTGTCTTTTCTATGTAACTTATGGAACAGTCTCCCAACATAGTTTATCCTTACTTTTACAGGAGCGTTCCTTAGACAGCCTTAAGTTATTGGATGGTACTATAGCAATGTTGTTTGTACGACTTGTTAGTCTCTTATTGGGTGACCCACCTGACATTTATTGTCTCAAGTATATCTGGGACCACCTGCTTCTCCCTGACCTCAATGACCTCAAAATATTACGAGGGGCAGGGACACTAGAAGCTACTATCTCCTTTGTTGAAGGTACATTATATATGAATACATTCAACTGATACAGACTGTATGATCAATGGGAAAGCATCAACAGCTGCTGACCTACATACAGTCTATCTGTTTAGAGATGACCCACAACAAATTACTTGTTTTCCAGCAATACTAAGAAATAAACAATAAATATCTTGTGTATTAGTTCTTTGTTTGTTGAATAAACAATGACCTGTTCTTTGCTCTTCTATTAATGATCTTTTATATACTTTGTTGTCTCTATAGCTTCTAATTTAGCTAATGAAAGATCTGATTCCCCTCGACCATCATTGGGGTCATTGACAACTCTAGATTCTCATAGTGCTAGCCGGCTAGGAGAGACATTTCTAGACTACCATGATGAGAACGAGGATGAAGAAGAAGATTCAGAACCAGAAGTATTGGAATTTGACATTCAATCTCGTGAGGGTCGTCTTCCTGACTCCTCCTACACTGATGAAGAGACTGTTTTCACTTGGACTGATATTACTGGTAAACTTGTTTGTTTATTTGTTGTTAATACATTGTTTGTTGTATGTGTTTTTTTGTTTGTTTGTTATTTTATTATTCCTTCTTATTTTATTTAGGTCTTCCTTTTCTCAATGATAGTGATAGTTTGAGTGCTGTCCCAGCTACCCTTGAGACTGGTCTTCTCTCTGTCATGAGGAAGATCATATGTCTTCTTCCTGACAGTCAAGTCCGAAAGGTCCTTGGCCCCATTTTGGATCAGGAGAGTATTGTAGTAATGGCCAATAATTCCTCCATTTTAGTTAGAACTGCTGTCATAAGGGTTAGTAAGGACACCGTAGGTACAATTAGAAACATATTAACAGCTGTAATTTTTTAAAAGCACCACAAATAGTTCTAGATTGTAGAAATCAGTTGACAAATATCTCTGTAGTATTTATTATAATCATCTTTATACTATTATAACAATCTCTTTCATTTAATAGGTTCTTGATGAGTTCTTTCGTCGAGCAGGAGAGAGTACTCAGGCTAACTTCCTTCAAATAAAAGGTTTCAGTTTATTATCAATGCAGCTGAAACAATATAGTGTTTCCTTTGAACTGATGAGTGCTTTGTTCAGCATTTTATTTGGTCAAGAAATTAACTTAAAGGATCAGTAAGTAATATGACCTGTTTGACTAGTATTATAGCCTGTTTGACCAGTATTATAACCTGTTTGACTAGTATTATAACCTGTTTGACCAGTATTTGTATATCCATTTTACTAATCATATATCTAATGTTGTCATATAGAGCAACAACCTTTCAAATGCCGCGTACACTAACTGGTTTTCAACTCCATGCTGTCATACCGGTACTGGTCTGTGCCCCAAACACTATCACTGACCCATCACTATGTCATTCTACACTTATTATACTAAAAGAGGTAATATTCAATATTAATATGATCATATGTTTATTTATTTGAACATTGATCCATTACTGGTACATGTTATCATTCTATCCATCCATCACTTCGTGTTTTATTAATCCATTTTGATACTAACTTTCATTCTATACTTTCAGCTGTTTGAGATGGTCAAGGGGATGCCTCTCTTTATGCTCAATAATGGACTTTATAAATTGCTCTGTCAAATGATAGCTCTAACATTGGAGTGTTCTCTGTCTAGGTACATGCATGAGACCCCTTAGAAGGGGGCAAAATTGAAAGGAACTTTATTTTCCTTTAGAGAGAATCGACAAACGATACTGAATGATTTATTGAGTTTTTGTAAACTTATTGTGATATTTACATTGAGGTAAGAAATGAGTAAAACCCTATTAATTGGCATTTAATTAAATGTTTTATATTATGATAGTGCTGAACATTTTGAGACTTATCAACTATTAGAAAGTTTTTTAGTCTGTTTGAGACATTGCTCTGATGAATTTCAGAAAACTAAAGGTATATAATGTAATAATGTATACTGTTGATCCATTTTTGATCCATTCATCCATCTATCTGTCCTTCCTCTCTCCTTCTTTGTAGGTCCTCAGTCCTCAACTGTGGTATATCTAGAACAATTTATTTATCTTATAATAGCGGAAGCTCTCTTGCTCTTCAGTACTGGTCCCCTAGGAGATGGTGGGATTTTTACACCATTAGAGTCCTGCCAGCAGGTAGCCAATCAAACAGAATTAAACAATCGGTTTGCTAATGTGTGTTCAGTATCTGTTGACTCGATTGTTCATGGGGTGGAACCTTTTACAAGTGACCACGCCCTTCTTTTTGCTGAGGGTCATACTATTCCTAAAGTGATAACTTTTGATCGTAAAGCTTTGGTTGGTTCCATGACAATGAGTTTTGTATGTTTCGTGATTCACTATTTCTATCGTGTTATTCTCAGTATAGTCAAGAAGGTTAGTATGTTAGACATTGCACTATTATTATTAGCAGTGTGTTCTATATATAAACATTTGTTTGATTCTACTAATAGTTTAGTCAAGAAGGTTATATATCTTTCACAGAACTCACCAATCAACTTTGAAATATCTTTGCAAAAATTTTTTGTCAACTCACGTACACAACTCAATGACTCTGTAAGAAAGTATTAAATTGTTTATAATAATTACCTTAATAAAATAATTACTTTAATATTACCTCATGTCTAGTTCTCACGTCTGTTTGGTCACCTCATCTGTTCCATCCATGCCTCTCAATTCCGAGCTGAAATCCTAAAAGAGGTGTGGTCTTTAGAGGACTTCTCGTCAGTTTTGTTATCACTTTTTACATCAACGTACAAAAAACTGGTAAGACAAACAAAGGGTTAAAATAATTGACTATTATTGTTTTTCCTCTAGTTGTCTTGTCGTTTGGTAATCACTGTAGTTGATCTGATGCAGTCTCGTATGGACAGTCAACTTCTAACAACATGTAATGAGGTTTATGAAGCTGTTTGTTCTAGTGGAACCACAAGACTCAAACATGGGACTCGTCTCTCTTCTTTATTGAATATCAGAGAGGAAGAAGATCATCGTTTGAGACAGAAAACAGAGACCATTATGGAAGATTTACAAAATGTATAATAATTATAGACATGTGCTTACTTGTTATATTGGATGTCCATTCTATATATATATATATATATGTATTCATCCATTTACAAATCTATCCATCCATTTACAAATCTATTCATCCATTTATAAATCTATTCATCCATTTTCAAATCTATTCATCCATTTATAAATCTAGTCATCCATTTTCAAATCTATTCATCCATTTACAAATCTATTCATCCATTTATAAATCTATTCATCCATTTACAAATCTATTTATCCATTTTAGTCTGATTAGAGATGGGTAGAGAGAGTAGAAGCCGGTAACAAAGACTTTGAGAATAGACAAATGATGTTATACAGAAGGCAAGTCATTGCATGATTGTCACATGACATTTGACAGTGATCACATGACTTTTTAATAGATTGATGGAAAAAGGTGTTATGTTGAAGGCTCCTCTTTTGTATGGCTGACTGTGATAATAACAGTCATCAGTCTTTACTATATCTGCAATATTGTTGTGATTGGACAATTATATGAAATACACTGTTAAGTTGATTATAACATTTATAATATGATGTTGCTATATTTTAAATTACTGATAAGATAGCTTAACAAAAATTGTTTTTAAGAAACTATGGAGAAGTTAGTGTGTTAGTGGATTTTGATCAATAAGTTGTGATATTATATTTGTAGGAAAACAGGTTTTGGTATGCACAGTAGATCATTTAGTGACAGTCTATTGCTCTAGTTTATAGTGTTACTACATACCATGAATAGATAGATCAGTCAAGTCTACAGTGATATCAGTTCTTCTTTGTTGCTGTATTTACAATGTGTTCTCTCTGGTCATTTGTATTTCTTGTTCTCCTAATAACCTGTTCTGTTGAAGGATCCTCTTATTGTATGGCTGACTGTTATAGTGTTGTAGTTTGTTCGATGTACTCAGTCTGGTGAACTGAGTTCTGCTAGTTGTGTTTGGGGTTGGCACCAGGTGAATGGATGCATGGACTGATGGATGGACAGATAGATAGATGGATGGATTAACAAATGGATCAATGTAATGGAACGCTAATTAGTCACATTAAAGACTTTTCAATTTTTTTTTAGACTCATTTAATCTCTCAAATTAATGGAGATCAAATGCCAAATTTACTGCAAGCAGTACCGGAATCAGTCCCTTCCACTGACATGGGACTGTGGCTGAAAGCAGATATCCTGCAATGGTTTTTATGTCATTTTCCAAGTCAATTGGTACAGAATCCATTATACATTGTATATAACTTAATTTATTATGTAGGATAGGTTCACATCATGGTTAATAGAGAGAACATGTAGACTGGAATTAATGGAGAAAGTAAGATATACTATGACCTCACCAATATATGTACTGCTTGTACTCTCTCTCTCTCTCTCTCTCTCTCTCTCTCTCTCTCTCTCTCTCTCTCTCTCTCTCTCTCTCTCTCTCTCTCTCTCTCTCTCTCTAATCTTCTTGGCCAACTAATGCTCTACAATTACTAGATATACTTATTCGATCAATAACATCCAATAAAAAGTGGGAGGAGCATCTTGGTATACAGGCTAATAATATCATGTCAATATCAACTTTACGTGGCCTCCTTGTTTAGCTGTCATTGATGGAGGACCCAACTGCTCCACAAACTACTGAAGACAATGAAGAAGAAGAGGAAGAACAAATAAATCTACATCGTTTAACATACTTAATGATACTGCCTAATGAAGTAGAAGAGAATGCCAGATATCTTCTTAACTGGGCCAAAGTATGACTTATCTATTAATCCATCAATCCATCAATCCATCCATCTATCTATCAATCCACCCATCTATCAATCCATCCATCAATCCATCCATCCATCAATCCATCCATCCATCTATCAATCTATCCATCCATCCATCCATCAATCCATCCATCCATCCATCAATCCATCCATCAATCCATGCATCCATCGATTCATCCATCCATCCATCAATCCATTGATTCATCCATCCATCCATCCATCCATCCATCCATCAATCCATCGATTCATCTAGGTATCCATCTATCCGTTCATCTGTCCATTAATTAATCTTACTATTTATCTATTCAGAGTTCCAAAGTACTAGGAGGTACACAGTCTTGTATACGAGCAATTCAAGTTTTGTTTTCTATTGCTTCTATTGAGTTGATTGAAAGAATCAGTGAGGCTTAAGTTACTAACATCAAGTAAGTACAATGTCTACTTGTATTGACTCTATTAACACTAATGTATTGATAGAGTCTGTATTTACCTTTTTCAAGTTTCATGTCTCTCTCTATAGGGAGTATGTACAAGTTATTCTCTTTGTCTCTGAACTGGAAGGACTCCATATTAAAACAACAGTTGGTGCTTTTCAATCATGTAACAAGGAAGGACTGGTCAGGACTCTTTGGAAAAACCACTCACATGAACCACGAGTAAGAACTCAATGACCCCTCTAATTAGTACAATAATTAAACAGTTGAAAATAGTTTGTTTATTTGGAAAGTTCTTCCTTTTAGGCAATGAGACTAATATGTGAACTATGTCTACAATATGATATACACGATACTACTCTTTGGAACAAACTCTTTGAACAGCTTATCAACATGAACATGGTACGTGAGAACTTAATCTGTAGTTGGTATTCTTCTCAATAGATTCTCTACTTGAGATATCTATTGAAGTCATTAGTACAGTTGCCTTTGATATGGAAGGTAAGAGAGATTATTGAGTATTTCTTTTTGTGGTTGTTATAGATACAGAATATTGTTCCTGTTTGGTATAAAACTTTGATCACTCCATTGAAAGAAGGTATTGATTTAATATTGATTTGTTTGATCAGTTTTGTCATTTAATGATTATGAATAAATGATTTTGTTTGATTTCTCTTCAGTTTCGATACCACCCTACTACTTTTCAAATCAACGAATGCTCAAAGTCATTGAAACTATTACAAATGTAAGACAGACTGATCTAGTCTGAGTTTAAATTTGACTCTCTCTCTCTCTCTCTCTCTCTCTCTCTCTCTCTCTCTCTCTCTCTCTCTCTCTCTCTCTCTCTAAGATGTCCTTTTATTCATGATCTAGATATAGTAGGATTAGGTAAAGCATTTCACAGTATTGGTATGCCAGTCCACTCTTTAGTATGTGCTCTGCTATTACCTGAGGAACAACTACAAAATTATATCAAGGTTAAATACATGTGGCCCTAATACAATATTTGTTAGCTGAGTATAGCAGTCTGAATAAATATTATTATTACCATTTTTATTGTCTTAGGATGTAATTGGTCCTCTAAGTGAGAGTGAGATTACTTCAATGTTAATAGAGCTACAGGGACTTACTGGTTCTGTAACATCTGTCCAATCACTACAACTGATATTGTTACATGATGTGTAATAATGAACTCCTAATATTGTATGCTGACTATTATACTCACTATGTTAATATTAATGATGTAAAGGTTCTTCATTTTTAGTCCACTCAGTTAATGTTGTAGTATCATTACTACTGAACCAGCTGCTAGAGTTATGTCACCACTACCTAAGTTTGAGTGATTCTAATTCTGTGCATCTTGAACTTGATGGATAGTTAACACATTAGATATTACAGTTATAGAAATGTCTGTTAAAACAATTAATGATAGCTCAGAAACTAATTGAGTCTGTTCACAAAATCTAATCTTGTAAGCTGGTATCAGTAACTAGTTGTAACTAATTCATTGTTGTTTTCATAATTAACAAGATTGACTGTTTAGAATCTTGTTTAGAAGGTTTATGATTAAAACATTTGTAATCTTTAAAAGGTAATGTTAAGAATTTGTTTTAAAACGATGAATTAAAGAATAGATTTTGAATAGATTTAAAAAAAGAAGATATTTGGAATAAATTTAAATGAGCAAATTTAAGAATAAAAAAGAATAAATTTAAATAAAAAAGATTAAATTTATTGATGTTTAAGAAAAAAAGAAAATAAGCGAATTTAATATTAAGAAGAATAGATTTAAATGAGCGAATTTAATATTAAGAATAAAAGAATAAAAATAAAAAAGAATAGATTTAAATGAGCGAATTTAAGAATAAAAGAACGAATTTTTTTTAAGTTTTAAAAGAACGAGAAGATTTTGAATAGATTTAAAAATATATTTAATATTAAGAATTAAAGATTAATTTTTTTTAAAAAGAATAAATTTAAATGAGAGAATTTAATATTAAGAATAGATTTTAAAAGAACAAATTTAAAAGTTTTTAAGTTACAAATAACAAAAAACAAAAACAAAAAGAAATTTAAAAGTTTTAAGTTAACAAATAACAAAAAACAAAAACAAAAAGAAATTTAAAAGTTTTAAGTTAACAAATAAGAAATCAAAAACAAAAAAACAACAAAAAAAAGAAAATAAAAAGTTCAAAGATGAAGAGTCCTCCAATCCACTTGATGACAGAGCCAGTCCAGATCACAGAGAACATAGAAAAAGAGAGAGAAAAAATCTGTTAAAACTGCATCAATGAAGTAAAGAATTGAATGGATGGAGAGATAGCTCACCTTTTTCAACAGGACTGCTCCTACAGGGAAAGAAAAAGAGTAAATGAACTTGTAGTGACAAAGAATGGATGGATGGAGAGCGAAGAGAGACAGAGGAAGTGAAAAAGGACCACCAACCTACACACACACAGCACACACACACGCACCCTACAGGATCAGAGCTCTCCCCCGCCACCTGGCGGCCTAGGATTTTAAAAAAAATTTTTTTTTTTAGGCCGCCAGGCGGCAGGGGAGAGATGATTTGTAGAGATTGTATGAGTGTGTGTATAATGTATAGGCTAGATAGCCCAAAATAAAAATAAAAAAAATAAAAGAAGAGGAAAGAAGGCTGGAAGGAAGACAGGAGAGAGTCCAATGACCAGGAGAGCAAACTCATCTTTTACATTCAGAGAACATCAGGCAGGAGCTGGAACAGTCAGAGTCATCAGGAAGGAGAACAGTCAGAGAACATCAGAGCTAGAACAGTCAGAGTCATCAGGAAGGAGAACATCAAAGAACATCAGAGCTAGAACAGTTAGAGAACATCAGAGCTAGAACAGTCAGAGAACATCACTGAGGTAGGAAAATATCAGTTAGAAAAGTAAGACCTGTAGAAACAAAAAAAAGGAATTAGACCATCAATAAAGAAATAAATGAAGAAATTTAAAAAAGAAAAGTTACAAAAATAAAGAAAAGGATGACAAAAAACAATAAAGGTGACAAAAAAAGAGTGAAATCCAACGATGAGAGAGACAATCCAACGATGAGAGAGACGATCCAACGATGAGAGAGACGATCCAACGACGACGACGATCCCACGGAGGTGCAGTGCACTGAACATGGCCGACAACCCTATCTTTTTATAGTCTATAAAGATGAACTTTAAGGGATCACGCTCTCTTACAGACTCAGACACACAATCCTGCGTGTGCTGGAATGTTAATTGTACCATAATGGCGGGAACTTATAATTGACCAATCAGAATGCACGACTCACACTCCTCCTACCAACATTCAGTCATTAAACGCGTGACTCATATACATCGGTTACATCCAGCTTTAATTACTTTTCAATTTTCAGAAATAATCGTTTGCCTTAATTACCCAACTAGATTAATGGAGAGATGCACACCATTATGGAGATCACAACAATAAACTTATAATTCAATTAAAAAAATTAGCAATAAAATTTGACATTAAAAAACATATCACAAATGACCCATTGATAATATCACGAACTTACAGAAGAGTGGCTCAGGTCAACGCTAGGTTTCTTCAGTTAATCTATTGTTATATTAAAGGTCACCTCATGTAGCATATGTTTTTATAAATCATCTCTTATTAAAAATCATTATGTGTAATTGATCCAAACAAAATATATTTGATTCCATGCTAAAAGATTTGAGTTAAGACATGAAGACCCATACAATATTACATTAAATTAATTTAATATACAGTCCTTATGAATAAGTATAAAATTAGAAACGCTTATAATATGGAAATGATGCAAAGTATGACTCTTCACCTTGTATTGCCGCTGAGGACCATGCCGGAAAGCTTGAAAAACCAGCTTCTGATGCAACATCTTTCAGTACAGGCTCAATAGTTTTCTGAATTGAGATCATCAATGATTTAACAACCTCAATATCACATTTTTCAGGCAGTATGGTCAAAAGGCTAAGGGTTAGATCATCCGAGACGAAAAAGGCTGCAAGAGTATGTCTAAGTACAGTAGATAATTTATATACGATGTATATCTTGTCTTTTGAAAAGTCAGTAGTACCATCACCAACACATACGTAAGTAGTTTGACAAGCTGCCAATTCTTCTCCATACTCATCATAATAATCATTAACACGCTGTAATATGGTGTGTCCAGTTGGTGGTAGAACATTGACCTTTCCATCTTTAACGCTAAGCTTGAAAAGAGATAGTAACAAGTTTAAAGATTTAGGTGAACTATTGATTGATACTTTACAATTGTCACTGCAAAACTTCATGATAACACCATTTTCAACCTGTTTTGTAAGTCCAACAGCAGCTGGTTCCATGCAATTGTCACACCGATTGATACAGTACCAACATCGATATCTTGTCATACATTTCAGATCCACTCTGATAGGAAAAAGAATGGTAATAAATCATCACTAGTACTAAAATAGGATCATTATATAATAAAAATGATATGTTATGATCAGATTTCATCAAATGGTCTACCAGTATCATTAACACTCACAATATGTCAAACAATTACTGTACAGCAGGTAATATAAACAAGCATTAAATCTTGAGAAAAGCCCAAACTGTTTGTTGAAGCAAGTTTTTAATTTAACAATTTCACTCAATACTATAATACTATTGTATAATTGACACATGGTATTTACATAAATTTGAGACTTATTAGGCCAACAGGTTTACAAGCACATACAGACTGCTGTCATTGAAAGGTGATGGTACAATAAGTTCCCTCTCTTAAAATACTCAAACAACATTGCAAAACATTTGTAGAATGGCTAATAAAGTTTGTCTAACCACCAAATAAAAATCTTGCCAATATTTTCCACTGTACATTATATTATTATGAATAATTGTGTATATCTGTATAAAATAGTAAGCTGACCTTTTCTCTTTAATACTGAGTAAAAGAGACTTTAAACTGCTATATCCTGTGCGATGCATAGCTGTCTTTAATGTGAAATGAATGTTTTCTCTAAAATGAGAATCTTCACACAACGTCTGAGCTATTGGCTGTGGTCTATCATCAGTTACAACATGGAGAACAGACAGATCATCCTTTGAAACAAAGACAGCCATGTTGAAGTACATTCCGGGATCATATTTATGATATATAACATAAGGTTGATCAGCTGGATACTTCTTTGAGCCATCTCCAATTGCTAGGAACAATGTAATGCCTTTATCAAAACAATTGGCATCTTTATACTTTGATCTTACATGCTCACAATGAAGGAGTACATGATGACCAGGAGGTAGCTGAACAGATCCAAAATTTCTCTCTATTTTAAACCCCCGTGGAAGAAAATTCGTTACTTTAGTTTTGTTGGGGTCTTGAGAGGGTTTCACACCTTGCTGTTTTAAATTTATTGTGTCCTTCTTTTGAGCTGGATGAACCATGAATGTTTGTTCATAGTCAGCCTGTGGTGATTTAATCAAACCTTTGGTCCAATGACAATCACGGAGTTTCTGTGGCATAGTTGTTGAATGAATCTCTAGTTGCTCTGCAGATGTATAAATAACTTCTTTCACATCTGGAGGGATAAACTGATTTCTTTCACTTTCAGAAGGTACAAAATATACTCCTCCTTCTGGGTCAATAGAATAAGTAAGAGAAGGCATGACAGACTCTACGTCTACAATCACATTTAGTATCCCAATATGAGCCACAAATAGAGTTGGATCTGGAGGAGATTTGAAGTACATTTTTGAATGTTTTCTGGCAGCAAGTCCAAGAAATGCAGGTGAAACTAAAATTTCATGAATAGTTGAATATGACTGACTCTCTTCCAACGTGGGTGAAGTAGGATTTATCAGTAAATGAATAGACGGAAAATCAGAAAAGCTTTGGTCGACAGTGGGAGGTGTCAGAAGGATTTTTCGGCATAGAGTAAATAATTCATACAATTTATATGAATTTCGGAAACGTTTCAAACTGTCATTACATGGAAGATCTAGAAGGGATATTCCACGTACAAACATACTTATACAAAAGCGATATAATGTTATATTATAATAACAAACTAGTTACTTATTAATTAATTACTGGTTCACAACAGTACAGGTAACTGTACTTATTGCAGTTAATATGTGATATGATTTTTATGTAGTCCTTCATCATGGAGAGGTTTTATGGAGGGTAGTTTGGTGTCCGAGTTTGTTCGATGTACTCAGTCTGGTGAACTGAGTTCTGCTAGTTGGTTTGGGGTTGGCACCAGGTGAATGGATGCATGGACTGATGGATGGACAGATGGAACAATAACAACAACAAATCAAATCTATACTGGTACCTAGTCTCATTCTAATTCCACTCTATATCTTTTTAACCTGCCAAAATATGACTTGTCTATCAATCCATGCATCCATCAATTCATCCATCAATCCATCCATCATTTTTTAGTCTGTTTGAGACATTGCATCCACGTCTTTTTATACTCAAACACAGACAGGTAACATTTGTTGTTATGTCATGATGATGTAATAGTTTTGATACTAATTTTAGGCACTGGAGAGTGAATATGTATCAAGACATTTACATGAATGGATTGACTTAGTGTTTGGATTTAAACAAACTGGTAAAGCAGCTGTACAATCTATTAATGTCTTCCATCCTTCTGTAAGCAATAATAAACTGTCTTTCTATCCATCCATCTGTCCATTCATCCATCAATCCATTCATCCATCAATCCATCCATCCATCAATCCATCCATCCATCTATCCATCCATCCATCCATCCATCCATCCATCTATCCATCCATCCATCCATCCATCCATCCATCTATCCATCCATCCATCCATCCATCCATCCATCCATCTATCCATCCATCCATCTATCCATCCATCCATCCATCAATCCATCCATTTATCATTTCATTCATTTGTTCTCATATAGACATACTATGGTGTTGATGGTATAGATGTTGATGCAGTAGTTGATCCAACACAACAAGAGGCCATGAAAACTATGGTAAAAACATATGGTCAAATGCCACAGCAACTATTTCGTGATCCTCACCCACTAAGATCAAAATCAACAGTTCGGACAACAATCTTAATTCGTTTTGGCACCGTCTTCAAACGACTTACCTCCTCCTCGTCTGCACCTCTTAAAGTGTCCAATCCATACATCTTAAATCATATGCAAACAATATGTCCTAAAGTCAACACTGACCCAGCTTTCATTGGAAAATCAGGATACCCTGTACATCGACTAACACACACTGTTAATACTACAATATCACCTGAAAGATTAGTGTGTCTATGGAATGGAGAGGTAGCCATTACAGAATTAAAGGCCTGTCTGTTTCCGAGTGCTTCTCAGATGTATAATCATTTCTTGGTGACGTGGGGACATTGGGACAATGCTCTTGTTATTAGAGTTGTAGGGATGGACCCATCAACGATAAGATTACATCATCCACCACTGAATAGGGTATGATGGATGAATGGATTGACTGATGGACAAACAGATGATGTACGTGGTTTATCATTATTCTCTATAGGTCACTTGTTGTCAGTGTGTCTGTAATGGTCAAATTGTTGTTAGTGGTGGTACTGCTGGTGTGGTATCCTTTTGGAAACTTGATAATCTAGTTAAACAGGTTTGAAATATATACTATATTGTTGATGTTCTCTCTCTCTCTCTCTCTCTCTCTCTATCTCTCTCTCTCTCTCTCTCTCTCTCTCTCTCTCTCTCTCTCTCTCTCTCTCTCTCTCTCTCTCTCTCTCTCTCTCTCTCTCTCTCTCTCTCTCTCTCTCTCTCTCTCTCTCTCTCTCTCTCTCTCTCTCTCTCTCTCTCTCTCTCTCTCTCTCTCTCTCTCAGTCTTTACATTACACAGGACAGGTTGTCCATTTAAGAGGTCATGATGGTCCAATTAATTGTTTAGTTTATTGTAAACATTACAGTATTGTTGTTAGTGGTAGTGCTGATGGTACATGCATTATTTGGGATACCAACAGGTAATCACGTGACCATCATGTGATTTCCATGTGATTTCATTTCACTATAGGCTATGTTATGTTAATTCATTGGCTGAACATGAAGGACCAGTGACTTGTTTAGCCATTAGTCCAACACTTGGAGATATTGTTACCTTGTGTATGGCAAAGAGAGAAGATGGAACTTCAGTTCAAAGTATTAAATAGATGGATGGACAGAATTCGATAGATGGACAGAGAGACAAATGAATGGATGAATATAACAATGTTTTTCCTTAGGGTCTCAATCTTGTGTACTTCATTTATGGACAATCAATGGTCGACTGGTGAAGAAGTTGAGAAGTAGTGTTCAAATTCTTTCACTTTGCTATACCTCAGCTCCTGAAGGTGTCTATATTAATGTTATTATTGGAGGATTAGCTAATGGACATATTAAGTAAGTTACCATGACGATAATGATTTATTGAAATAATATTTATTAGGTTTTGGAGTTCGTGGGATCTTTCTGAGTTATGTGAGTTAACTAGTCCAACTGGTGATCCTACACCAGTTTTGAGGTCAGTAATATCAATGTATTGTAAAGGACATGTACTCTTAACATATATGACATTACATATTAAGTCTAAAAATAGAAACATGCAATCATAACAATGCTATTTATAGTAACAATATGAAAACTATGTATGTGTATGATAAGTTTATAATACTCTCTCTCTCTCTCTCTCTCTCTCTCTCCTCTCTCTCTCTCTCTCTCTCTACCATAGTCTGGCTGTTAGTTCATGCTCCACTAAGCTCTATGCTGGTTATAGTAACATGCAGGTAGTAACATGGATTAAACCAGAGACTGATCCTGATGAAACTAATGGTGATTATGTAGTTGTGCCTTCATTTTTAGCTTAATAACTTAAGAGTCACTTTCTTCAAAATTATAAAATAATGTCAAATTTTATTCCCTAATAATAAATTTTGTGTGTGTTGTGATTTTGTGCATCACTTAATTTTTGTAACACTGAAAATAAAAACAGGTTCTGTTAAATTTTAAATTAAAATTATTTTTGGAGTATACTGTGATATGGAGGGTAGTCACTCTGATGGAGAGGGAGGTTGGACAAGAGTGGCATTTGTTAACATGAGTGAACCATATTCATCTTGTCAACCTGGACTAGTACAATATGATAATATCTTTAATACCAGCTTATATTAAGAGTGGAACATCTTATTTTTATTGTTGTAACTTTACTTTCTTCTCTACTTATGATCTCAACTACACCAAAGTATGTGGTCAAGTAAGAGGATATCAGTATGGAGTACCTTTTGTTTAGTTATGATTAAATATTGGGATATTACCTGAAGCTATGGACTTACAAGGAGTGACTAGTTGTCCTCAGAATATGACATAGTCAATAGTTTCAAAACATGATCAATAGTCACACTCATTGTCATTGCATACAAAAAATAAAATAAAATAATGAAATAACAATATGGACTTAGTTCTTGATTTAATCCAATAGACAATGCTCATATATAAAGACCTACATTTATTTTATATGATATTGAAGTGTGTCTGTTTTATGTTCAAGAGAGAGACTATTTACTTGTTCAATCAAGTAGTATTTCTCAACTAAATGGAAGATGAAAATATTCCACTGTTAATGATAGCTAGCTGTAACTAATAGTTTTCATTATTACCAGACTATAACAAACATCACATGAAGTTTTGACATAATATTCCTTTGTCTCCTTCTCTTCCTTCAGTCTGTAGTCTGTTTAATAATAAAAGACAAGACAACAACACTCTTACTGCCATGTTTGTATAGGACACCATGACATGTGTACAGGAGACTATATATAAGGACAATATGATATGTATTACTGAGTAATATCTCTTTATGTATCCATATATACATCTATTTGTCCATTCATTCATCATTTGTCCATTCATTTGATGCTTTAACATCAACTAAGTAATACAATATATTAACAATATATAAATTACCTTATATCTTAATATATGTTTAATAGTAGTATCTAATGATGGTAGGAGAACATGATACAATAAAATGAGAGAGAAAAGAGTTAAAATAAATGAATGGATAGATGGACGGACATTGGATGAATGGATAGATTGTATAGAAGGAGAGATGAACTGATGGATAAATGGATGATTAATGGATAAACAGATGACAATGATGGACAAACAGATAAAAAATGTTACCTCTTCAATTTTGTGTTCAATATATGATAATAGTAAATGATGATCTTTAATACACTACATTTAAAAATAAAACATATTATTTTATATGTAGAGTTGATATTACATGTACCTGTTTTCAACATCAACTAATCTCTGACAATATGGACCTAGTACTTCATTTAATCCAATAGTCAGTGCTCATATATAAAGACCTACATTTGTTTTATATGGATATTTAAAAGTGTATTAGTTTTATGTTCAAGAGAGAGACTATTTACCTGTTCAAGATCATCAGCTACTTGACATCACTTGAAAAGCTACATAATGTAGATATATATCAAAGTGATATTAGAAGGACAAATTTACATTTAGTTAAGAGAAAACATGTTATAGACTTTGATTGATGTTGTAACTAGGTCATGTTGTAGACAATATGATGTAACTTACCTTCATCATGTTATACCTGAACAACTTACTAGAGCTCAACCTGACTGGATCTCCGAGGGAGAAAAGACACAATTGTTATGTTCCAGTAAGTATCAAGTTCACAGGTCATAGACCATCAAGTAGTATTCTCAACTAACTGGAGGATGAAAATATTCCACTGTTAATGATAGCTACCTGTAACTAATAGTTTTCATTATTACCAGACTGCAACAGACATAATATAAACTTTTGAGATAATAATCCTTTGTCTCCTCCTCTTCCTTCAGTCTGTAGACACTCTTACCGCCATGTTTATTAGCGGGTTTGCATTTTTCCATAGTTACATACCACACCCATTAAAGTAGCTGTAGAAGCCAGCAGGTGTCGGTGAGAAAAAGTTTGCTGCTTAAGTCTTTACTGCTTTAAGCCTTCTTTACTAGAAACTACTAATGATAGAAGATAACTATCTAGCAAAACTGCTAACTACTAGATACAGTCTACTACTGTTAATAGAAACTAAGTTTGTTTAGTAGTAAGTTAATAGTTGTAATGTTATCAAGAAATCTTCTGATGTTGTATGGATCAGTACTTTCATGGAATTGTTAAAAGTGAGTGTATTATTAAATAGAACGTGTTATTAAATATAATAACTTGTTAAGTGAACTGTGTGTGTAGGAAATAAGTTTTTAGGTTATTTTGACAAATTAATTGGCTTTAATTAATGGATTTTTTATTAGCAGTAGTAATTAGTGGTATTAGACGTAGCGATAATATTTAATTTTATATAGCTACTAACTAGAGGCCTATTAATGTACAATTTAGTCTAGTTTGTTTGTTATAATTGTATTTGTAAATATTAGAAATAACAATATTGAAGCTTTTATTATTAATTAATGTAGGCGTGGTCAATTGTCAAGTAGAGAAGTTGAGTTTTTCTAGAGAAGAAGTGAATTATAAAAATTGTTAACTTTGTTAGAAGACAAAGAACTGGAAACTAAAGTATTTAACTAATAATTGACTTATTTGAATTTGAAATTATTTATTTTTAGTAAAAAATACAGCAATAGTACAAAAATAACTAATAATTAACGTCGATCAAGGAGTACATTATAATTAACAATCAAATACTTCAAACTATTATTATTAACAACAACATTTTGTAATTGTTGTATACCAAATTTAGTAATATTAGGACAGTGAATGAGATATAGTACTTGTAGTGTGTTAGTGTTTGTAATTAGAGTAGATAGATGTGGTATGTCTTTATCAGTAATATTATTGTCATCCCACAAGTATAATCCCTTGATTATTTTATTACCAACTACAGCAGTTGTTAATAAGTGGTAAGTATCTGGTACGAGAGGTGAGGAGGTAAGATCTAGGTGCTCCATTGTTTGGTTATAAGGTAGTACTTGAGATAGTTTACTGACACAGTTACTATCAAAACGAGTGTTCTCTATATAAAGTCCCCTCACTTGACATCCATTAATATCAGTTAATATTGTAAGTAAACTTTGAGGAGATAATGACTTGAGTGTAATCCTCCATGTTTTGTGTTGTCGTCTCTTTAATTGACGTATCACTTCTTTACATTCCGCCACAGTAGATGAAGTAAGTATAACACCATAACTGTACCACTGAACACTTCCAGTGTTTCCTATAATAAAACATAGTTACTATATAATATTTTACACACACAACAATAGCTATACACACACTCTAACATTCTCAACTACGATTGTCAAGGCCTAACGAAGAAGACGACGCCATTACTGATGTTAGGTTACTATAGCAATGATGTACGGAGATGAACGGATTCTACAAAACAGACTTAAATTTACTGAGTGTTATACTAATAATTTACTGTATTAGATGGTCTGAACTAAGGATGGGGACATCAATATCTACTGAGACAGGCACACAAGGTACTGAACTATTATACCAATAATGTACTGTATTAGTTGGAAGACTAAATTTCTGTTGATATATTATCACTCAATGATCTGAGCCAGGATGAGGATGTCAATATCTTACAAAGTTACTGAGACCAGTACAGGGTACCTGGCAGGTAGCTATAAGGATGACTAGTACATCACAAACAACACTCATTATGTAACAGATAAACAGAGCTCATGTCTTGTTTGTTGTGTGTTTATAATATATTTCATAAACTTTTGTAGACTTTTCTTTTTACAAACCAATATTTTACTTTATTAACTTCATCTAACTTTAGTAGTTAAGTCAGCATCATCGCCAGTCCAGTGGGTATAACCCTGGTACAAATGTCATTATGTAGTGTTGTGACATGACTCGAAATGTTAAGTTGTGTCATTTATATTACATACACATCAGTACCTTTACAAAACTATATTGAATAACAATTATATTGTTAGTGTAGTGTCAATTCAATAGTACCAGTTCTCAGTTCTGAATATTTGAATAGAATACTCCCAAAGACTATAAAGTACTAATGCTTAAAGAAAGGCTGATATTGTTACACACAGACATTGGGGACTCTATAAATATATATAGCTATTGAAAGAGGGGAGTGGCTAGCTACATGAGACTGCCCACCTATTTGATTGGGTTTCCAGACTACACAGTATTTAATGTACTATGTTCTGTTCATGTTGAAAATGACTGTGGTTTAGTGAAATTCCAATAATAACCCATGTCATCAACCTAACTTGGGTGTGTCATTGTAATTGTAACACTACATGTAGAAATGTATGGATATGTGACTGTCAGATATCCATCAGTATTAGATGATCTGAACTAAGATGAGGGACCTCACTATCAATTGAGACAGACACACAAGGTTCTGAACTGTCAGTGAGGATGACTCGATCGTATCACTAGTCAAGATGATTATGTATTAAGAAGCAACACTCGAGCATGAATGATGTCTGATAATAGAGTTTTGTTTGACTTGTCTTTTGTGTGTGTTTATATCAACTGATTGACATTTCTCTTTTACTCTAAAAATGCCATAATGTAATAAAACATTAAATGTAGAGTTGTGTTACGATATCATAATGTAAGTTATGTCATTGATAATGTACTTAAATATTTTTGAAACAATTATTTTGAAAATATCCTAACAACACTGAAGCTGGAATATGTGTCTAATAATAGTGACATCATTTCTCTATGTACATGTGTAGGTATTATTATGACAGAGATCATAGAGATCCACTATAGAATATTGAGAAATATTTATAGTTGAATCTTTTTTTATTGTTTTTGAGCCATCAGTGATGCATCCATTCCTTGTTCTTACTGGTGATGAAAGCAACTAATGAAATAGACTTGTGTCTTCATGTAATAAATTTCACATACAATTGTTGTATGTAAAACCAATGAGTTATCGCATGTTTTGGGAGTGTGTTACAAGCCAGTACATACTGTACCATATACACATTGTAGTTTAATCACATGTTTTAAATATTACTAAAGTTATAATAACAGCTTACTTGGTAGTTCTTCATCATCTGATGATTCCTGTTGGTCACTATGGGTATCTTTCTCCTCATCTATACCTTTTGATGTTAACTGAGTGATGATTTTATCTTTCTCTGTCAATTGAAGAGTTAGTGAACTAATCATCTCCTGTAATTTTGTAATTTCTTGTTGTCTGTCAGTAGCTACACAGTGCACATTATAAGATATTGTATATTTTCAGTAGTTATATAATACCTTCTCTTTCTTGGACAGTAGATGTGAGGTCCTCTAGTGTTTTAATCTTGTCAACCAGCTCATATGCTTCTATGTCTGAAATATGAAATAAAAAAGAATGTAGAGGTGTCCTTACCTTCTTGTTCGCTATCAAGTGGTTCCTCAAGTTTTTGACTTAGCTGTGGATGACTATTTTTAAGGAGATCTCTTACTTCTAATATCCGAGACCTCAGATCTACAATAGATAAAGTCAAGAGTTATACATGTTATTAATATACCTTTTATGTTCTCTGTTAAATGAACATTTCTTTCTTGTTTCTCTCTTAGTTGTAAAGTTAGAGATGTTATTATCTCTTGTAATGATTGTAGCTCCTCTATAGAAGATACATACAGTAGGGACATATTTTATAAATTGTATTTAGCTAAACAAATTTGATTGGTCAACTATTCTTTAGTCTAATTAGGTCATTAATTGTGTTATAATAATCATAATTATTTCAGTTTATATCAAAAACTAGAGCATTAACTATCTAGGAAGGTTGCAATCCAGAAATCCCATATAAAGTGAATGGCATTCTTCATATTTCATCATGACTGATGTCACATATATTTTGTATATTATTAACAAATACTTGGAACAAGCATTCTCCAGCTTTAACAGAAAAGTTCATGAACAGTCAAAAATACCTTTAATAGCAAAATTAAAGCATATTAAGAAGAGACAGCTGCAAAAAAAGTTATGAAAAGCTTCAGTATATCTCATTGCAAATACAATACCACATCTAAGTTAGGTTGATGTCATTGTCATAATTAAAATTCAACTAAATAAAGTTATTCTTAATGTGAACATAGTGTGGTTAGGTTTACACAATCATAGTTATGTGTACATTATAATATACTATTATGTTTGGAATTTATACCTTTCCTCAGAAATTTTATTTTCTTCTGCAGTATCTCAATCTCTTCTTGTTTCTCTACTAATACTTTATTAGTAGCTATAGAACATAACCATATATTATATGTATTACTAACAGTACTATAGCTCACTTTCTTTATGTCTGGTTAACTCCTCTATCTCTAAGGTCTTTGCCTTATTCATTTTCTCTAATAGTTTCAGCTTCTCTGTTTATATTAGGTACATAGTTATATCTCAATTAATGTACACGTACCTGATAAAGTGTCAGTTGATGGTTGATCTTGTGGTCCTTCTCTCTCCATACTGGTATAAACTAGGTATTATGATAAAGTATATAGTACAAGTATCATCGAACAACATATTATATTATATTAGTGAAGTCAATAGATAAACAGGATTACTAACCTTCAAGAGAAGACCTTAACTCCATTATGACTTCATCTTTCTCAGTAGTTGTCTTTCTCTGTAAAATAACCTTCTCTTCAAGAGCTCTCACCTCTTTCATCAGACCTCTCACCTCCTACATATATAAAGAGAGAATATTGTCTAGTACTACTCATCTCTTACCTTATCTCTGCTATGTTCATCCCATATAGTATGGAAGGCTATTGTTAGTCTCAGCAATCCCATCTTTTTAAGTAGGTCAAGATTCTTTTCAGCTTTCACAAGTAGAACATCAAATATATTTTGTGGAGCATAGCAGGTCACAATGATAGAGTTGCCCTTTCTTAGTTCTTTGACGAAAACTTTCTTAGCCACACCTCCAAATGCCTTCCAAAGTAAATCTTGTATTTCGCTAAGTGTGTGTTCATCTGTATTCCATCCCAAAACAAACTCAATGGTCTCACATTTGAGAAGAGAGGATGGACCTGTCATCAAGTTCTCATTTTCACACACACTGAGTTTAACCTCCTCACAGAACTTATCGACTGCTGATTTGTAGGCTGCGATATGAGCTTTGGCATCGTCAATATCGTAGTTATCAATAATAGTCTCTAAACAGACAACATTGATTACTGTACACTTTTCTTCTACTATTTTCATAACATCATCAAAAGACTTCGCAATGTCAAGTTGAGGTTTTAGCTCACGGAAACATCTTCGAAGATACGTTTTGAGTTCTTCAAGTGGAGATGGTACTTCCTGCAGTGGAGAAGTATCTTGTGATGTGGACATAATAGCAGATTTAATAATAGGCACAACTCTATGAATAAACTTCCCAAATGTTGCTCTCATATGATCAAAATTAGATTGATAAGTAGGTGAAAGATACAGCTTTGTTATGTCACCTAGATTGCAGTGAAATAATAAATGAATTAATAATTGATACAAAAGACTAACATTGAGTAGTTGTTAATGGACTTGTAACATTTGGAGGAGGAGGAGGAGGAGCAGTGGTAGTAAGTGTAGTATCTATTAGTTAAAGATATCATGTCAATAATTATGATGACAATATGTAATGTAGTCTGGTACTATTTGTACACATTTTAGCAGTTCTGGGAAGTTCGGACATAGGATCATTATAGTTAGCATTGATTTTCAAGTGAAATTAGTTTTACTTGATACTAGGATTACATGAATGTACAAGATCTAGATTATAATACTGACTACAGCTATGATCTGTCTGTCATAATCCATTAAAATGTAGCTTGATACTGCAAATATTTTAACTTAGTCAGTCTATAGTCTCATTTACTTTAGACATATTGTAATCAACTTTTTCTGTTCGTCAATAGTTTCAGGTTCTTCTGACACATTTGTATTCTTGTGTTGTCAAAGTGCACGTATTAAGTAAATAAATGCATAAATTTGTATGATTGAATGTGGTTATAGGTTGTGATAAAACAATACTCTTATACTAGGTATGACCAAACCTATCTCCTTACATACACACAAACTAAGGTGTTATAAGGCATTTGATAATTAACCCTTATTGTTATCAATATAATAAAATCACAGTGCAATCATCACTCCCAAATGTGTATACCAGCTACATTTGTAAAGAGAAGTTGTTTATACCAGTAATACATACCTGATATTATTAACTGTGGAGGTATTTGAGGAAAGTTTTCATCTGTCCAGAAAGACAAGTAAACATTTTACTTTTCATTTTAAATGCAAAGAACTTACCATACTCTTTCAGTATCTCTTGTCCTATTTGTACTGTGTCTTCTGATCGTAATAAGATTGTTGAAAATGTTCGTAACTGGTTAGGATTATCAGATACTGTACCAGACAGTGCTCTCAATGGAGAAATATTTGACCTCTGAACTTCATCAAATATTTCGTCAGAGATGACTCCCTCCGTATATAACATCTCCACAGGAAGGGTTACTTGTGAGAGTCTCTCAGAGAACTTTTGTAATATTTGATTGGGAAGTTCTTTTTGAACTGATCATGAAAGAAAATACATTACATTAAATAATAACTTATGATTGCTTACTTTCTTGTAAAGCTACTCTGTATCTTTCAGCAACAGTGTTCTCACCAATGGCGTCTTTCTTTAGTGTTTCAATAATCTCTCTTCTTGTAGCATTAGGTTTACTACTGAGCCATAATTCAAACATCTTTAATGATTTGAAATCACTATCTTCATTTAGTGATCTGATATCATTTAACTTTTTGATGTCTAACTTGAGAAGTACACCAAGTTTGTGCCAGTTAGTACCAACTCTGACATGTTCGTATAACTCGTGAACAGTTGGTTTTCCATTCAAAAATTGATCGAAATAGTTCGCAGCCATGACCTCTTCAGCGGAATTTGGTGGGAGAGGTCAACATTATTCATAGAGTTGCTGGTTTGTAATTTGGCAAGGCGTGGTTTGTACAGTGGAAATGGGTATCTCTCTTCTCTCTCTCCTACAAATCATATTACAATTGCCAGTATTGTTCAGTACTTTTGCTCTAATAGGAGTGAGTTTATATATTTAACAACTTTTATTGCAAACATTATTATTATTGACAGAACAATGACATTATAGTATGGTATTTCTGTAGCTCTATATTTGAGGCTAACTACATCACGTGAGCCAGATCTCAAAAGAGCTGAACAAGAGAAAACCTTTATAGATCCCAACGATGACAATTCATTAAAGTCTTTCCCTTCAATATCTGATCCGCCCACTCTATATCTCTCGTTAGTTGCCCCAGCATACATGGAACAATATCAATGTATGTGTGTCATGTGATATGTCATGTGATTATACTCTGTCATTTCAGTGCCAAAAATGATGGATGAAATAATGAAATGTCTTGCAAAAAGGAGGGTCAGTTACATACAATACATAACAATAACTTAATATGAATTGTAAATATATTAATTACTAGAAAATGACCCTTCATTTTTGTATGAAGTCATTATTATTAATGATGGTAGTACTGACAAAACTGATAAGGTATGACATCATTATGATGTCATGCTATATTTAGCAGTGCTATTTATAGGTTGGTTTAGAGTATGAGTATGTTGCTAAATATGGAACTGAACTTGTGAGATTATTGAACTTTGTCCAATACAGAGGTAAAGGAGAAGCAATGAGAATGGTACTCAGTCACATGATAGTCATGTGATCATCATATGAGTATATCCTTTGTTCTATATAGATACAATAGTAACAATATAATATCATCTTATGTTCTATAGATACAACAAGAAATTAAACCATACTCAGTTTGCAAATGCTAAAGCATTAGTGAAAATTTTGTTTACTAGTAAGGTAGCTAATGTATTCATCTGTCTGTCTTGTCTGTCTGTCTGTCTGTCTGTTTGTCTGTCTGTCTGTCTGTCTGTCTGTCTGTCTGTCTGTTTGTCTGTTTGTCTGTCTGTCTGTCTGTCTGTTTGTCTGTCTGTCTGTCTGTCTGTCTGTCTGTCTGTCTGTCTTTTCTATGTAACTTATGGAACAGTCTCCCAACATAGTTTATCCTTACTTTTACAGGAGCGTTCCTTAGACAGCCTTAAGTTATTAGATGGTACTATAGCAATGTTGTTTGTACGACTTGTTAGTCTCTTATTGGGTGACCCACCTGACATTTATTGTCTCAAGTATATCTGGGACCACCTGCTTCTCCCTGACCTCAATGATCTCAAAATATTACGAGGGGTAGGGACACTAGAAGCTACTATCTCCTTTGTTGAAGGTACATTATATATGAACACATTCAACTGATACAGACTGTATGATCAATGGGAAAACATCAACAGCTGCTGACCTACATACAGTCTATATGTTTAGAGATGACCCACAACAAATTACTTGTTTTCCAGCGATACTAAGAAATAAACAATAAATATCTTGTGTATTAGTTCTTTGTTTGTTGAATAAACAATGACCTGTTCTTTGCTCTTCTATTAATGATCTTTTATATACTTTGTTGTCTCTATAGCTTCTAATTTAGCTAATGAAAGATCTGATTCCCCTCGACCATCATTGGGGTCATTGACAACTCTAGATTCTCACAGTGCTAGCCGGCTAGGAGAGACATTTCTAGACTACCATGATGAGAATGAGGATGAAGAAGAAGATTCAGAACCAGAAGTATTGGAATTTGACATTCAATCTCGTGAGGGTCGTCTCCTCCTACACTGATGAAGAGACTGTTTTCACTTGGACTGATATTACTGGTAAACTTGTTTGTTTATTTGTTGTTGATACAGTGTTTGTTGTATGTGTTTTTTTGTTTGTTTGTTATTTTATTATTCCTTCTTATTTTATTTAGGTCTTCCTTTTCTTAATGATAGCGATAGCTTGAGTGTTGTCCCAGCAACCCTTGAGACTGGTCTTCTCTCTGTCATGAGGAAGATCATATGTCTTCTTCCCGACAGTCAAGTCCGAAAGGTCCTTGGCCCCATTTTGGATCAGGAGAGTATTGTAGTAATGGCCAATAATTCCTCCATTTTAGTTAGAACTGCTGTCATAAGGGTTAGTAGGGACACCGTAGGTACAATTAGAAACATGTTAACAGCTGTAATCTTTTAAAAGCACCACAAATAGTTCTAGATTGTAGAATTCAGTTGACCAATATCTCTGCAGTATTTGTTATAATCATATTTATATTATTATAACAATCTCTTTCATATAATAGGTTCTTGATAAGTTCTTTCGTCGAGCAGGAGAGAGTACTCAGGCTAACTTCCTTCAAATAAAAGGTTTTAGTTTATTATCAATGCAGCTGAAACAATATAGTGTTTCCTTTGAACTGATGAGTGCTTTGTTCAGCATTATATTTGGTCAAGAAATTAACTTAAAGGATCAGTAAGTAATATAACCTGTTTGACTAGTATTATAGCCTGTTTAACTGGTATTATAACCTGTTTGATTGGTATTATAACCTGTTTGAATATATTATAACCTAACCTGTTTGACCAGCATTATAACCTGTTTGACTGGTATTGAAACCTGTTTTACTAGTATTATAACCTGTTTGACTGCTATCATAACCTGTTTCATCAGTATTCATATATCCATTTTACTAATCATAAATCTAACATTGTCATATAGAGCAACAACCTTTCAAATGGCGCGTACACTAACTGGTTTTCAACTCCATGCTGTCATACCGGTACTGGTCTGTGCCCCAAACACTATTACTGACCCATCACTATGTCATTCTACACTTATTATACTAAAAGAGGTAATATTCAGTATTAATATGATCATACATTTATTTATTACTCTCTCTCTCTCTCTCTCTCTCTCTCTCTCTCTCTCTCTCTCTCTCTCTTCTCTAGTCTTCTTGGCCAACTAATGCTCTACAATTACTAGATATACTTATTCGATCAATAACATCCAATAAAAAGTGGGAGGAACATCTTGGTATACAGGCTGATATTATCACGTCAATATCAACTTTACATGGCCTCCTTGTTTAGCTGTCATTGATGGAGGACCCAACTGCTCCACAAACTACTGAAGACAATGAAGAAGAAGAGGAAGAACAAATATGTCTACATCGTTTAACATACTTAATGACACTGCCTAATGAAGTAGAAGAGAATGCCAGATATCTTCTTAACTGGGCCAAAGTATGACTTGTCTATTAATCCATCCATCCATCAATCCATGCATCCATCCATCCATCAATTCATCCATCCATCCATCAATCCATCCATGCATCCATCTATCTATCAATCCATCCATCCATCTATCAATCCATCCATCCATCCATCAATCCATCCATCCATCAATCCATCCATCCATCTATTAATCCATGCATTCATCCATCCATCAATCAATTCATCCATCCATCTATCCATCAATCCATCAATCCATCCATCCATCCATCCATCCATCTATCCATCCATCCATCCATCCATCTATCCATCCATCCATCCATCCATCCATCCATCCATCCATCCATCCATCCACCAATCCATCGATTCATCTAGGTATCCATCTATCTATTCATCTGTCCATTAATTAATCTTACTATTTATCTATTCAGAGTTTCAAAGTACTAGGAGGTACACAGTCTCGTATACGAGCAATTCAAGTTTTGTTTTCTATTGCTTCTATTGAGTTAATTGAAAGAATCAGTGAGGCTTAAGTTACTAACATCAAGTAAGTACAATGTCTACTTGTATTGACTCTATTAACACTAATGTATTGATAGAGTCTGTATTTACCTTTTTCAAGTTTCATGTATCTCTCTATAGGGAGTATGTACAAGTTATTCTCTTTGTCTCTGAACTGGAAGGACTCCATATTAAAACAACAGTTGGTGCTTTTCAATCATGTAACAAGGAAGGACTGGTCAGGACTCTTTGGAAAAACCACTCACATGAACCACGAGTAAGAACTCAATGACCCCTGTAATTAGTACAATAATTAAACAGTTGAAAATAGTTTGTTTATTTGGAAAGTTCTTCCTTTTAGGCAATGAGACTAATATGTGAACTATGTCTACAATATGATATACACGATACTACTCTTTGGAGCAAACTCTTTGAACAGCTTATCAACATGAACATGGTACGTGAGAACTTAATCTGTAGTTGGTATTCTTCTCAATAGATTCCCTACTTGAGATATCTATTGAAGTCATTAGTACAGTTGCCTTTGATATGGAAGGTAAGAGAGATTATTGAGTATTTCTTTTTGTGGTTGTTATAGATACAGAATATTGTTCCTGTTTGGTATAAAACTTTGATCACTCTATTGAAAGAAGGTATTGATTTAATATTGATTTTATTTGATCAGTTTTGCCATTTAATGATATGAATAAATGATTTTGTTTGATTTCTCTTCAGTTTCGATACCACCTACTACTTTTCAAATCAACGAATGCTCAAAGTCATTGAAACTATTACAAATGTAAGAAAGACTGATCTAGTCTGAGTTTTAATTTGACTTTCTCTCTCTCTCTCTCTCTCTCTCTCTCTCTCTCTCTCTCTCTCTCTCTCTAAGATGTCCTTTTATTCATGATCTAGATATAGTGGGATTAGGTAAAGCATTTCACAGTATTGGTATGCCAGTCCACTCTTTAGCATGTGCTCTGCTATTACCTGAAGAACAACTACAAAATTATATCAAGGTTAAATACATGTGGCCCTAATACAATATTTGTTAGCCGAGTATAGCAGTCTGAATAAATATTATTATTACCATTTTTATTGTCTTAGGATGTAATTGGTCCTCTAAGTGAGAGTGAGATTACTTCAATGTTAATAGAGCTACAGGGACTTACTGGTTCTGTAACATCTGTCCAATCACTACAACTGATATTGTTACATGATGTGTAATAATGAACTCCTAATATTGTATGCTGACTATTATACTCACTATGTTAATATTGATGATGTAAAGGTTCTGCATTTTTAGTCCACTCAGTTAATGTTGTAGTATCATTAGTACTGAACCAGCTACTAGAGTTATGTTACCACTACCTGAGTTTGAGTGATTCTAATTCTGTGCATCTTGAACTTGATGGATAGTTAACACATTAGATATTACAGTTATAGAAATGTCTGTTAAAACAATTAATGATAGCTCAGAAACTAATTGAGTCTGTTCACAAAATCTAATCTTGTAAGCTGGTATCAGTAACTAGTTGTAACTAATTCATTGTTGTTTTCATAATTAACAAGATTGACTGTTTAGAATCTTGTTTAGAAGGTTTATGATTAAAACATTTGTAATCTTTAAAAGGTAATGTTAAGAATTTGTTTTAAAAGGATGAATTAAAGAATAGATTTTGAATAGATTTAAAAAAAGAAGATATTTGGAATAAATTTAAATGAGCAAATTTAAGAATAAAAAAGAATAAATTTAAATAAAAAAGATTAAATTTATTGATATTAAGAATAAAAAAGAATAAATTTATTAATATTAAGAATTAAAAAGAATAGATTTAAATAAGCGAATTTAATATTAAGAATAAAAGAATGTTTAAGAAAAAAAGAAAATAAGCGAATTTAATATTAAGAAGAATAGATTTAAATGAGCGAATTTAATATTAAGAATAAAAGAATAAAAATAAAAAAGAATAGATTTAAATGAGCGAATTTAAGAATAAAAGAACGAATTTTTTTTAAGTTTTAAAAGAACGAGAAGATTTTGAATAGATTTAAAAATATATTTAATATTAAGAATTAAAGATTAATTTTTTTTAAAAAGAATAAATTTAAATGAGAGAATTTAATATTAAGAATAGATTTTAAAAGAACAAATTTAAAAGTTTTTAAGTTACAAATAACAAAAAACAAAAGAAATTTAAAAGTTTTAAGTTAACAAATAAGAAATCAAAAACAAAAAAACAACAAAAATAAGAAAATAAAAAGTTCAAAGATGAAGAGTCCTCCAATCCACTTGATGACAGAGCCAGTCCAGATCACAGAGAACATAGAAAAAGAGAGAGAAAAAATCTGTTAAAACTGCATCAATGAAGTAAAGAATTGAATGGATGGAGAGATAGCTCACCTTTTTCAACAGGACTGCTCCTACAGGGAAAGAAAAAGAGTAAATGAACTTGTAGTGACAAAGAATGGATGGATGGAGAGCGAAGAGAGACAGAGGAAGTGAAAAAGGACCACCAACCTACACACACACAGCACACACACACGCACCCCACAGGATCAGAGCTCTCCCCCGCCACCTGGCGGCCTAGGATTTATAAAAAAAATTTTTTTTTTAGGCCGCCAGGCGGCAGGGGAGAGATGATTTGTAGAGATTGTATGAGTGTGTGTATAATGTATAGGCTAGATAGCCCAAAATAAAAATAAAAAAAATAAAAGAAGAGGAAAGAAGGCTGGAAGGAAGACAGGAGAGAGTCCAATGACCAGGAGAGCAAACTCATCTTTTACATTCAGAGAACATCAGGCAGGAGCTGGAACAGTCAGAGTCATCAGGAAGGAGAACATCAAAGAACATCAGAGCTAGAACAGTTAGAGAACATCAGAGCTAGAACAGTCAGAGTCATCACTGAGGTAGGAAAATATCAAAGCACATCAGTTAGAAAAGTAAGACCTGTAGAAACAAAAAAAAAGGAATTAGACAATCAATAAAGAAATAAATGAAGAAATTTAAAAAAGGAAAAGTTACAAAAATAAAGAAAAGGATGACAAAAAACAATAAAGGTGACAAAAAAAGAGTGAAATCCAACGATGAGAGAGACAATCCAACGATGAGAGAGACGATCCAACGATGAGAGAGACGATCCAACGACGACGACGATCCCACGGAGGTGCAGTGCACTGAACATGGCCGACAACCCTATCTTTTTATAGTCTATAAAGATGAACTTTAAGGGATCACGCTCTCTTACAGACTCAGACACACAATCCTGCGTGTGCTGGAATGTTAATTGTACCATAATGGCGGGAACTTATAATTGACCAATCAAAATGCACGACTCACACTCCTCCTACCAACATTCAGTCATTAAACGCGTGACTCATATATATCGGTTACATCCAGCTTTAATTACTTTTCAATTTTCAGAAATAATCGTTTGCCTTAATTACCAAACTAGATTAATGGAGAGATCCACACCATTATGGAGATCACAACAATAAACTTATAATTCAATTAAAAAAATTAGCAATAAAATTTGACATTAAAAAACATATCACAAATGACCCATTAATAATATCACGAACTTACAGAAGAGTGGCTCAGGTCAAAGCTAGGTTTCTTCAGTTAATCTATTGTTATATTAAAGGTCACCTCATGTAGCATATGTTTTTATAAATCATCTCTTATTAAAAATCATTATGTGTAATTGATCCAAACAAAATATATTTGATTCCATGCTAAAAGATTTGAGTTAAGACATGAAGACCCATACAATATTACATTAAATTAATTTAATATACAGTCCTTATGAATAAGTATAAAATTAGAAACGCTTATAATATGGAAATGATGCAAAGTAAGACTCTTCACCTTGTACTGCCGCTGAGGACCATGCCGGAAAGCTTGAAAAACCAGCTTCTGATGCAACATCTTTCAGTACAGGCTCAATAGTTTTCTGAATTGAGACCATCAATGATTTAACAACCAATATAAACAAGCATTAAATCTTGAGAAAAGCCCAAACTGTTTGTTGAAGCAAGTTTTTAATTTAACAATTTCACTCAATACTATAATACTATTGTATAATTGACACATGGTATTTACATAAATTTGAGACTTATTAGGCCAACAGGTTTACAAACATATACAGACTGCTGTCATTGAACGGTGATGGTACAATAGGTGCCCTCTCTTAAAATACTCAAACAACATTACAAAACATTTGTAGAATGGCTAATAAAATTTGTCTAACCACCAAATAAAAATCTTGCCAATATTTTCCACTGTACATTATATTATTATGAATAATTGTGTATATCTGTATAAAACAGTAAGCTGACCTTTTCTCTTTAATACCGAGTAAAAGAGACTTTAAACTGCTATATCCTGTGCGATGCATAGCTGTCTTTAATGTGAAATGAATGTTTTCTCTAAAATGAGAATCTTCACACAACGTCTGAGCTATTGGCTGTGGTCTATCATCAGTTACAACATTGAGAACAGACAGATCATCCTTTGAAACAAAGACAGCCATGTTGAAGTACATTCCGGGATCATATTTATAACATAAGGTTGATCAGCTGGATACTTCTTTGAGCCATCTCCAATTGCTAGGAACAATGGAATGCCTTTATCAAAACAATTGGCATCTTTATACTTTGATCTTACATGCTCACAATGAAGGAGTACATGATGACCAGGAGGTAGCTGAACAGATCCAAAATTTCTCTCTATTTTAAACCCCCGTGGAAGAAAATTCGTTACTTTAGTTTTGTTAGGGTCTTGAGAGGGTTTCACACCTTGCTGTTTTAAATTTATTGTGTCCTTTTTTTGAGCTGGATGAACCATAAATGTTTGTTCATAGTCATCCTGTGGTGATTTAATCAAACCTTTGGTCCAATGACAATTACGGAGTTTCTGTGGCATAGTTGTTGAGTGAATCTCTAGTTGCTCTGCAGATGTATAAATAACTTCTTTCACATCTGGAGGGATAAACTGATTTCTTTCGCTTTCAGAAGGTACAATATATACTCCTCCTTCTGGGTCAATAGAGTGAGTAAGAGAAGGCATGACAGACTCTACGTCTACAATCACATTTAGTATGCCAATATGAGCCACAAATAGAGTTGTATCTGGAGGAGATTTGAAGTACATTTTTGAATGTTTTCTGGCAACAAGTCCAAGAAATGCAGGTGAAACTAAAATTTCATGAATAGTTGAATATGACTGACTCTCTTCAAACGTGGGTGAAGTAGGATTTATCAGTAAATGAATAGACAGAAAATCAGAAAAGCTTTGGTCGGCAGTGGGAGGTGTCAGAAGGATTTTTCGGCATAGAGTAAATAATTCATACAATTTATATGAATTTCAGAAACGTTTCAAACTGTCATTACATGGAAGATCTAGAAGGGAAATTCCACATACAAACATACTTATACAAAAGCGATATAATGTTATATTATAATAACAAACTAGTTACTTATCAATTAATTACTGGTTCACAACAGTACAGGTAACTGTACTCATTGCAGTTAATATGTGGTATGATTTTTATGTAGTCCTTCATCATGGAGAGGTTTTATGGAGGGTAGTTTGGTGTCTGAGTTTGTTTGATGTACTCAGTCTGGTGAACTGAGTTCTGCTAGTTGTGTTTGGGGTTGGCACCAGGTGAATGGATGCATGGACTGATGGATGGACAGATGGAACAATAACAACAACAAATCAAATCTATACTGGTACCTAGTCTCATTCTAATTCCACTCTATATCTTTTTAACCTGCCAAAGTATGACTTGTCTATCAATCCATGCATCCATCAATTCATCCATCCATCCATCAATCCATTGATTCATCCATCCATCCATCGTTTTTTAGTCTGTTTGAGACATTGCTCTGATGAATTTCAGAAAACTAAAGGTATATAATGTAATAATGTATAGTATTGATCCATTTTATAATGTAATGATGTATAGTATTGATCCATTTTATAATGTAATAATGTATAGTATTGATCCATTTTATAATGTAATAATGTATAGTATTGATCCATTTTATAATGTAATAATGTATAGTATTGATCCATTTTATAATGTAATAATGTATAGTATTGATCCATTTTATAATGTAATAATGTATAGTATTGATCCATTTTTGATCCATTCATCCATCTATCTGTCCTTCCTCTCTCCCTCTTTATACGTCCTCAGTCCTCAACTGTGGTATATCTAGAATAATTTATTTATCTTATATTAGCAGAAGCTCTCTTGCTCTTCAGTACTGGTCCCCTAGGAGATGGTGGGATTTTTACACCATTAGAGTCCTGCCAGCAGGTAGCCAATCAAACAGAATTAAACAATCGGTTTGCTAATGTGTGTTCAGTATCTGTTGACTGGATTGTTCATGGGGTGGAACCTTTTACAAGTGACCACGCCCTTCTTTTTGCTGAGGGTCATACTATTCCTAAAGTGATAACTATTGATCGTAAAACATTGGTTGGTTCCATGACGATGAGTTTTGTACGTTTTGTGATTCACTATTTCTATCGTGCTATTCTCAGTATAGTCAAGAAGGTTAGTATGTTAGACATTGCACTATTATTATTAGCAGTATGTTCTATATATAAACATTTGTTTGATTCTACTAATAGTTTAGTCAAGAAGGTTGTATATCTTTCACAGAACTCACCAATCAACTTTGAAATATCTTTGCAAAAATTTTTGTCAACTCACGTACACAACTTAATGACTCTGTAAGAAACTATTAAATTGTTTATAATAATTAGCTTAATAAAATAATTACTTTAATATTACCTCATGTCTAGTTCTCACGTCTGTTTGGTCACCTCATCTGTTCCATCCATGCCTCTCAATTCCGAGCTGAAATCCTAAAAGAGGTGTGGTCTTTAGAGGACTTCTCGTCAGTTTTGTTATCACTTTTTACATCGACATACAAAAAACTGGTACAACAAACAAAGGGTTAAAATAATTGACTATTATTGTTTTTCCTCTAGTTGTCTTGTCGTTTGGTAATCACTGTAGTTGATCTGATGCAGTCTCGTATGGACAGTCAACTTCTAACAACATGTAATGAGGTTTATGAAGCTGTTTGTTCTAGTGGAACCACAAGACTCAAACATGGTACTCGTCTCTCTTCTTTATTGAACATCAAAGAGGAAGAAGATCATCGCTTGAGACAGAAAACGAAGACCAGGTAGAAAGAGTGGAAGCAGGTAATAAAGACTTTGATAATAGACAAATGATGTTATACAGAAGGCAAGTCATTGCATGATTGTCACATGACATTTCACAGTGATCACATGACTTTTTAATAGATTGATGGAAAAAGCCAAACACAGAACAGGCAGTTAGTCGTGCATCAGCTCAAGTCACTGATCAAGTTTTTATGCGTCAAAGAGACCTTAGGAAGAACTTTTTATAACAGATCCAACTGGATGGAATATGGGAAAAAGAAGTATTACATAAATGGAGGAAAATCATCATGGCCAACACTCACTCCAGGTAAGTGATAGTTCTGTCTCTTTTAGCCATTTTTTATAATGTTAAGTATGAATTGTTTAATTTCCATGAATAATCTGTACATTTCAAACACTGGACTTACAGAATTACAAAACCCATTGATCGTAATACATATAATTTATACAAACTATTTAATAATGTAACTTACTACATCAATTGTTTGTAACATTAACTTTTCAATTTTGTTACAAACAATACCAAAAGATACCTAGTCAGATATTTGTCACTGTTTAATTTCTATACAATATTTGGCAAGATTTTCCAAAAAGCAATTTTCTACCAGAAAGTGAAGAGTTTACTCAGTAACAATTTTTTTACACTTTTTGGAAGGAAGCCATTTATTGCTGTAACTATTCCAAACTTTTCAAAAACATTGTCAAAACCTACTAGAGATGTCTAACTCATAGAATGATGTATACTTAATGTATTAAGTTGTATCATTGGTTGTTATATTACTGTACGGTTGTTAGTTGAGAGTAGTAACAATTGTGAATATATCATTGATAATGGCTGTTCTTTATCTGCTGTTATGTTGAAGGTTCCTCTTTTGTATTGCTGACTGTGATAATAACAGTCATCAGTCTTTACTATATCTGCAATATTGTTGTGATTAGACAATTGTATGAAATACACTGTTAAGTTGATTATGTAACCTTTATTTTATGATGTTGCTATATTTTAAATTACTGATAAGATAGCTTAACAAAAATTGTTTTTAAGAAACTATGGAGAAATTAGTGTGTTAGTGGATTTTGATCAATGAGTTGTGATATTATATTTGTAGGAAAACAGGTTTTGGTATGCACAGTAGATTATTTAGTGACAGTCCATTACTCTAGTTTATAGTGTTACTACATACCATGAATAGATATCACTGTAAAACTTATATAATCTATGTTAACAGTTGATAATTATAGTTATTGCAGTCTATCACATTACTATATAGTGTTACTACATATCATGAATAGTGAGATAATTCCTGGTTAGATCAATCAAGTCTATAGTGATATCAGTTCTTCTTTGTTGCTGTATTTACAATGTGTTCTCTCTGGTCATTTCACTTTCTTGTTCTCGTAATAACCTGTTCTGTTGAAGGATCCTCTTATTGTATGGCTGACTGTTATAGTAATGGTCAGAGACAATTTACTAAATATGAAGAGTTTTGTTGTTCTCCCTCAAACGAAGGAGACATTATTCCTATTACTAAAGATGATGGTCGTACTGGCTATGTTGTATGTCCAGATACTATACCCAAATGGTGTCATTATAGCTCATGCTACGATATACTACAGTTGAATCCTACTGCTCCCTCAGGTTATTATAATATAACATTATCTAATGGTAATCAGGTTGAAGTGTACTGTGATATGGAGGGTAGTCACTGTGATGGAGAGGGAGGTTGGACAAGAGTGGCATTTGTTAACATGAGTGAACCTGGTTCATCTTGTCCACCTGGACTAGTACAATATGATAACATTGTTAATACCAGCTTGTGTTGGATTAATAACGGAACTATTTTTGATGGTTGTAACTCTACTTTCTTCTCTACTTATGATCTCAAGTATACCAAAGTGTGTGGTCAAGTTAGAGGATACCAATATGGATATCTGGGAGCTTTTTATTGTTATATTAACAACTATACTTGTTTTAATTCTCAAATAAACACATTTGGAGTAACTCTTACTTACAGTAACAATCCTCGTAAACATATTTGGACTTATGCTGGAGGTTGGCATGAACAAGGAACATACTCGTTTGATTGTCCCTGTAATAATGGCAGTCAATACATGAACTATACTATACCATTTGTTGGTAATGATTACTACTGTGAATCAGGATATGGTGTTGGTGAATATGATTGGGTCTTATATCCTAATGATCCCCTCTGGGATGGTGAGGATTGTCCTGGACGTGAGACTACCTGCTGTACTTCTCCTAAGATGCCATGGTTTGTCAAGACACTAAATGAGACAGTTAATAATGATATTGAGTTGAGATCATGTGGTTTTAATTATCATCAGATTACTGTTTGGGGTACACCTCTTGACCTTGTTGAACTTTACATCAAATAACTCATTCCTACTACACCCACACACATATCAGTATATTACATTGTAATACATATGTATATATTTTATATGTATGTATATGTAATGTAAGTACATATTATATATATACATTGTATATATGTTATATGTACATTTTATACAGTTTATGTAAAAGAGTGAAGAATTTACTCACTGTGTCTATTTTCTATACTTTTGGGAAGGAAACTCTTTGTCACTATAACTGTCCTAAATTTGTCAGAAACATAGTCACAACCTACTTGATATTTAATTCATATATATTGTTCAGTTTCCATTCATTAATTGCAAGTTTCAAAACCAATTCCTAAGTCCATGGGACCATGTAATCCATATATAATGCAACAACATGTACATGTATGTCACCATAGAAACAGTTACTTTAGCAACAACATGTGATAACAACTATTACCATGGTCATCGTTACTAAAAGATTACCATAGCAACAATAGTTACAATACATGCATGTTATCATGGCAACAATTACCATAGTAACAGTTACCACAGCAATATTCTTTAGCAACATTACTACACCAGCTATATATGTCTTATGTATCTCATCATAGCAGCAAATATCTTGGTAACAATCACCATAGCAACAATTACCATAGCAACGATATTTAATTAATGAACATTGTTTAATTTCCATGAATTATTGTCAAGTTTAGCTAACACAATTTTATATCAAAAAGTGAATGATTTAGTCATTGTGCCATTTTCTACACTTTTTGGAATGTGCCATTTATTGCCATCACTATTCCAAACTTGTCAGGCAAAATATAAAACCTACTTGATGTCTAAATTATACAATGATGTATGTACTGCACACATTTACAGACACTCACTCACACACACACACACACACACACAAATACAACATCTTTAACTAAAGATGATTTTTATCTCTACATTCTTTTATTTAGAGCTCTCTGGAGTAATGATGAAAGACGTCCACTTTGTTGGCAGTTAGATTCTACAGAAGGTCCTTCTTGTGTTTGTAGGAGACTCATGAAAGCACCTCGTTATACTGATGAGAAATTCCTATTATCAGAGGCACAGATTGGAAAAGGCTCAGACTTAGGTATCCTAGAATGGGAGTTGGCCTTGTTTACAATATTCTCTTTAGGTAGTTCTCCTTTGTCCTTTATATTTGAAGAAACTGCTTATGACAGCACTAAGGGACTAGTTGCAAACATTGTCTTACAGGAGGGAGAAAGACTGTAAGAAGCCACATGACTCGCATATCATAGTCAGATGGTTTTTTCCCTGTAGTATTGGTAATTATCACCAAAGGTGTTCTGTTATTACTTCTGACAGTTGTTGTTTTGGGGATCTATTAATATGTATGTACCTGAGTCTCTCTCTCTCTCTCTCTCTCTCTCTCTCTCTCTCTCTCTCTCTCTCTCTCTCTCTCTCTCTCTCTCTCTCTCTCTCTCTCTCTCTCTCTCTCTCTCTCTCTCTCTCTCTCTCTCTCTCTCTCTCTCTCTCTCTCTCTCTCTCTCTCTCTCTCTCTCTCTCTCTCTCTCTCTCTCTCTCTCTCTCTCTCTCTCTCTCATATAATATCCTACTTCTTGTAGCTAACATTTGTTGTTACTTCAAAGGAGATGTACCTCTCGGAGATCCTAATATTACCAAGGTTTGGGTAACAATGATGTCAAATAGGTCCTTTATGTCATGTTAGGTTGTACCTTGTGATGAGAAGACACAACTGTTGTCATGGCGACATATAGATGTTGTAGAAATTCATCGCAGACGTTACATGTTAAAGGATAATGCTCTTGAGATATTTCAAATTAATGGAGTGACTACATTACTCTCATTTGATACTACAAGGGTCAGTCATGTGACAGTCATGTGCTATTGTTTAACATGTGATGATTATTTGAAGCGACTTTACATGAGACAATCATGTGATAATCATGTGATTTATTGTTAGGAACGTGACAAAGTACACAATGGTCTGCTTGAATTGTATATGCCAAATCTTGTGGATTCTGGTGATGGAGAAAGTGGGAAATTAAGGATGGTTACTCTAGGGTAAGTACTAACTATAACCATTCTCTTCATCTCTCTCTCTCTCTCCTCTCTCTCTCTCTCTCTCTCTCTCTCTCTCTCTCTCTCTCTCTCTCTCTCTCTCTCTCTCTCTCTCTCAGCTGGCAACAAGGAGAAATAACAAACTTTGAGTATTTAATGGAGCTCAATAAACTCGCTGGTCGTACATTTAATGATCTTATGCAATATCCAGTATTTCCTTTTATACTATCGGACTATACAAGTGAAGAACTTGATCTCTCACAAGATACTTCATTCAGGTAACAGGACAAAATTAATGATTGTTATAAAATGTAACAATTATATTTCATTTTATAGGAAACTAGAGAAACCCATATCAATCCAAGATGATACTAAAATACAGAAATACATTGACACTTACAATGTAAGGAGTAAATGTACTATATTTTAGTTGGAGATCTCAGCATAATCTGAATAGCTTTGTTATAAAACATGTATTGTTATGTTGCTAGTATCTTCAAGCTGAATGTGCTAATAGAGATTCAATGATCCCAGGACTGACCCAACTCTCATCCAAACCCTATCATTATGGCTCTCACTATTCTAATAGTGGTATTGTCCTACATTTTTTAGTACGAATAGTACGAATACCTCCTTTTACCAACATGTTCCTAGACTTTCAAGGTATTCATTTGTATGTCTTTTTGTTATCTACTTCTCTCTCTATCTCTCTCTTTTCTCTCTCTTTCTTTAACTCCCCTCTAGGCAAGAGTTTTGACATTGCTGATCGTTCATTTCATAACATGGCCACAACATGGTGGCTATCATCTTCTGAATCAGCTACTGATGTCAAAGAACTAATACCAGAGTTTTTCTATTTTCCAGAGTTTCTTACAAATGCAGAACATGAGTCCGAGAGAACTCACCATCTTATAGTTTGTCATGTCTCTTTGTGACTTTGTATATTTTCAGGTTTTAATTTTGGGGTGAAGCAGAGTGGAGAGGTTGTTGATGATGTCATTTTACCACCTTGGGCTAAAGGTGATCCACGTCTTTTTATACTCAAACACAGACAGGTAACATTTGTTATTATGTCATGATGATGTAATAGTTTTGATACTAATTTTAGGCACTGGAGAGTGAATATGTATCAAGACATTTACATGAATGGATTGACTTAGTGTTTGGATTTAAACAAACTGGTAAAGCAGCTGTACAATCTATTAATGTCTTCCATCCTTCTGTAAGCAATAATAAACTGTCTTTCTATCCATCCATCTGTCCATCCATCAATCCATCCATCAATCCATCCATCTATCCATCCATCCATCCATCCATCCATCAATCCATCCATCAATCCATCCATCTATCCATCCATCCATAAATCCATCTATCCATCCATCCATCCATCCATCCATCTATCCATCCATCCATCTATCCATCCATCCATCCATCCATCCATCCATCCATCCATCCATCCATCAATCCATCAATTTATCATTTCATTCATTTGCTCTCATATAGACATACTATGGTGTTGATGGTATAGATGTTGATGCAGTAGTTGATCCAACACAACAAGAGGCCATGAAAACTATGGTAAAAACATATGGTCAAATGCCACAGCAGCTATTTCGTGATCCTCACCCACTAAGATCAAAATCAACAGTTCGGACAACAATCTTAATTCGTTTTGGCACCGTCTTCAAACGACTTACCTCCTCCTCGTCTGCACCTCTTAAAGTGTCCAATCCATACATCTTAAATCATATGCAGACAATACGTCCTAAAGTCAACACTGACCCAGCTTTCATTGGAAAATCAGGATACCCTGTACATCGACTAACACACACTGTTAATACTACAATATCACCTGAAAGATTAGTGTGTCTATGGAATGGAGAGGTAGCCATTACAGAATTAAAGGCCTGTCTGTTTCCGAGTGCTTCTCAGATGTATAACAGGTAATCACATGACCATCATGTGATTTCCATGGGATTTCATTTCACTATAGGCTATGTTATGTTAATTCATTGGCTGAACATGAAGGACCAGTGACTTGTTTAGCTATTAGTCCAACACTTGGAGATATTGTTACCTTGTGTATGGCAAAGAGAGAAGATGGAACTTCAGTTCAAAGTATTAAATAGATGGATGGACAGAATTCGATAGATGGACAGAGAGACAAATGAATGGATGAATATAACAATGTTTTTCCTTAGGGTCTCAATCTTGTGTACTTCATTTATGGACAATCAATGGTCGACTGGTGAAGAAGTTGAGAAGTAGTGTTCAAATTCTTTCACTTTGCTATACCTCAGCTCCTGAAGGTGTCTATATTAATGTTATTATTGGAGGATTAGCTAATGGACATATTAAGTAAGTTACCATGACAATAATGATTTGTTGAAATAATATTTATTAGATTTTGGAGTTCGTGGGATCTTTCTGAGTTATGTGAGTTAACTAGTCCAACTGGTGATCCTACACCAGTTTTGAGGTCAGTAATATCAATGTATTGTAAAGGAAATGTACTCTTAACATATATAACATTACATATTAAGTCTAAAAATAGAAACATGCAATCGTAACAATGCTATTTATAGTAACAATATGAAAACTATGTATGTGTATGATAAGATTATAATACTCTCTCTCTCTCTCTCTACCATAGTCTGGCTGTTAGTTCATGCTCCACTAAGCTCTATGCTGGTTATAGTAACATGCAGGTAGTAACATGGATTAAACCAGAGACTGATCCTGATGAAACTAATGGTGATTATGTAGTTGTGCCTTCATTTTTAGCTCCTCCACCTACTTCTGCTGTGGAGAAAACAGCCCAGTCAACATCATCTATTTTAAAATATTTCTAACTGCAAAAATTTGTAAAATCTCCTTTCTGAAATTTTTATCTAGAAGGAAGATTAATAACTTAAGAGTCACTTTCTTCAAAATTATAAAATAATGTCAAATTTTATTCCCTAATAATAAATTTTGTGTGTGTTGTGATTTTGTGCATCACTTAATTTTTGTAACACTGAAAATAAAAACAGGTTCTGTTTAATTTTAAATTAAAATTATTTTTGGAGGATATGGAAGGTAGTCACTCTGATGGAGAGGGAGGTTGGACAAGAGTGGCATTTGTTAACATGAGTGAACCATATTCATCTTGTCAACCTGGACTAGTACAATATGATAATATCTTTAATACTAGCTTATATTAAGAGTGAAACATCTTATTTTTATTGTTGTAACTTTACTTTCTTCTCTACTTATGATCTCAACTACACCAAACTATGTGGTCAAGTAAGAGGATATCAGTATGGACTACCTTTTGTTTAGTTATGATTAAATATTGGGATATTACCTGAAGCTATGGACTTACAAGGAGTGACTAGTTGTCCTCAGAATATGACATAGTCAATAGTTTCAAAACATGATCAATAGTCACACTCATTGTCATTGCATACAAAAAATATAATAAAATAATGAAATAACAATATGGACTTAGTTCTTGGTTTAATCCAATAGACAATGCTCATATATAAAGACCTACATTTATTTTATATGATATTGAAGTGTGTCTGTTTTATGTTCAAGAGAGAGACTATTTACTTGTTCAATCAAGTAGTATTTCTCAACTAACTGGAGGATGAAAATATTTCACTGTTAATGATAGCTACCTGTAACTAATAGTTTTCATTATTGCCAGACTATAACAAACATCACATGAAGTTTTGATATAATATTCCTTTGTCTCCTTCTCTTCCTTCAGTCTGTAGTCTGTTTTATAATAAAAGAGAAGACAACAACACTCTTACCGCCATGTATATTTACGGGTTTGCATTTTTCCACAGTTACACACCACACTCATAAAGTAGCAGCTGTAGAGGCAGCAGCTGTCAGTGAGAAAAAGTTTGCTGCTTAAGTCTTTACTGCTTTAAGCCTTCTTTACTAGAAACTACTAATGATAGAAGATAACTAACTAGCAAAACTGCTAACTACTAGATACAGTCTACTACTGTTAATAGAAAGTAAGTTTGTTTAGTAGTAAGTTAATAGTTGTAATGTTATCAAGAAATCTTTTGATGTTGTATGGATCAGTACTTTCATGGAATTGTTAAAAGTGAGTGTATTATTAAATAGAACGTGTTATTAAATATAACAACTTGTTAAGTGAACTGTGTGTGTAGGAAATAAGTTTTTAGGTTATTTTGACAAATTAATTGGCTTTAATTAATGGATTTTTTATTAGCAGTAGTAATTAGTGGTATTAGACGTAGTGATAATATTTAATTTTATATAGCTACTAACTAGAGGCCTATTAATGTAAAATTTAGTCTAGTTTGTTATAATTGTATTTGTAAATATTAGAAATAACAATATTGAAGCTTTTATTATTAATTAATGTAGGCGTGGTCAATTGTCAAGTAGAGAAGTTGAGTTTTTCTAGAGAAGAAGTGAATTATAAAAATTGTTAACTTTGTTAGAAGACAAAGAACTGGAAACTAAAGTATTTAACTAATAATTGACTTATTTGAATTTGAAACAATTTATTTTTAGTAAAAAATACAACAATAGTACAAAAATAACTAATAATTAACGATCAAGGAGTACATTACCATTAACAATCAATACCTTCAAACTATTATTATTAACAACAACATTTTGTAATTGTTGTATACCAAATTTAGTAATATTAGGACAGTAATTGAGATATAGATATTGTAGTGTGTTAGTGTTTGTAATTAGAGTAGATAGATGTGGTATGTCTTTATCAGTAATATTATTGTCATCCCACAAGTATAATCTCTTGATTATTTTATTACCAACTACAGCAGTTGTTAATAAGTGGTAAGTATCTGGTACGAGAGGTGAGGAGGAAAGACGTAGGTACTCCATTGTTTGGTTATAAGTTAGTACTTGAGATAGTTTACTGACACAGTTACTATCAAAAGGAGTGTTCCTTATATCAAGTCTCCCCACTTGACATCCATTAATATCAGTTAATATTGTAAGTAAACTTTGAGGAGATAATGACTTGAGTCTAATACTCCATGTTGTGTGTTGTTGTCTCTTTAATTGACGTATCACTTCTTTACATTCTGCCACAGTAGATGAAGTAAGTATAACACTATTACTAGTCCACTCAACACTTCCAGTGTCTCCTATAATAAAACATAGTTACTATATAATATTTTACACACACAACAATAGCTATACACACGCTCTAACATGCTCAACTACGATTGTCAAGGCCTAACGTAGAAGACGACGCCATTACTGATGTTAGATTACTATAGCAATGATGTACGGAGATGAACGGATTCTACAAACAGACTTAAATTTACTGAGTGTTATACTAATAATTTACTGTATTAGATGATGTGAACTAAGGATGGGAACGTCAATATCTACTGAGACAGGCACACAGGGTACTGAACTGTTATACCAATAATTTACTGTATTAGTTGGAAGACTAAATTGTGTTGATATATTATCACTCAATGATCTGAGCCAGGATGAGGATGTCAACATCTTACAAAGTTACTGAGACCAGTACAGGGTACCTGGCAGGTGGCTATAAGGACGACTAGTACATCACAAACAACACTCATTATGTAACAGATAAACAGAGTTCATGTCTTGTTTGTTGTGTGTTTATAATATATTTCATAAACTTTTGTAGAATTTTCTTTTTACAAACCAATATTTCACTTTATTAACTCTATCTAACTTTAGTAATTAAGTCAGCATCATTGCCAGTCCAGTGGGTATAACCCTGGTACAAATGTCATAATGTAGTGTTGTGACATGACTCAAAATGTTAAGTTGTGTCATTTATATTACATACACATCAGTACCTTTACAAAACTATATTGAATAACAATTATATTGTTTAGTGTAGTGTCAATTCAATAGTACCAGTTCTCAGTTCTGAGTATTTTAATAGAATACTCCCAAAGACTATAAAGTACTAATACTTAAAGAAAGGCTCATATTGTTACACACAGACATTGGGGACTCCATAAATATAGCTATTGAAAGAAGGGAGTGGCTAGCTACATGGAACTGCCCACCTATTTGATTGGGTTTCCAGACTACACGGTATTTAATGTACTATGTTCTGTTCATGTTGAGAATGACTGTGGTTTAGTGGAATTCCAATAATAACCCATGTCATCAACCTAATTTGGGTGTGGCATTGTAATTGTAACACTACATGTAGAAATGTATGGATATGTGACTGTCAGATATCCATCAGTATTAGATGATCTGAATTAAGATGAGGGACCTCACTATCAATTGAGACAGATACACAAGGTACTGAACTGTCAGTGAGGATGACTCAGTCGAATCACTAGATGATTATGTATTAAGAAGCAACACTTAAGCATAAATGATGTCTGGTAATAGAGTTTTGTTTGACTTGTCTTTTGTGTGTGTTTATATCAACTGATTGACATTTCATTTTTACTTTAAAAATGCCATAGTGTAATAAAACATTAAATGTAGAGTTGTGTTACGATATCATAATGTCATTGATAATGTACTTCAATATTATTGAAACAATTATTTTGAAAATATCCTAACAACACTGAAGCTGGACATGTGTGTAATAATAGTGACAATGTCAGCTAATGAACACCAGTTAACTCACAGATGTCATTACAGTATTTTCATATCACCTCAAGTTTACTATTCTACTGGTAGTTAGTCTTCTCTCCATTTTTTTTCTTATATTTACATCATACATGATAACAATAACTTGGACTACATTAATTGGTACATGTGTAGGTATTATTATGACAGAGATCATAGAGATCCACTATAGATTACTGAGAAATATTTATAGTTGAATTTTTTATTGTTTTTGAGCCATCAGTGATGCATCCATTCCTTGTTCTTACTGGTGATGAAAGCAACTAATGAAAGACTTGTGTCTTCATGTAATAAATTTCACACACAGTTGTTGTATGTAAAACCAATGAGTTATCATATGTTGTAGGAGTGTGCTATAACCCAGTACATACTGTACCATATACACATTGTAGTTTAATCACATGTTTTAAATATTACTAAAGTTATAATAACAGCTTACTTGGTAATTCTTCATCATCTGATGATTCCTGTGGGTCACTATGGGTATCTTTCTCCTCGTCTGTACCTTTTGATGTTAACTGAGTGATTATTTTATCTTTCTCTGTCAATTGAAGAGTTAGTGAACTAATCATCTCCTGTAATTTTGTAATCTCTTGTTGTCTGTCAGTAGCTACACAGTACATAATATAAGATATTGTGTATTTCAGTAGTTATATAATACCTTCTCTTTCTTGGACAGTAGATGTGAGGTCCTCTAGTGTTTTCATCTTGTCAACCAGCTCATATGCTTCTATGTCTGAAATATGAAATAATAAAGAATGTAGAGGCGTCCTTACCTTCTTGTTCGCTATCAAGTGGTTCCTCAAGTTTTTGACTTAGCTGTGGATGACTATTTTTAAGGAGATCTCTTACTTCTAATATCCGAGACCTCAGATCTATAAAAGATAAAGTAAAGAGCTATACATGTTGTTAATATACCTTTTATGTTCTCTGTTAAATGAACATTTCTTTCTTGTTTCTCTCTTAGTTGTAAAGTTAAAGATGTTATCATCTCTTGTAATGATTGTAGCTCCTCTATAGAAGATACATACAGTAGGGACATATTTTATAAATTGTATTTAGCTAAACAAATTTGATTGGTCAACTATTCTTTAGTCTAATTAGGTCATTAATTGTGTTATAATAATCATAATTATTTCAGTTTATATCAAAAACTAGAGCATTAACTATCTAGGAAGGTTGCAATCCAGAAATCCCATATAAAGTGAATGACATTCTTCATATTCCATCATGACTGATGTCACATATATTTTGTATATTATTAACAAATACTTGGAACAAGCATTCTCCAGCTTTAACAGAAAAGTTCATGAACAGTCAAAAATACCTTTAATAGCAAAATTAAAGCATTTTAAGAAGAGACAGCTGCAAAAAAAGTTACGAAAAGCTTCAGTATATCTCATTGCAAATACAATACCACGTCTAAGTTAGGTTGATGTCATTGTCATAATTAAAATTCAACTAAATAAAGTTATTCTTAATGTGAACAGAGTGTGGTTAGGTTTACACAATCATAGTTATGTGTATATTATAATATACTATTATCTTTAGAATTTTTACCTTTCCTCGGAAATTTTACTTTCTTCTGCAGTATCTCAATCTCTTCTTGTTTCTCTACTAATACTTTATTAGTAGCTATAGAACATAACCATATATTGTATGTACTACTAACAGTACTATAGCTCACTTTCTTTATATCTGGTTAACTCCTTTATCTCTAAGGTCTTTGCCTTATTCATTTTCTCTAATAGTTTCAGCTTCTCTGTTTATATTAGGTACATAGTTATATCTCAATTAATGTACATGTACCTGATAAAGTGTCAGTTGATGGTTGATCTTGTGGTCCTTCTCTCTCCATACTGGTATAAACTAGGTATTATGATAAAGTATATAGTACATGTATCATAGAACAATATATTATATTATATTAGTGAAGTCAATGAATCAACAGGATTACTAACCTTCAAGAGAAGACCTTAACTCCATTATGACTTCATCTTTTTCAGTAGTTGTCTTTCTCTGTAAAATAACCTTCTCTTCAAGAGCTCTCGCCTCTTTCATCAGACCTCTCATCTCCTACATATATAAAAAGAAAATATTGTCTAGTACTACTCATCTCTTACCTTATCTATGCTACGTTCATCCCATATAGTATGGAAGGCTATTGTTAGTCTCAGCAATCCCATCTTTTTAAGTAGGTCAAGATTCTTCTCAGCTTTCACAAGTAGAACATCAAATACATTTTGTGGAGCATAGCAGGTCACAATGATAGAGTTGCCCTTTCTTAGTTCTTTGACGAAAACTTTCTTAGCCACACCTCCAAATGCCTTCCAAAGTAGATCTTGTATTTCGCTAAGTGTGTGTTCATCTGTATTCCATCCCAAAACAAACTCAATGGTCTCACATTTGAGAAGAGAGGATGGACCTGTCATGAAGCTCAAGTTCTCATTTTCACACACACTGAGTTTAAACTCCTCACAGAACTTATTGACTGCTGATTTGTAGGCTGTGATGTGAGCTTTGGCACCTTCAATATTGTAGTTATCAATAATAGTCTCTAAACAGACAACATTGATTACTGTACACTTTTCTTCTACTATTTTCATAACATCATCAAAAGACTTTGCAATGTCAAGTTGAGGTTTTAGCTCACGGAAACATCTTCGAAGATACGTTTTGAGTTCTTCTAGTGGAGATGGTACTTCCTGCAGTGGAGAAGTATCTTGTGATGTGGACATAATAGCAGATTTAATAATAGGCATAACTCTATGAATAAACTTCCCAAATGTTGCTCTCATGTGATCAAAATTACATTGATAAGTAGGTGAAAGATACAGCTTTGTTATGTCACCTAGATTGCAGTAAAATAATAAATAAATTAATAATTGATACAAAAGACTAACATTGAGTACTTGTTAATGGACTTGTAACATTTGGAGGAGGAGGAGGAGGAGCAGTGGTAGTAAGTGTAGTATCTATTAGTTAAAGATATCATGTCAATAATTATGATGACAATTTGTAATGTAGTCTAGTACTAGTTGTACACATTTTAGCAGTTCTGGGAAGTTGGGACAAGGGAACGTCACAGTGTGCATTGATTTTCAAGTGAAATTAGTTTTACTTGATACTAGGATTACATGAATGTACAAGATCTAGATTATAATACTGACTACAGCTATGATCTGTCTGTCAAAATCATTAAAAATTAGCTTGATACGGCACATATTTTAACTTAGTCAGTCTATAGTCTCATTTACTTTAGACATATTGTAATCAACTTCTTCTGTTCGTCAATAGTTTCAGGTTCTTCTGACACAATTTGTATTCTTGTGTTGTCAAAGTGCACGTGTTAAGTAAATAAATGCATAAATTTGTATGGTTGAATGTGGTTATAGGTTGTGATAAAACAATACTCTTATACTAGGTATGACCAAACCTATCTCCTTACACACACTCAAACTAAGGCATTATAAGGCATTTGATAATTAACCCTTGTTGTTATCAGTATAATAAAATCAACAGTGTCATCATCACTCCCTAATGTGTATACCAGCTACATTTGTAAAGAGAAGTTGTTTATACCAGTAATACATACCTGACATTATTAACTGTGGAGGTATTTGAGGAAAGTTTTCGTCTGTCCAGAAAGATAAGTAAAGGTTTTACTTTTCATTTTAAATGCAAAGAACTTACCATACTCTTTCAGTATCTCTTGTCCAATTTGTACTGTGTCTTCTGATCGTAATAAGATTGTTGAAAATGCTCGTAACTGGTTAGGATTATCAGATACTGTACCAGACAGTGCTCTCAATGGAGAAACATTTGACCTCTGAACTTCATCAAATATTTTGTCAGAGATGACTCCCTCCGTATATAACATCTCCACAGGAAGGGTTACTTGTGAGAGTCTCTCAGAGAACTTTTGTAATATTTGATTGGGAAGTTCTTTTTGCACTGATCATGAAAGAAAATAAATTACATTAAATAATAACTTATGATTGCTTACTTTCTTGTAAAGCTACTCTGTATCTTTCAGCAACAGTAATCTCACCAATGACGTCTTTCTTTAGTGTTTCAATAATCTCTCTTCTTGTAGCATTAGGTTTACTACTGAGCCATAATTCAAACATCTTTAATGATTTGAAATCACTATCTTCATTTAGTGATCTGATATCATTTAACTTTTTGATGTCTAATTTGAGAAGTATACCAAGTTTGTGCCAGTTAGTACCAACTCTGACATGTTCGTATAACTCGTGAACAGTTGGTTTTCCATTCAAAAACTGATCGAAATAGTTCGACGAAACCGACGCAGCCATGACCTCTTCAGTGGAATTTGATGGGAGGGGCTCAACATTATTCATAGAGTTGCTGGTTTATAATTTGGCAAGGCGTGGTCTGTGCAATGGAAGTAGGTATCTCTCTTCTCTCTCTCCTACAATATAAATCATATTATAACTGTCAGTATTGTTCAGTACTGTTGTTCTAATAGGAGTGAGTTTATATATTTAACAACTTTTATTACAAACATTATTACAAAGAACAATGACATTATAGTATGATATTCCAGTAGCTCTATATTTGAGGCTAACTACATCATGTGAGCCAGATCTCAAAAGAGCTGAACAAGAGAAAACCTTTATAGATCCCAACGATGACAATTCATTAAAGCCTTTCCTCTCAATATCTGATCCGCCCACTCTATATCTCTCGTTAATTGTCCCAGTATACATGGAACAATATCAATGTATGTGTGTCATTTGATTATACTCTGTCATTTCAGTGCCAAAAATGATGGATGAAATAATGGAATGTCTTGCAAAAAAGGAGGGCTTCATTTTCGTATGAAGTCATTATTGTTAATGATGGTAGTACTGACAAAACTGTAAGATATGACATCATTATGATGTCATGCTATATTTAGCAGTGCTATTTATAGGTTGCTTTAGAGTATGTTGCTAAATATGGAACTGATCTTGTGAGATTATTGAACTTTGTCCAATACAGAGGTAAAGGAGGAGCAATGAGAATGGTACTCAGTCACATGATAGTCATGTGATCATCATATGAGTATATCCTTTGCTCTATATAGATACAATAGTAACAATGTAATATCATCTTATGTTCTATAGATACAACAAGAAATTGAACCATACTCAGTTTGCAAATGCTAAAGCATTAGTGAAAATTTGTTGACTAGCAAGGTAACTAATGTATTCATCTGTCTGTCTTGTCTGTCTGTCTTGTCTGTCTGTCTGTCTGTTTGTCTGTCTGTCTGTCTGTCTGTCTGTCTGTCTGTCTTTTCTATGTAACTTATGGAACAGTCTTCAAACATAGTTTATCCTTACTTTTACAGGAGCGTTCCTTAGACAGTCTTAAGTCATTGAATGGTACTATAGCAATGTTGTTTGTACGACTTGTTAGTCTCTTATTGGGTGACCCACCTGACATTTATTGTCTCAAGTATATCTGGGACCACCTGCTTCTCCCTGACCTCAATGATCTCAAAATATTACGAGGGGCAGGGACACTAGAAGCTACCATCTCCTTTGTTGAAGGTACATTATATATGAATACATTCAACTGATACAGACTTATGTTCAATGGGAAAGCATCAACAGCTGCTGACCTACATACAGTCTATTTGTTTAGAGATGACCCACAACAAATTACTTGTTTTCCAGCAATACTAAGAAATTAACAATAAATATCTTGTGTATTAGTTCTTTGTTTGTTGAATAAACAATGACTTGTTCTTTGCTCTTCTATTAATGATCTTTTATATACTTTGTTGTCTCTATAGCTTCTAATTTAGCTAATGAAAGATCTGATTCCCCTCGACCATCATTGGGGTCATTGACAACTTTAGATTCTCACAGTGCTAGCCGGCTAGGAGAGACATTTCTAGACTACTATGATGAGAACGAGGATGAAGAAGAAGATTCAGAACCAGAAGTATTGGAATTTGACATTCAATCTCGTGAGGGTCGTCTTCCTGACTCCTCCTACACTGATGAAGAGACTGTTTTCACTTGGACTGATATTACCAGTAAACTTGTTTGTTTATTTGTTATTAATACATTGTTTGTTGTATGTGTTTTTTTGTTTGTTATTTTTATTATTCCTTCTTATTTTATTTAGGTCTTCCTTTTCTTAATGATAGCGATAGCTTGAGTGCTGTCCCAGCTACCCTTGAGACTGGTCTTCTCTCTGTCATATGTCTTCTTCCCGACAGTCAAGTCCGAAAGGTCCTTGGCCCCATTTTGGATCAGGAGAGTATTGTAGTAATGGCCAATAACTCCTCCATTTTAGTTAGAACTGCTGTCATAAGGGTTAGTAGGGACACCGTAGGTACAATTAGAAACATATTAACAGCTGTAATTTTTTAAAAGCACCACAAATAGTTCTAGATTGTAGAAATCAGTTGACCAATATCTCTGTAGTATTTATTATAATCATATTTATACTATTATAACAATCTCTTTCATACAATAGGTACTTGATGAGTTCTTTCGTCGAGCAGGAGAGAGTACTCAGGCTAACTTCCTTCAAATAAAAGGTTTCAGTTTATTATCAATGCAGCTGAAACAATATAGTGTTTCCTTTGAACTGATGAGTGCTTTGTTCAGCATTTTATTTGGTCAAGAAATTAACTTAAAGGATCAGTAAGTAATATAACCTGTTTGACTAGTATTATAGCCTGTTTAACTGGTATTATAACCTGTTTGATTGGTATTATAACCTGTTTGAATATATTATAACCTAACCTGTTTGACCAGCATTATAACCTGTTTGACTGGTATTGAAACCTGTTTTACTAGTATTATAACCTGTTTGACCAGTATTCATATATCCATTTTACTAATCATAAATCTAACGTTGTCATATAGAGCAACAACTTTTCAAATGCCGCGTACACTAACTGGTTTTCAACTCCATGCTGTCATACCAGTACTGGTCTGTGCCCCAAACACTATCACTGACCCATCACTATGTCATTCTACACTTATTATACTAAAAGAGGTAATATTTAGTATTAATATGATCATACGTTTATTTATTACTCTCTCTCTCTCTCTCTCTCTCTCTTCTCTAGTCTTCTTGGCCAACTAATGCTCTACAATTACTAGATATACTTATTCGATCAATAACATCCAATAAAAAGTGGGAGGAGCATCTTGGTATACAGGCTGATATTATCACGTCAATATCAACTTTACATGGCCTCCTTGTTTAGCTGTCAATGATGGAGGACCCAACTGCTCCACAAACTACTGAAGACGATGAAGAAGAAGAGGAAGAACAAATATGTCTACGTTGTTTAACATACTTAATGACACTGCCTAATGAAGTAGAAGAGAATGCCAGATATCTTCTTAACTGGGCCAAAGTATGACTTGTCTATCAATCTGTCCATCCATCAATCCATCCATCCATCCATCCATCAATTCATCCATCCATCCATCAATCCATCCATGCATCCATCCATCAATCCATCCATCAATCCATGCATCCATCCATCAATCCATCCATCCATCTATCAATCCATCCATCCATCTATCAATCCATCCATCCATCCATCAATCCATCCATCCATCTATCAATCCATCCATCCATCCATCAATCCATCCATCCATCAATCCATCCATCCATCTATTAATCCATGCATCCATCCATCCATCAATCCATCCATCCATCCATCTATCCATCAATCCATCCATCCATCCATCCATCTATCCATCCATCCATCCATCCATCCATCAATCCATTGATTCATCTAGATATCCGTCTATCCATTCATCTGTCCATTAATTAATCTTACTATTTATCTATTCAGAGTTCCAAAGTACTAGGAGGTACACAGTCTCGTATACGAGCAATTCAAGTTTTGTTTTCTATTGCTTCTATTGAGTTGATTGAAAGAATCAGTGAGGCTTAAGTTACTAACATCAAGTAAGTACAATGTCTACTTGTATTGACTCTATTAACACTAATGTATTGATAGAGTCTGTATTTACCTTTTTCAAGTTTCATGTCTCTCTCTATAGGGAGTATGTACAAGTTATTCTCTTTGTCTCTGAAGTGGAAGGACTCCATATTAAAACAACAGTTGGTGCTTTTCAATCATGTAACAAGGAAGGACTGGTCAGGACTCTTTGGAAAAACCACTCACATGAACCACGAGTAAGAACTCAATGACCCCTGTAATTAGTACAATAATTAAACAGTTGAAAATAGTTTGTTTATTTGGAAGTTCTTCCTTTTAGGCAATGAGACTAATATGTGAACTATGTCTACAATATGATATACACGATACTACTCTTTGGAGCAAACTCTTTGAACAGCTTATCAACATGAACATGGTACGTGAGAACTTAATCTATGTAGTTGGTATTCTTCTCAATAGATTCCCTACTTGAGATATCTATTGAAGTCATTAGTACAGGTTGCCTTTGATATGGAAGGTAAGAAAGATTATTGAGTATTTCTTTTTGTGCTTGTTATAGATACAGAATATTGTTCCTGTTTGGTATAAAACTTTGATTACTCTATTAAAAGAAGGTATTGATTTAATATTGATTTTGTTTGATCAGTTTTGCCATTTAATGATATGAATAAATGATTTTGTTTGATTTCTCTTCAGTTTCGATACCACCCTACTACTTTTCAAATCAACGAATGCTCAAAGTCATTAAAACTATTACAAATGTAAGACAGACTGATCTAGTCTGAGTTTAAATTTGACTCTCTCTCTCTCTCTCTCTCTCTCTCTCTCTCTCTCTCTCTCTCTCTAAGATGTCCTTTTATTCATGATCTAGATATAGTAGGATTAGGTAAATCATTTCACAGTATTGGTATGCCAGTCCACTCTTTAGTATGTGCTCTGCTATTACCTGAAGAACAACTACAAAATTATATCAAGGTTAAATACATGTGGCCCTAATACAATATTTGTTAGCTGAGTATAGCAGTCTGAATAAATATTATTATTACCATTTTTATTGTCTTAGGATGTAATTGGTCCTCTAAGTGAGAGTGAGATTACTTCAATGTTAATAGAGCTACAGGGACTTACTGGTTCTGTAACATCTGTCCAATCACTACAACTGATATTGTTACATGATGTGTAATAATGAACTCCTAATATTGTATGCTGACTATTATACTCACTATGTTAATATTAATGATGTAAAGGTTCTGCATTTTTAGTCCACTCAGTTAATGTTGTAGTATCATTAGTACTGAACCAGCTGCTAGAGTTATGTCACCACTACCTGAGTTTGAGTGATTCTAATTCTGTGCATCTTGAACTTGATGGATAGTTAACACATTAGATATTACAGTTATAGAAATGTCTGTTAAAACAATTAATGATAACTCAGAAACTAATTGAGTCTGTTCACAAAATCTAATCTTGTAAGCTGGTATCAGTAACTACTTGTAACTAATTCATTGTTGTTTTCATAATTAACAAGATTGACTGTTTAGAATCTTGTTTAGAAGGTTTATGATTAAAACATTTGTAATCTTTAAAAGGTAATGTTAAGAATTGGTTTTAAAAGGATGAATTAAAGAATAGATTTTGAATAGATTTAAAAAAAGAAGATATTTGGAATAAATTTAAATGAGCAAATTTAAGAATAAAAAAGAATAAATTTAAATAAAAAAGATTAAATTTATTGATATTAAAGAATAAAAAAGAATAAATTTATTAATATTAAGAATTAAAAAGAATAGATTTAAATAAGCGAATTTAATATTAAGAATAAAAGAATGTTTAAGAAAAAAAGAAAATAAGCGAATTTAATATTAAGAAGAATAGATTTAAATGAGCGAATTTAATATTAAGAATAAAAGAATAAAAATAAAAAAGAATAGATTTAAATGAGCGAATTTAAGAATAAAAGAACGAATTTTTTTTAAGTTTTAAAAGAACGAGAAGATTTTGAATAGATTTAAAAATATATTTAATATTAAGAATTAAAGATTAATTTTTTTTAAAAAGAATAAATTTAAATGAGAGAATTTAATATTAAGAATAGATTTTAAAAGAACAAATTTAAAAGTTTTTAAGTTACAAATAACAAAAAACAAAAACAAAAAGAAATTTAAAAGTTTTAAGTTAACAAATAAGAAATCAAAAACAAAAAAACAACAAAAAAAAGAAAATAAAAAGTTCAAAGATGAAGAGTCCTCCAATCCACTTGATGACAGAGCCAGTCCAGATCACAGAGAACATAGAAAAAGAGAGAGAAAAAATCTGTTAAAACTGCATCAATGAAGTAAAGAATTGAATGGATGGAGAGATAGCTCACCTTTTTCAACAGGACTGCTCCTACAGGGAAAGAAAAAGAGTAAATGAACTTGTAGTGACAAAGAATGGATGGATGGAGAGCGAAGAGAGACAGAGGAAGTGAAAAAGGACCACCAACCTACACACACACAGCACACACACACGCACCCTACAGGATCAGAGCTCTCCCCCGCCACCTGGCGGCCTAGGATTTAAAAAAAAAATTTTTTTTTAGGCCGCCAGGCGGCAGGGGAGAGATGATTTGTAGAGATTGTATGAGTGTGTGTATAATGTATAGGCTAGATAGCCCAAAATAAAAATAAAAAAAATAAAAGAAGAGGAAAGAAGGCTGGAAGGAAGACAGGAGAGAGTCCAATGACCAGGAGAGCAAACTCATCTTTTACATTCAGAGAACATCAGGCAGGAGCTGGAACAGTCAGAGTCATCAGGAAGGAGAACATCAAAGAACATCAGAGCTAGAACAGTTAGAGAACATCAGAGCTAGAACAGTCAGAGAATATCAGAGCTAGAACAGTCAGAGAACATCAGAGCTAGAACAGTTAGAGAACATCAGAGCTAGAACAGTTAGAGAACATCAGAGCTAGAACAGTCAGAGAACATCAGAGCTAGAACAGTCAGAGAACATCATTGAGGTAGGAAAATATCAAAGCACATCAGTTAGAAAAGTAAGACCTGTAGAAACGAAAAAAAGGAATTAGACAATCAATAAAGATATAAATGAAGAAATTTAAAAAAGAAAAGTTACAAAAATAAAGAAAAGGATGACAAAAAACAATAAAGGTGACAAAAAAAGAGTGAAATCCAACGATGAGAGAGACAATCCAACGATGAGAGAGACGATCCAACGATGAGAGAGACGATCCAACGACGACGACGATCCCACGGAGGTGCAGTGCACTGAACATGGTCGACAACCCTATCTTTTTATAGTCTATAAAGATGAACTTTAAGGGATCACGCTCTCTTACAGACTCAGACACACAATCCTGCGTGTGCTGGAATGTTAATTGTACCATAATGGCGGGAACTTATAATTGACCAATCAAAATGCACGACTCACACTCCTCCTACCAACATTCAGTCATTAAACGCGTGACTCATATACATCGGTTACATCCAGCTTTAATTACTTTTCAATTTTCAGAAATAATCGTTTGCCTTAATTACCAAACTAGATTAATGGAGAGATGCACACCATTATGGAGATCACAACAATAAACTTATAATTCAATTTAAAAAATTAGCAATAAAATTTGACATTAAAAAACATATCACAAATAACCCATTAATAATATCACGAACTTACAGAAGAGTGGCTCAGGTCAAAGCTAGGTTTCTTCAGTTAATCTATTGTTATATTAAAGGTCACCTCATGTAGCATATGTTTTTATAAATCATCTCTTATTAAAAATCATTATGTGTAATTGATCCAAACAAAATATATTTGATTCCATACTAAAAGATTTGAGTTAAGACATGAAGACCCATACAATATTACATTAAATTAATTTAATATACAGTCCTTATGAATAAGTATAAAATTAGAAATGCTTATAATATGGAAATGATGCTAAGTATGACTCTTCACCTTGTATTGCTGCTGAGGACCATGCCGGAAAGCTTGAAAAACCAGCTTCTGATGCAACATCTTTCAGTACAGGCTCAATAGTTTTCTGAATTGAGACCATCAATGATTTAACAACCTCAATATCACATTTTTCAGGCAGTATGGTCAAAAGGCTAAGGGTTAGATCATCCGAGACGAAAAAGGCTGCAAGAGTATGTCTAAGTACAGTAAATAATTTATATACGATGTATATCTTGTCTTTTGAAAAGTCAGTAGTACCATCACTAACACATACGTAAGTAGTTTGACAAGCTGCCAATTCTTCTCCATACTCATCATAATAATCATCAACACGCTGTAATATGGTGTGTCCAGTTGGTGGTAGAACATTGACCATTCCATCTTTAACGCTTAGCTTGAAAAGAGATGGTAACAAGTTTAAAGATTTAGGTGAACTATTGATTGATACTTTACAATTGTCACTGCAAAACTTCATGATAACACCATTTTCAACCTGTTTTGTAAGTCCAACAGCAGCTGTACCAACATCGATATCTTGTCATACATTTCAGATCCACTCTGATGGGAAAAAGAATGGTAATAAATCATCACTAGTACTAAAATAGGATCATTATATAATAAAAATGATACGTTATGATCAGATTTCATCAAGTGGTCTACCAGTATCATTAACACTCACAATATGTCAAACAATTACTGTACAGCAGGTAATATAAACAAGCATTGAATCTTGAGAAAAGCCCAAACTGTTTGTTGAAGCAAGTTTTTAATTTAACAATTTCACTTAATATTATAATACTATTGTATAATTGACACATGGTATTTACATAAACTTGAGACTTATGAGGCCAACAGGTTTACAAGCATATACAGACTCCAGTCATTGAAATGTGATGGTACAATATGTTCCCTCTCTTAAAATACTCAAACAACATTGTAATACATTTGTAGAATGGCTAATAAAATTTGTCTAACCACCAAATAAAAATCTTGCCAATATTTTCCACTGTACATTATATTATTATGAATAATTATGTATATCTGTATAAAATAGTAAGCTGACCTTTTCTCTTTAATACTGAGTAAAAGAGACTTTAAACTGTTATATCCTGTGCGATGCATAGCTGTCTTTAATGTGAAATGAATGTTTTCTCTAAAATGAGAATCTTCACACAACCTCATAGCTATTGGCTGTGGTTTATCATCAGTTACAACATTGAGAACAGACAGATAATCCTTTGAAACAAAGACAGCCATGTTGAAGTACATTCCGGGATCATATTTATAACATAAGGTTGATCAGCTGGATACTTCTTTGAGCCATCTCCAATTGCTAGGAACAATGTAATGCCTTTATCAAAACAATTGGCATCTTTATACTTTGATCTTACGTGCTCACAATGAAGGAGTACATGATGACCAGGAGGTAGCTCAACAGATCCAAAATTTCTCTCTATTTTAAACCCCCGTGGAAGAAAATTCGTTACTTTAGTTTTGTTGGGGTCTTGAGAGGGTTTCACACCTTGCTGTTTTAAATTTATTGTGTCCTTCTTTTGAGCTGGATGAACCATGAATGTTTGTTCATAGTCAGCCTGTGGTAATTTAATCAAACCTTTGGTCCAATGACAATTACGGAGTTTCTGCGATATAATGTTATATTATAATAACAAACCAGTTACTTATCAATTAATTACTGGTTCACAACAGTACAGGTAACTGTACTTATTGCAGTTAATATGTGGTATGATTTTTATGTAGTCCTTCATCATGGAGAGGTTTTATGGAGGGTAGTTTGGTGTCCGAGTTTGTTCGATGTACTCAGTCTGGTGAACTGAGTTCTGCTAGTTGTGTTTGGGATTGGCACCAGGTGAATGGATGCATGGACTGATGGATAGACAGATGGAACAATAACAACAACAAATCAAATCTATACTGGTACCTAGTCTCATTCTAATTCCACTCTATATCTTTTTAACCTGCCAAAGTATGACTTGTCTATCAATCCATGCATCCATCAATTCATCCATCAATCCATTGATTCATCCATCCATCCATCGTTTTTTAGTCTGTTTGAGACATTGCTCTGATGAATTTCAGAAAACTAAAGGTATATAATGTAATGATGTATAGTATTGATCCATTTTATAATGTAATGATGTATAGTATTGATCCATTTTATAATGTAATAATGTATAATATTGATCCATTTTATAATGTATTGATGTATAGTATTGATCCATTTTATAATGTAATGATGTATACTATTGATCCATTTTATAATGTAATAATGTATAGTATTGATCCATTTTATAATGTAATAATGTATACTATTGATCCATTTTATAATGTAATAATGTATAGTATTGATCCATTTTATAATGTAATAATGTATAGTATTGATCCATTTTATAATGTAATAATGTATAGTATTGATCCATTTTATAATGTAATAATGTATAATATTGATCCATTTTATAATGTAATAATGTATAGTATTGATCCATTTTTGATCCATTTATCCATCTATCTGTCCTTCCTCTCTCCCTCTTTATAAGTCCTCAGTCCTCAACTGTGGTATATCTAGAACAATTTATTTATCTTATATTAGCAGAAGCTCTCTTGCTCTTCAGTACTGGTCCCCTAGGAGATGGTGGGATTTTTACACCATTAGAGTCCTGCCAGCAGGTAGCCAATCAAACAGAATTAAACAATCGGTTTGCTAATGTGTGTTCAGTATCTGTTGACTGGATTGTTCATGGGGTGGAACCTTTTACAAGTGACCACGCCCTTCTTTTTGCCGAGGGTCATACTATTCCTAAAGTGATAACTATTGATCGTAAAACATTGGTTGGTTCCATGACGATGAGTTTTGTACGTTTTGTGATTCACTATTTCTATCGTGCTATTCTCAGTATAGTCAAGAAGGTTAGTATGTTAGACATTGCACTATTATTATTAGCAGTGTGTTATATATATAAACATTTGTTTGATTCTACTAATAGTTTAGTCAAGAAGGTTATATATCTTTCACAGAACTCACCAATCAACTTTGAAATATCTTTGCAAAAATTTTTTGTCAACTCACGTACACAACTCAATGACTCTGTAAGAAACTATTAAGTTGTTTATAATAATTAGCTTAATAAAATAATTACTTTAATATTACCTCATGTCTAGTTCTCACGTCTGTTTGGTCACCTCATCTGTTCCATCCATGCCTCTCAATTCCGAGCTGAAATCCTAAAAGAGGTGTGGTCTTTAGAGGACTTCTCATCAGTTTTGTTATCACTTTTTACATCTACGTACAAAAAACTGGTAAGACAAACAAAGGGTTAAAATAATTGACTATTATTGTTTTTCCTCTAGTTGTCTTGTCGTTTGGTAATCACTGTAGTTGATCTGATGCAGTCTCGTATGGACAGTCAACTTCTAACAACATGTAATGAGGTTTATGAAGCTGTTTGTTCTAGTGGAACCACAAGACTCAAACATGGTACTCGTCTCTCTTCTTTATTGAATATCAGAGAGGAAGAAGATCATCGCTTGAGACAGAAAACGGAGACCATTATGGAAGATTTACAAAATGTATAATAATTATAGACATGTGCTTACTTGTTATATTGGATGTCCATATATATGTATTCATCCATTTACAAATCTATCCATCCGTTTTCAAATCTATCCATCCATTTTCAAATCTATTTATCCATTTATAAATCTATTCATCCGTTTTAAAATCTATCCATCCATTTTCAAATCTATTTATCCATTTATAAATCTATTCATCCGTTTTAAAATCTATCCATCCATTTTCAAATCTATTTATCCATTTATAAATCTATTCATCCATATTACAAATCTATTACAAATCTATTCATCCATTTATAAATTTATTCATCCATTTTTAAATCTATTCATCCATTTATAAATCTATTCATCCATTTTAGTCTGATCAGAGATGGGTAGAAAGAGTGGAAGCAGGTAATAAAGACTTTGAGAATAGACAAATAATGTTATACAGAAGGCAAGTCATTGCATGATTGTCACATGACATTTGACAGTGATCACATGACTTTTTAATAGATTGATAGAAAAAGCTAAGCACAGAGAACAGGCAGTTAGTCGTGCATCAGCTCAAGTCACTGATCAAGTTTTTATGCGTCAAAGAGACCTTAAAAAGATCTTTTTAGAACAGATCCACACAGATGGAATATGTGAAAAAGATATCTTACATAAATGGAGAAAGATCATCATGGCCAACACTCACTCTAGGTCAGTTATAGTTCTGTCTCTTAGCCATTTTTATAATGTTACGTGTGAATTGTTTAATTTCCATAAATAATCTGTACATTTCAAACACTGGACTTACAGAATTACAAAACTCATTGATCCAAAATATATATAATTTATACAAACTATTTAATGATGTAACTCATTACATCAATTGTTTGTAACATTAACTTTTCAATTTTGTTACAAACAATACCAAAAGATACCTAGTCAGATATTTGCCACTGTTTAATTTCTATACATATATATACGTATGTTATATTACTGTATGATTGTTAGTATTGGTTGTTATATTACTGTATGATTGTTAGTATTGGTTGTTATATTACTGTATGATTGTTAGTATTGGTTGTTATATTACTGTATGATTGTTAGTATTGGTTGTTATATTACTGTATGATTGTTAGTATTGGTTGTTATATTACTGTATGATTGTTAGTATTGGTTGTTATATTACTGTATGATTGTTAGTATTGGTTGTTATATTACTGTATGATTATTAGTATTGGTTGTTATATTACTGTATGGTTGTTAGTATTGGTTGTTATATTACTGTATGATTGTTAGTGGATTGGTTGTTACTGTATTTACAATGTGTTCTTTCTGGTCAATTGTATTTCTTGTTCTCGTAATAACCTGTTCAGTTGAAGGATCCTCTTATTGTATGGCTGACTGTTATAGTAATGGTCAGAGACAATTTACTAAATATGAAGAGTTATATTGTTTTCCTTCGAACAAAGGACGTGTTATTCCTATTACTAAAAATGATGGTCGCTTTGGACTTGTTGTATGTCAAGATACTATACCCAAATGGTGTTGTTATAGCTCATGCTATGATATACTACAGTTAAATCCTACTGCTCCCTCAGGTTATTATATTAAATAGATCATATAAACTACATCTTATGTCCATTAGTACCTCCAACTTCATGTCCAGTATTCAATATTTCATGTAGTCAATTACATGAGGTATACCCTACTGCTCCCTCAGGTTATTATAATATAACATTATCTAATGGTAGTAAGGTTGAAGTGTACTGTGATATGGAGGATAGTGACTGTGATGGAGAGGGAGGTTGGACAAGAGTGGCATTTGTTAACATGAGTGAACCTGGTTCATCTTGTCCACCTGGACTAGTACAATATGATAACATCTTTAATACCAGCTTATGTTGGATTTGTAATGGAACATTTTTTATGTTTGTAACTCTATTTTCTTCTTTTCTTATGATCTTATGTGGCCAAGTAAAAGGATACCAATATGGATATCTGGCAGCTGGCATGTGATAACAACTATTACCATGGTCATCGTTACTAAAAGATTACCATAGCAACAATAGTTACAATACATGCATGTTATCATGGCAACAATTACTGTAGTAACAGTTACCACAGCAATATTCTTTAGCAACGTTACTACACCAGCTATATATGTCTTATGTATCTCATCATAGCAGCAAATATCCTGGTAACAATCATCATAGCAACAATTACCATAGCAACGATATTTAATTAATGAACATTGTTTAATTTCCATAAATTATTGTCAAGTTTAGCTAACAGAATTTTCTATCAAAAGTGAATGATTTAGTCATTGTGCCATTTTCTACACTTTTTGGAATATGCCATTTATTACCATCACTATTCCAAACTTGTCAGGCAAAATATAAAACCTACTTGATGTCTAATTATACAATGATGTATGTACCACACACATTTACAGACACTCACTCACACACACAAATACAACATCTTTAACTAAAGATGATTTTTATCTTTACATTCTTTTATTTAGGGCTCTCTGGAGTAATGATGAAAGACGTCCACTTTGTTGGCAGTTAGATTCTACAGAAGGTCCTTCTCGTGTTCGTAGGAGACTCATGAAAGCACCTCGTTATACTGATGAGAAGTTCCTATTATCAGAGGCACAGATTGGAAAAGGCTCAGACTTAGGTATCCTAGAATGGGAGTCGGCCTAGTTTACAATATTATCTTTAGGTAGTTCTCCTTTGTCCTTTATATTTGAAGAAACTGCTTATGACAGCACTAAGGGACTAGTTGCAAACATTGTCTTACAGGAGGGAGAAAGAATGTAAGAAGTCACATGACTTGCATATCATAGTCAGATGGTTCTTGTCCTGTAGTATTAGTAATTATCACCAACGGTGTTCTGTTATTACTCCTGACAGTTGTTGTTTTGGGGATCTATTAATATGTATGTACCTGAGTCTCTCTCTCTCTCTCTCTCTCTCTCTCTCTCTCTCTCTCTCTCTCTCTCTCTCTCTCTCTCTCTCTCTCTCTCTCTCTCTCTCTCTCTCTCTCTCTCTCTCTCTCTCTCTCTCTCTCTCTCTCTCTCTCTCTCTCTCTCTCTCTCTCTCTCTCTCTCTCTCTCTCTCATATAATATCCTACTTCTTGTAGCTAACATTTGTTGTTACTTCAAAGGAGATGTACCTCTCGGAGATCCTAATATTACCAAGGTTTGAGTAACAATGATGTCAAATAGCTCATTTATGTCATGTTAGGTTGTACCTTGTGATGAGAAGACACAACTGTTGTCATGGCGACATATAGATGTTGTAGAAATTCATCGCAGACGTTACATGTTAAAGGATAATGCTCTTGAGATATTTCAAATTAATGGAGTGACTACATTACTCTCATTTGATACTACAAGGGTCAGTCATGTGACAGTCATATGCTATTGTTTAACATGTGATGATTATTTGAAGCGACTTTACATGAGACAATCATGTGATAATCATGTGATTTATTGTTAGGAACGTGACAAAGTACACAATGGTCTGCTTGAATTGTATATGCCAAATCTTGTGGATTCTGGTGATGGAGAAAGTGGAAAATTAAAGATGGTTACTCTAGGGTAAGTACTAACTATAACCATTCTCTTCATCTCTCTCTCTCTCTCTCTCTCTCTCTCTCTCTCTCTCTCTCTCTCTCTCTCTCTCTCTCTCTCTCTCTCTCTCTCTCTCTCTCTCTCTCTCCCTCAGCTGGCAACAAGGAGAAATAACAAACTTTGAGTATTTAATGGAACTCAATAAACTCGCTGGTCGTACATTTAATGATCTTATGCAATATCCAGTATTTCCTTTTATACTATCAGACTATACAAGTGAAGAACTTGATCTCTCACAAGATACTTCATTCAGGTAACAGGACAAAATTAATGATTGTTATAAAATGTAACAATTATATTTCATTTTATAGGAAACTAGAAAAACCCATATCAATCCAAGATGATACTAAAATACAGAAATATATTGACACTTACAATGTAAGGAGTAAATGTACTATATTTTAGTTAGAGATTTCAGCATAATCTGAATAGTTTTGTTATAAAACATCTATTGTTATGTTGCTAGTATCTTCAAGCTGAATGTACTAATAGAGATTCAATGATCCCAGGACTGACCCAACTCTCATCCAAACCCTATCATTATGGCTCTCACTATTCTAATAGTGGTATTGTCCTACATTTTTTAGTACGAATACCTCCTTTTACCAACATGTTCCTAGACTTTCAAGGTATTCATTTGTATGTCTTTTTGTTATCTACTTGTTCTCTCTGTCTCTCTCTTTTCTCTCTCTTTCTGTTACTCCCCTCTAGGCAAGAGTTTTGACATTGCTGATCGTTCATTTCATAACATGGCCACAACATGGTGGCTATCATCTTCTGAATCAGCTACTGATGTCAAAGAACTAATACCAGAGTTTTTCTATTTTCCAGAGTTTCTTACAAATGCAGAACGTGAGTCCGAGAGAACTCACCATCTTATAGTTTGTCATGTCTCTTTGTCACTTTGTATATTTTCAGGTTTTAATTTTTGGGTGAAACAGAGTGGAGAGGTTGTTGATGATGTCATTTTACCACCTTGGGCTAAAGGTGATCCACGTCTTTTTATACTCAAACACAGACAGGTAACATTTGTTATTATCTCATGATGATGTAATAGTTTTGATACTAATTTTAGGCACTGGAGAGTGAATATGTATCAAGACATTTACATGAATGGATTGACTTAGTGTTTGGATTTAAACAAACTGGTAAAGCAGCTGTACAATCTATTAATGTCTTCCATCCTTCTGTAAGCAATAATAAACTGTCTTTCTATCCATCCATCTGTCCATCCATCAATCCATCCATCAATCCATCCATCTATCCATCCATCCATCCATCCATCCATCAATCCATCCATCAATCCATCCATCTATCCATCCATCCATAAATCCATCTATCCATCCATCCATCCATCCATCCATCTATCCATCCATCCATCTATCCATCCATCCATCCATCCATCCGTCCATCCATCAATCCATCAATTTATCATTTCATTCATTTGCTCTCATATAGACATACTATGGTGTTGATGGTATAGATGTTGATGTAGTAGTTGATCCAACACAACAAGAGGCCATGAAAACTATGGTAAAAACCTATGGTCAAATGCCACAGCAGCTATTTCGTGATCCTCACCCACTAAGATCAAAATCAACAGTTCGGACAACAATCTTAATTCGTTTTGGCACCGTCTTCAAACGACTTACCTCCTCCTCGTCTGCACCTCTTAAAGTGTCCAATCCATACATACTAAATCATATGCAAACAATACGTCCTAAAGTCAACACTGACCCAGCTTTCATTGGAAAATCAGGATACCCTGTACATCGACTAACACACACTGTTAATACTACAATATCACCTGAAAGATTAGTGTGTCTATGGAATGGAGAGGTAGCCATTACAGAATTAAAAGCCTGTCTGTTTCCGAGTGCTTCTCAGATGTATAATCATTTGTTGGTGACGTGGGGACATTGGGACAATGCTCTTGTTATTAGAGTTGTAGGGATGGACCTGTCAACGATAAGATTACATCATCCACCACTGAATAGGGTATGATGGATGAATGGATTGACTGATGGACAAACAGATGATGTACGTGGTTTATCATTATTCCCTATAGGTCACTTGTTGTCAGTGTGTCTGTAATGGTCAAATTGTTGTTAGTGGTGGTACTGCTGGTGTGGTATCCTTTTGGAAACTTGATAATCTAGTTAAACAGGTTTGAAATATATACTATATTGTTGATGTTCTCTCTCTCTCTCTCTCTCTCTCTCTCTCTCTCTGTCTTTCTCTCTCTGTCTCTCTCTCTCTCTCTCTGTCTCTCTCTCTCTCTCTCTCTCTCTCTCTCTCTCTCTCTCTCTCTCTCTCTCTCTCTCTCTCTCTCTCTCTCTCTCTCTCTCTCTCTCTCTCTCTCTCTCTCTCTCTCTCTCTCTCTCTCTCTCTCTCTCTATATATATATATATATATATCTTTCTCTCTCTCTCTCTCTCTCTCTCTCTCCCCTCTCTCTCTCAGTCTTTACATTACACAGGACAGGTTGTCCATTTAAGAGGTCATGACGGTCCAATTAATTGTTTAGTTTATTGTAAACATTACAGTATTGTTGTTAGTGGTAGTGCTGATGGTACATGCATTATTTGGGATACCAACAGGTAATCACATGACCATCATGTGATTTCTATGTGATTTCATTTCACTATAGGCTATGTTATGTTAATTCATTGGCTGAACATGAAGGACCAGTGACTTGTTTAGCTATTAGTCCAACACTTGGAGATATTGTTACCTTGTGTATGGCAAAGAGAGAAGATGGAACTTCAGTTCAAAGTATTAAATAGATGGATGGACAGAATTTGATAGATGGACAGAGAGACAAATGAATGGATGTTTTTCCTTAGGGTCTCAATCTTGTGTACTTCATTTATGGACCATCAATGGTCGACTGGTGAAGAAGTTGAGAAGTAGTGTTCAAATTCTTTCACTTTGCTATACATCAGCTCCTGAAGGTGTCTATATTAATGTTATTATTGGAGGATTAGCTAATGGACATATTAAGTAAGTTACCATGACGATAATAATTTATTGAAATAATATTTATTAGGTTTTGGAGTTCATGGGATCTTTCTGAGTTATGTGAGTTAACTAGTCCAACTGGTGATCCTACACCAGTTTTGAGGTCAGTAATATCAATGTATTGTAAAGGACATGTACTCTTAACATATATGACATTACATTTTAAGTCTAAAAATAGAAACATACAATTGTAACAATGCTATTTATAGTAACAATATGAAAACTATGTATGTGTATGATAAGTTTATAATACTCTATCTCTCTGTCTCTCTCTGTCTCTCTCTGTCTCTCTCTCTCTCTCTCTTTCTCTCTTTCTCTCTCTCTCTCTCTCTCTCTCTCTCTCTCTCTCTCTCTCTCTCTCTCTCTCTCTCTCTCTCTACCATAGTCTGGCTGTTAGTTCATGCTCCACTAAGCTCTATGCTGGTTATAGTAACATGCAGGTAGTAACATGGATTAAACCAGAAACTGATCCTGATGAAACTAATGGTGATTATGTAGTTGTGCCTTCATTTTTAGCTCCTCCGCCTACTTCTGCTGTGGAGAAAACAGCCCAGTCAACATCATCTATTTTAAAATATTTCTAACTGCAAAAATTTGTAAAATCTCCTTTCTGAAATTTTTTATCAAGAAGGAAGATTAATAACTTAAGAGTCACTTTCTTCAAAATTATAAAATAATGTCAAATTTTATTCCCTAATAATAAATTTTGTGTGTGTTGTGATTTTGTGCATCACTTAATTTTTGTAACACTGAAAATAAAAACAGGTTCTGTTAAATTTTAAATTAAAATTATTTTTGGAGTATACTGTGATATGGAGGGTAGTCACTCTGATGGAGAGGGAGGTTGGACAAGAGTGGCATTTGTTATCATGAGTGAACCATATTCATCTTGTCAACCTGGACTAGTACAATATGATAATATCTTTAATACCAGCTTATATTAAGAGTGGAACATCTTATTTATATTGTTGTAACTTTACTTTCTTCTCTACTTATGATCTAAACTACACCAAAGTGTGTGGTCAAGTAAGAGGATATCAATATGGACTACCTTTTGTTTAGTTATGATTAAATATTGGGATATTGCCTGAAGCTATGGACTTACAAGGAGTGACTAGTTGTCCTCAGAATATGACATAGTCAATAGTTTCAAAACATGATCAATAGTCACACTCATTGTCATTGCATCAAGTAGTATTTCTCAACTAACTGGAAGATGAAAATATTCCACTGTTAATGATAGCTACCTGTAACTAATAGTTTTCATTATTACCAGACTATAACAAACATCACATGAACCTTTGATATAATATTCCTTTGTCTCCTTCTCTTCCTTCAGTCTGTAGTCTATTTAATAATAAAAGATAAGACAACAACACTCTTACCGCCATGTTTAGTCGCGGGTTTGCATTTTGCCATAGTTACATACCACACCTATTAAAGTAGCAGCTGTAGAAACCAGCAGCTGTCGGTGAGAAAAAGTTTGCTGCTTAAGTCTTTACTGCTTTAAGCCTTCTTTACTAGAAACTACTAATGATAGAAGATAACTAACTAGCAAAACTGCTAACTACTAGATACAGTCTACTACTGTTAATAGAAACTAAGTTTGTTTAGTAGTAAGTTAATAGTTGTAATGTTATCAAGAAATCTTCTGATGTTGTATGGATCAGTGCTTTCATGGAATTATTAAAAGTGAGTGTATTATTAAATAGAACGTGTTATTAAATATAATAACTTGTTAAGTGAACTGTGTGTGTAGGAAATAAGTTTTTAGGTTATTTTGAAAAATTAATAGGCTTTAATTAATGGATTTTTTATTAGCAGTAGTAATTAATGGTATTAGACGTAGCGATAATATTTAATTTTATATAGCTACTAACTAGAGGCCTATTAATGTAGAATTTAGTCTAGTTTGTTTGTTATAATTATATTTGTAAATATTAGAAATAACAATATTGAAGCTTTTATTATTAATTAATATAGGCGTGGTCAATTGTCAAGTAGAGAAGTTGAGTTTTTCTAGAGAAGAAGTGAATTATAAAAATTGTTAACTTTGTTAGAAGACAAAGAACTGGAAACTAAAGTATTTAACTAATAATTGACTTATTTGAATTTTAAATAATTTATTTTTAGTAAAAAAATACAACAATAGTACAAAAATAACTAATAATTAACGTCTAAGGAGTAAATTATTATTAACACTCAAAAACTTCAAACTATTATTATTAACAACAACATTTTGTAATTGTTGTATACCAAATTTAGTAATATTAGGACAGCGATTGAGATATAGATGTTGTAGTGTGTTAGTGTTTGTAATTAGAGTAGATAGATGTGGTATGTCTTTATCAGTAATGTTACTGTCATCCCACAACCATAATCTCTTGATTATTTTATTACCAACTACAGCAGTTGTTAATAAGTGGTAAGTATCTGGTACGAGAGGTGAGGAGGAAAGATATAGTTCCTCCATTGTTTGGTTATAAGTTAGTACTTGAGATAGTTTACTGACACAGTCACTATCAAAACGAGTGTTCCTTATATAAAGTCTCCACACTTGACATCCATTAATATCAGTTAATATTGTAAGTAAACTTTGAGGAGATAATGAGTCGAGTATAATCCACCATGTTGTGTGTTGTCGTCTCTTTAATTGATGTATCACTTCTTTACATTGTGCCACAGTAGATGAAGTAAGTGTAACATGATCACTCTCCCACTTAACACTTCCAGTGTCTCCTATAATAAAACATAGTTACTATATAATATTTTACACACACAACAATAGCTATACACACACTCTAACATGCTCAACTACGATTGTCAAGGCCTAACGAAGAAGACGACGCCATTACTGATGTTAGGTTACTATAGCAATGATGTACGGAGATGAACGGATTCTACAAACAGACTTAAATTTACTGAGTGTTATACTAATAATTTACTGTATTAGATGATGTGAGCTAAGATGGGGACATCAATATCTATTGAGACAGGCACACAGGGTACTGAACTGTTATACCAATAATTTATTGTATTAGTTGGAAGACTAAATTGTGTTGATATATTATCACTCAATGATCTGAGCCAGGATGAGGATGTCAATATCTTACAAAGTTACTGAGACCAGTACAGGGTACCTGGCAGGTGGCTAAGGACAACTAGTATATCACAAACAACACTCATTATGTAACAGATAAACAGAGTTCATGTCTTGTTTGTTGTGTGTTTATAATATATTTCATAAACTTTTGTAGACTTTTCTTTTTACAAACCAATATTTTACTTTATTAACTCTATCTAACTTTAGTAATTAAGTCAGCATCATTACCAGTCCAGTGGGTATAACCTATCAACCTAACTTGGGTGTGGCATTGTAATTGTAACACTACATGTAGAAATGTATGGATCTGTGACTGTCAGATATCCATCAGTATTAGATGATCTGAACTAAGATGAGGGACCTCACTATCAATTGAGACAGACACACAAGGTACTAAACTGTCAGTGAGGATGACTCAGTCGAATCACTAGTCAAGATATTCACTATTAAGAAGCAACACTCAAGCATGAATGATGTCTGGTAATAGAGTTTTGTTTGACTTGTCTTTTGTGTGTGTTTATATCAACTGATTGACATTTCTTTTTTACTTTAAAAATGCCATAATGTAATAAAACACTAAATGTAGAGTTGTGTTACGATATCATAATGTCATTGATAATGTACTTCAATATTTTTGAAACAATTATTTTGAAAATATCCTAACAACACTGAAGCTGGAACATGTGTGTAATAATAGTGACAATGTCAGCTAATGAACACCAGTTAACTCACAGATGTCATTACAGTATTTTCATATCAGCTCAAGTTTACTATTCTACTGGTAGTTAGTCTTCTCTCCATTTTGTTTTTCTTATATTTACATCATACATGATAACAATAACTTGGACTACATTAATTGGTACATGTGTAGGTATTATTATGACAAAGATCATAGAGATCCACTATAGATTACTGAGAAATATTTGCAGTTGAATTTTTTATTGTTTTTGAGCTATCAGTGATGCATCCATTCCTTGTTCTTACTGGTGATGAAAGCAACTAATGAAAGACTTGTGTCTTCATGTAATAAATTTCACATACAGTTGTTGTATGTAAAACCAATGAGTTATCGTATGTTGTAGGAGTGTGCTATAAGCCAGTACATACTGTACCATATACACATTGTAGTTTAATCACATGTTTTAAATATTACTAAAGTTATAATAACAGCTTACTTGGTAATTCTTCATCATCTGATGATTCCTGTTGGTCACTATGGGTATCTTTCTCCTCGTCTGTAACTTTCGATGTTAACTGAGTGATTATTTTATCTTTCTCTGTCAATTGAAGAGTTAGTGAACTAATCATCTCCTGTAATTTTGTAATCTCTTGTTGTCTGTCAGTAGCTACACAGTACACAATATAAGATATTGTATATTTTCAGTAGTTACATAATACCTTCTCTTTCTTGAACAGTAGATGTGAGGTCCTCTAGTGTTTTAATCTTGTCAACCAGCTCATATGCTTCTATGTCTGAAATATAAAATAATAAAGAACGTGGAGGTGTCCTTACCTTTTCGTTCGCTATCAAGTGGTTCCTCGAGTTTTTGACTTAGCTGTGGATGACTAGTTTTAAGGAGATCTCTTACTTCTAATATCCGAGACCTCAGATCTACAATAGATAAAGTAAAGAGTTATACATGTTGTTAATATACCTTTTATGTTCTCTGTTAAATGAACATTTCTTTCTTGTTTCTCTCTTAGTTGTAAAGTTAAAGATGTTATCATCTCTTGTAATGATTGTAGCTCCTCTATAGAAGATACATACAGTAGGGACATATTTCATAAATTGTATTTAGCTAAACAAATTTGATTGGTCAACTATTCTTTAGTCTAATTAGGTCATTAATTGTTATAATAATCATAATTATTTCAGTTTATATCAAAAACTAGAGCATTAACTATCTAGGAAGGTTGCAATCCAGAAATCCCATATAAAGTGAATGGCATTCTTCATATTCCATCATGACTGATGTCACATATATTTTGTATATTATTAACAAATACTTGGAACAAGCATTCTCCAGCTTTAACAGGAAAGTTCATGAACAGTCAAAAATACCTTTAATAGCAAAATTAAAGCATATTAAGAAGAGACAGCCACAAAAAAAATTACGAAAAGCTTCAGTATATCTCATTGCAAATACAATACCACGTCTAAGTTAGGTTGATGTCATTGTCATAATTAAAATTCAACAAAATAAAGTTATTCTTAATGTGAACAGAGTATGGTTAGGTTTACACAATCATAGTTATGTGTATATTATAATATACTATTATGTTTAGAATTTTTACCTTTCCTCGGAAATTTTACTTTCTTCTGCAGTATCTCAATCTCTTCTTGTTTCTCTACTAATACTTTATTAGTAGCTATAGAACATAACCATATATTGTATGTACTACTAACAGTACTATAGCTCACTTTCTTTATGTCTGGTTAACTCCTTTAGCTCTAAGGTCTTTGCCTTATTCATTTTCTCTAATAGTTTCAGCTTCTCTGTTTATATTAGGTACATAGTTATATCTCAATTAATGTACATGTACCTAATAAAGTGTCAGTTGATGGTTGATCTTGTGGTCCATCTCTTTCCATACTGGTATAAACTAGGTATTATGATAAAGTATATAGTACATGTATCATAGAACAACATATTATATTATATTAGTGAAGTCAATGGATCAATAGGATTACTAACCTTCAAGAGAAGACTTTAACTCCATTATGACTTCATCTTTCTCAGTAGTTGTCTTTCTCTGTAAAATAACCTTCTCTTCAAGAACTCTCACCTCTTTCATCAGACCTCTCATCTCCTACATATATAAAAAGAAAATATTGCCTAGTACTACTCATCTCTTACCTTATCTCTGCTACGTTCATCCCATATAGTATGGAAGGCTATTGTTAGTCTCAGCAATCCTATCTTTTTAAGTAGGTCAAGATTCTTCTCAGCTTTCACAAGTAGAACATCAAATACATTTTGTGGAGCATAGCAGGTCACAATGATAGAGTTGCCCTTTCTTAGTTCTTTGACGAAAACTTTCTTAGCCACACCTCCAAATGCCTTCCAAAGTAGATCTTGTATTTCGCTAAGTGTGTGTTCATCTGTATTCCATCCCAAAACAAACTCAATGGTCTCACATTTGAGAAGAGAGGATGGACCTGTCATGAAGCTCAAGTTCTCATTTTCACACACACTGAGTTTAAACTCCTCACAGAACTTATCGACTGCTGATTTGTAGGCTGTGATGTGAGCTTTGGCACCTTCAATGTTGTAGTTATCAATAATAGTCTCTAAACAGACAACATTGATTACTGTACACTTTTCTTCTACTATTTTCATAACATCATCAAAAGACTTTGCAATGTCAAGTTGAGGTTTTAGCTCACGGAAACATCTTCCAAGATACGTTTTGAGTTCTTCTAGTGGAGATGGTACTTCCTGCAGTGGAGAAGTATCTTGTGATGTGGACATAATAGCAGATTTAATAATAGGCACAACTCTATGAATAAACTTCCCAAATGTTGCTCTCATGTGATCAAAATTAGATTGATAAGTAGGTGAAAGATACAGCTTTGTTATGTCACCTAGATTGCAGTAAAATAATAAATGAATTAATAATTGATACAAAAGACTAACATTGAGTACTTGTTAATGGACTTGTAACATTTGGAGGAGGAGGAGGAGGAGCAGTGGTAGTAAGTGTAGTATCTATTAGTTAAAGATATCATGTCAATAATTATGATGACAATTTGTAATGTAGTCTAGTACTAGTTGTACACATTTTAGCAGTTCTGGGAAGTTGGGACAAGGGAACGTCACAGTGTGCATTGATTTTCAAGTGAAATTAGTTTTACTTGATACTAGGATTACATGAATGTACAAGATCTAGATTATAATACTGACTACAGCTATGATCTGTCTGTCAAAATCATTAAAAATTAGCTTGATACGGCACATATTTTAACTTAGTCAGTCTATAGTCTCATTTACTTTAGACATATTGTAATCAACTTCTTCTGTTCGTCAATAGTTTCAGGTTCTTCTGACACAATTTGTATTCTTGTGTTGTCAAAGTGCACATGTTAAGTAAATAAATGCATAAATTTGTATGGTTGAATGTGGTTATAGGTTATGATAAAACAATACTCTTATACTAGGTATGACCGAACCTATCTCCCTACACACACACAAACTAAGGCATTATAAGGCATTTGATAATTAACCCTTGTTGTTATCAGTATAATAAAATCAACAGTGCAATCATCACTCCCTAATGTGTATACCAGCTACATTTGTAAAGAGAAGTTGTTTATACCAGTAATACATACCTGACATTATTAACTGTGGAGGTATTTGAGGAAAGTTTTCATCTGTCCAGAAAGATAAGTAAAGGTTTTACTTTTCATTTTAAATGCAAAGAACTTACCATACTCTTTCAGTATCTCTTGTCCAATTTGTACTGTGTCTTCTGATCGTAATAAGATTGTTGAAAATGCTCGTAACTGGTTAGGATTATCAGATACTGTACCAGACAGTGCTCTCAATGGAGAAATATTTGACCTCTGAACTTCATCAAATATTTCGTCAGAGATGACTCCCTCTGTATATAACATCTCCACAGGAAGGGTTACTTGTGAGAGTCTCTCAGAGAACTTTTGTAATATTTGATTGGGAAGTTCTTTTTGAACTAATCATGAAAGAAAATACATTACATTAAATAATAACTTATGATTGCTTACTTTCTTGTAAAGCTACTCTGTATCTTTCAGCAACAGTGTTCTCACCAATGGCGTCTTTCTTTAGTGTTTCAATAATCTCTCTTCTTGTAGCATTAGGTTTACTACTGAGCCATAATTCAAACATCTTTAATGATTTGAAATCACTATCTTCATTTAGTGATCTGATATCATTTAACTTTTTGATGTCTAACTTGAGAAGTACACCAAGTTTGTGCCAGTTAGTACCAACTCTGACATGTTCGTATAACTCGTGAACAGTTGGTTTTCCATTCAAAAACTGATCGAAATAGTTCGACGAAACCGACGCAGCCATGACCTCTTCAGTGGAATTTGACGGGAGGGGCTCAACATTATTCGTAGAGTTACTGGTTTGTAATTTGGCAAGGCGTGGTCTGTACAGTGGAAGTGGGTATCTCTCTTCTCTCTCTCCTACAATACAAATCATATTACAATTGTCAGTATTGTTCAGTACTGTTGCTCTAATAGGAGTGAGTTTATATATTTAACAACTTTTATTGCAAACATTATTATTATTGACAGAACAATGACATTATAGTATGATATTCCTGTAGCTCTATATTTGAGGCTAACCACATCACGTGAGCCAGATCTCAAAAGAGCTGAACAAGAGAAAACCTTTATAGATCCCAATGATGACAATTCATTAAAGCCTTTCCCCTCAATATCTGATCCGCCCACTCTATATCTCTCGTTAGTTGCCCCAGTATACATGGAACAATATCAATATATGTGTGTCATGTGATTATACTCTGTCATTTCAGTGTCAAAAATGATGGATGAAATAATGGAATGTCTTGCAAAAAGGAGAGTCAGTTACATGACAATACATGATAATAACTCAATATGAATTGTATTTGTTTTAATTACTAGAAAATGACCCTTCATTTTTGTATGAAGTCATTATATTCTATAGATACAACGAGATGCTAAAGCATTAACTCAAGATAGGGACAACTTCCAACTACTCTACACTCAAGTAACTATAGCTCGTAAGAAACTTAGTACTAAGAATTAAATAATCATTAAATTTATTTTAAAATCTTTCAGTTATTCTCTTAATAGTTAACAAACAAAATAATAAAAAGTTATTAATCATTGGAACTATTGAAATGATTTAGTATAATACAAGTAATGATCCATTGATAAATAATAATAATAATAATAATAATAATACGTCTTCAAATTACAGTAATATATATTATCTTGAGGGATACAATACTTTGTGATAAATTAGTGAGTTTATGAACCAAATTGTTTACAGCTAGTGATGTTTATCATCACAGATTATTGACTTATTATGAAAATATCCAGTACATGTATTGGAGCAATATCATGTGATCTCATTAATAGTATTAAGGAGAGGAGTGTTAAGGGTTTCAGGTAAACCTAGACACAGGATACTGGTAATAAAAGCTAACGAGCCCATTGCCATCATTGACAAACCAGGTATAATATTGTCCTAGTTTGAACACAAAAAATAAGTCACTAGACCTCTCTCTCTCTCTCCCTCTCCCTCCTCTCCCTCTCCCTCTCCCTCTCCCTCTCTCTCTCTCTCTCTCTCTCTCTCTCTCTCTCTCTTTACCAGCAATACAACTATAGGTGCAATTATTCCACCAAACCGTGCTGATACATTTGCTATTCCCATACCTAAATTTCTATTATAGATAAAAGCAAAAAACATTGATAAAAAATTAAGTGTTGTACCTGACATCTGTAGAAAATAGTTCAGCAGTATATGTATAGATAACACAAAAAGCACCTGAGACAAAGAACTTTCCAATGAGAGAAAGGAGTACCTGTATTCCACTATCATCAACTACACAAAAGTAAAGATGATGGAAAGAGAAGGGAGGGTAGAGACAGAGAGGGAGGAGGGAGAGAGAGATTACATACTTTTAGAAAACTGTACAACAGCACATCCAATGCTAGCAATACCACCGAGAAATAGAAAACCAGAATTACACCACCTTCTTCCGAGTCTAGACAAAATGCATATATATTATAATGACAGATTACATAACTATATTACCTGTCCATTATTAAATACGTCAATAAATATGATGGTATCTCCACCAGACCAGATAGTGACAAACTGACGTAAATATTGTCACTTAAATTACCAACACCTAACGATAAGCCATAGTACACCATACAAATAGTAAACCTACAATTACAATTATAATTGTATTAAGAATTTTGTTGGTCACAGTTTCTACTGTCATTGTCCATTAAACATCTGTCTGTAAGTCTGTCTGTCCATCATTCATCTATCTGTCCATTCACCTTCTATCCATCCATCCATCCATTCAAATAATTTACCACGAAAACATTGTTAAGATAGTTCTTTTACACATTATCTTATGTCTGAATAGATCAAGAAGACTGACTGAAGAGCCAACATTCTCTTTGACATCATTAAACAAAGTGAAGTCCGAAGGTAGTGTACGTTCATTAGTTCTTGCAATATATTTTATGACCTGTTTTGCTTCTTCTACATTACCAATACTTAACAACCAACGAGGTGATTCCGGAAAATGCCTAGTAAATTAACAAGTAAAATAAATGACATTAATCATATTATAGAGATATAATAAGGGAAGCTATATATATAATAAACACTTAAGACGTTAGAATTAAAACTGTAATAATAATGATCTCTTCATGAAATTACTGATATTCTAAGCAGATTAACACAATATATATATAACAAATAAGCTTACTTGTATAAGAACAGAAAAGGAACCGTCAAAATGGCTGCAAGGAAAACAAGACTGCGCCATTCTCCAAGTAAATATGCCGCTAGAGAGAGTGTAACAAATCCAACACCAAAGAAAGTTGAAATTAATACTGATAAAAGACCTCGATAACTAGGTCCCAAAATCTCAGAGATGAGAACAAAAAAAGGGATTCCTCCAGCTATTATAAATCCCATTGCCAATCGAAGGAGAGAAAATAAATAAAAATTGGTAGATATGGCCGTTAAGATTGGTAGAATTGTGAGACCAATGAGATAGATTAATATAACCTTTTTACGTCCAAGACTATCAGCTAATCCTCCAAGAACATAAGCACCTATTAAAAATCCTAGGAAGAAACCGCTTTGTGAGAGATTGACGAGATTAGATTTTTTACAGATTAGATTCCACTAGAGAAGAGGAGAGAGGAATTAGTATGTATAATTAATTATAATTAACCACACCCACCTCTTTTGTTACAGAATAAAATCCCTCGTCATAAACAGGTGTACAATTCCCAGCATTACTCTCATACATGTAACATCGTTTGTCATATGTTAAATTTAACAAATGATTCGGTTTGTTTTCTTCATAACAATGCCAGTTTGGTGTCATACCAACAAACGTTACCACTAATATATTTAGAGCTGATATGAGCTGAAAGATAGAGACCAAGAAAACTGCTCTCTTTTGGAGTGTACCAAAGTAGCCAGCTCTCTTCAAAGCATCTTCAATATCCATTGTATTAGGAGGTGATGATAGGTGTGGACTTTCTCTCAATGATCGTCTTAAAGACAACATTCCTCGTGTGAGCACTGCATACTATTAAGTACGGAAAATCAACCGGAGAAAGAATACTAAAACACATCTCCGTATAATTTCCGTATAACCTAGGAGGTGGAATTTTCCTCTCACGTGCATTCTGCTATAAGATGGCGGTATGAAGACAAGGTTTGCAGAAATCTGAAGATTAACTATTCTTGAATGTGAGTATTCATTGCACAGTTAGTCCATTCATTGATACCATTGGTTCTTCTCATTCCTAGGTGATAGGATCAATGTATTTGACTTCTTTATATTCTTCTTCATATTTTAATTCAAGCTACAAACTTTTCAACTCCTTTCCCAATTCCTCATAAATTTTCTCTCCTGAGTACCTACCTATCTACCACTTCCACATTAATCACATTGTCTCCAAGGTAACCAGGCCACACCCATTGAGATATTATAAAAAAGTGGATTAAATCACCATGGCAACAGATACAAGATGTCGCGTTAAACTTTATAGCTTTAGTGAAAATAGACAATGGGAAGACATGGGAACAGGTCATGTGACCTTATCATATCTAGAGAGATTACAAGGGCTAACTCTTGTGGTAAGATCGGAGACTGATGGTAAGTTATTTAAATTTGATCTATCCGTGTTCTTGTCTATCCATCTCTTCATCCATTGTGCTATTTTTATCTATCCATTTTTCTTATCATTTATCCATCGTTTGCTATATTCATCCATTTATTTTCTCAGTCATAGAGCTGTCTTTATTTTCTATTAAAAGGTTCAATTATCCTCGAGTCTAAAATTATTTTGGACAGAGCCTACCAAAAACAAGAGGTTGGTATATATCATATTATAAAAGTATCATATTTCTATCACAGAATGCCACAATTACATTTAATAATTATAATTATAATATGACCATAACTATTATCCTATTTATTTAATTAAGTACTAATATTATTGGTCTGTGGTATTGTAACATATATATGTAGCATTGTCTGTTACAAAGGACACTTGTTTAATTCTCTAGGAAACATTGATCGTTTGGACTGAAGATAATGCTTGTGATTTAGCTCTTAGCTTTCAGGAAAAGACAGGCTGTGATGAAATCTGGTTCAAGATATGTGAAGTATGTAATGTAATCCTTCTCTTTGATTTTGCTCTCTCTCTCTCTCTCTCTCTCTCTCTCTCTCTCTCTCTCTCTCTCTCTCTCTCTCTCTAGCTTCAAGGTAAAGACCCCAGTGTAGATTGTACTCAGGAATTATCAGAAGATGGAGAAATGTCAGAACCTATCGATACATCAGCATCTATTGATCTTCCTCCTTGTGAGCTCAGCAAACTAGATGACATTTTCAATATAATAACAAGTGGTATGTCTTCAACATTGGCCCGTGATGAACTAGCATTAGCACTAGAGAAAGAAAGATATGTACAAAAACTATTAGATTTGTTTAGAATTTGTGAGGACGTTGAAAACCTTGATGGACTTCATCTCCTCTACAATATTTTTCGTACACTGTTCCTCTTAAACAAAGTCTCCCTACTATCTGTCATGTTCCAACCCGATCACATAATGGACGTTGTCGGCTGTTTGGAGTACGATCCCAGTAAACCACACCCCATTAGACATAGACAGTATTTAGATCAAACATCGAGATACAGAGAAGTCATTCCATTTGATAACACAGAGTTAATAGATAAAATACATTTAACGTACAAGATGTGTTACATACAGGAAGTTATCCTCCCAACTCCTTCCCTATTTGAGGAGAACATGATGTCCGCTTTCAATTCGCTAGTCTTGTTTAATAAAACAGAAATTGTTGACAGCATCCAGGTTAGTCCTGATGTAATTCCTAGCATAAATGATTCTTATTTTTAGAATGATAGTCGGTTATTATTTGAGCTATTTTCAAAGTTATGCAGTGATTCTGTAACATTAGATAAATACAAAGATTATGTAAGTTGTCCATCAATAATTGTGTGCTGTTTAACTTGTACTTGTCTAGTCAATGTTTCTCCGTGAATTGTTCTCGTTTGCTCAAGTACTGGAACTAGAAGATCGTACAAAATTCTATTGGAGACTGTGTACATTCGAGTTAATGCCAGCTCTAGAACAAATGCTAGTAAGTAATATGATGCATGAACATGACAGGATGTTTTAGTCAATAAATAAGATCTTAGATTGATGCATGTACAATTGTTTCTTTATAGACTTCTGAAGTAGAGGATATAGTGACAGTGGCTGTCGATATAGTTAACCAAATTGGTGACTATAACTCTTCCATATTAAGAGATCATATTCTTAAACAAAATGACTTAGAAGAAGTAATTTAGGATAATATTGTTATATCAATTGTCTTTCTTCTTTCCTTTACAGGATAGTCAGTTTTTCAATGTTATTATTGGTCTCTTAGTTGATGCACAATTCACAAGTTAGTGAGCATTTTTATCAGTTGTTATGATTTTTATCTTGTTCATATCTCAGGCATTGATGAACAGTTATTAGGGCTAATTAGGACATTGATTGATCCTGAAAATATTATGTCAGAGACAGCTGCTGTAAGTTTTGTCTTTTCTTTTTTCATCACTTTCTTATGTAATCTTTTATGAATATAGCAAACTGCTGAAAAAGGCATCTTTCTCAATTATTTTTATAAGCATTGTATGCATAGGCTCATGGCACCACTTATGGCTCAGACCACTGGAGAGAAAGTTAACAAAGGTGAGTGTGTTGATCCAAAATTCAAGCTCTCTCTCTCTCTCTCTCTCTCTCTCTCTCTCTCTCTCTCTCTCTCTCTCTCTCTCTCTCTCTCTCTCTCTCTCTCTCTCTCTCTCTCTCTCTCTCTCTCTCTCTGCCTACCTTGCTTGTTTTTCTTCTCTCTTTCCTCTGTCTTCCAGATACAGCACAGAATGCAGTGTTGCTTGGTCACATACTAGAATTGTTAACAATATGTGTTGAAAGACATTCTTATCATATAAGAAATTATGTTATTGATAGGAATGTATTAGGAAGAGTTCTGGTACTTTTAACCTCATCACATCGTCATCTAGTATTAGGTAAATAAATGAAAGATAATATAATAACTCTTTCTCTCTCTCTCCAGCTGCTTTGAGGTTTTGTCGAAAAATTGTAGGTCTAAAAGATGAATTCTATAATCGATATATTATCAAACACAATCTGTTTTCTCCTATTATCAAAGTGTTTATGGCAAACGGTCAACGATACAATCTTGTGAACTCAGCCATAATTGAACTGTTTCAGTTTATCAATGCAGTATGTTTGTCATCTTTTGTATCTTTATTCTTTACTTTACTAGGAGAACATCAAAAGTCTTGTGAGCTATATTGTGGAAAATTTCATGCAAACATTGGAGGGTGTGGAATATGTTGAGACATTTCGAGCACTTAAATTGAAATATGATCAGGAAATGGATCGAAGTAACGTTCGAGAAATTAGTGGAAACCAATCAAAGTAAGAAATATTGTTACTGATATTTTGTTGGAATCAGAGTATCATGAGTAGTTTGAAGTCTCTGTTTTGAGCTTGTAATATGGTTACAAATTCTCATGAAATGAGTATAAACTAGAAACTGTGCTTACAATTAAAGTCCCTCCCTATCCTGACCACTGATGATTTCATTTTCATAGAATTAGTTATTAGTACTATATGAATATTACTAGTATACAAACTTCAATAGGACAGTCAGTACCTCTGCTTACATAACAGTTTGTTTTGGGTTTAGGGAGTGGAGATTATTATAATATATTCTAACCTCAGACTGTTGCACTTGGCTTCATTATTAGTGGCTGTCTTTTGGGGAGAAACCATTAACAAATTATAACAAAATTATAATGTAAATTAACCTGATATCATTGCACAATAAAACACTAGTTGTTGTATGCCTGGTACAAGGCTATAGTTGTTGTGATTGAAGACTGGATAAAGCAGTTAAGTATGATTGGTCACACATCATTTTTGTGGCTGCAATAAATCTATTGGTCAATGAATTTGCAGTGTGCATCAATATTTGGTATATGACACATTGTTAGATGTCTGTACTAACTCAAGTCACACTTTATAAAATACCTAAATGAAAACTTTAATATTAAAAAAACTCAATAATATATCAACATTTACAGTTCTCAGTAAATCTCTATTTAATGCCAATTTTATTGTACCTTTAGAGGTATTATACATGGATTGGATGTAAATCGATTTCGGAGAGACCCACGAAGTTTAGATGAAGATGAAGAGAGTTGGTTTGATGAGGAAGAAGAAAGTGTAGCCATAGAGAACACCCCTCCTCCTCCCTCTATTGCATCTCTCCCTCGTTTAACTTCTTCGTTCTCATCTTCTCCTTCTGCATTTTCATCTAGTCCTCGACCTACTCTAACTCGAAACCCTCTTCAATCAACTCAGATCAAATTACCAACAATAAGTACAGTAAGTATTAACACATTAACTTGTGTATTTTCGTTGTGTCATAGTTTTTGTCTGTCGTTTCAGAGAATTGTTAGGTTAAATTTGATATAAATACCATTAAAATTAGTGTCTTAATGGAACTATACTTTATTGTTTTATGTTGTGCTTTCAGAAGGAGCCTCCCTCCAAACCATACTATGAATTAACTGCACTACCTAAATTTACTAAGAAAATAACCTCCCGCCTCTTTCATAGTGATCTCTTATTGTATGTAATGGTTGTGCTACTAAAATATTTAACCCTTTTGTAATATTAATGGGAGAAGTTTTATTATAATTTTTTTGAAGATTATATCCAAGTAGTATCATCTACCTAGTAAATAGATCTTCATGATTTGTTAAAATTCAGCATATGAACAGCAGTTACTATCATTGGTTAAGTCATTGGTATGTAACCATGATTTCAACTTCAAGTATAGACAATATTTAACACTTAGCCACACCCATCATTATAGTACTAAATTAAACACTTGTATTAACAGTCCATGTATGCATTTTAAAAATCAAAAGTTTGTATAAGAAATCAAGGATAGAAATATAAAACAAACTTAAAAGTCACATGACTTAATTATGACATATTTTATGTGCCACAAGTGGAAAAAGAGTACGCTAATAATATATACATGCTTGTCACATGTAAAAGAAGGTTAATTTTAACTTTTTCTTTTATTATACAAGGCATTGCAAAGTCTAGTGGATTATGACGAAGACTCAGATGAGGACCAACCCTCAGATGAAGAGATCACTGCCTCAAGTAGTCCTGCTAAACGACAAAAATTGGAAAATATTTGAGTTATGCTCCGTCACATGACAGAGCAGCTCTCTTTCTTATAATTTTATTTACAAAAATAATAAAATAAAGGTTATGTTCGATATTACACAATTATGAGTGAACAATTAAAAAACACACATTTCTCAGACGTCGTCACTGTTGCTAGAGTCTCTCTAGAACATTTCATCGTTGAAACAAAAAGCATTTTCTATCTAGTGCTTATGAGTTTTCTCATATAGAAGTTGTTACTAGCCAATTTTAGCAAGTAGCTACACAACTTAGGTCCTCTCTGAAATATATCAGTCCTTCCATCATTCTATTAAATGACAATCCTTTTTTGACTGTGTTGGTATCACAAGACTGTCACATTTCAGATAACACAATATCACTTGCTATAGGGGTTTAGCTTGTAACTGGTATTTTGTCTCCACACACCTTGTGTGTGAACAGATTAATCCAGGAATTATCGTATCTTTTTAGTGTATCATCTACAAACTGTATCTGACATAAAGTGCAGGTGCATTTGTCTTAAATCCAGCCGGGCCATCACAACCCACAACAGGCTTTCATCTCTGAAGTATAGAGTTAGTGCATGAGATTGTACACTTAATCTAACTAGATCTCAGGTTCCTTGACTGTCAGTGGTCACTAGTGAAAGAGTATGAACTGGGATCCACCACCTCCTCCAGCACATGGCTTTCCACCAGCTGAAGCTGCCGGTGGTTATTTTGATCTTGCTATTGCTTTTGGTGTTTTATTTGCAATTTTCTTCACCGTCACTGTCTTCCTAACAGTCTTGCTGTGTTACCTGGTCTGGAAAATTAATACAACACGTCCTTCCTATACCAGAGCTCAAGGACCTGATAATAATCTCAACTATGGTAGCTAAAATAAACAATCATTTCAAAATAATATATATATAGTGTGACTGTCTGTAAGATAATGTGTCATTCATTTCTTATTGTAAAATAACTTTATTTTCACACAAATAACAGAAAATTTATTATCAATTTATATTATAGTTTCAACATCAATAGAATTGTTAGTCACAACATTTAATATACGACATTCATTAGTGAACACTGTTCATAGTTCTTTAAATATTCTTTTCTCATGTAGAATCATTAACAATATAGTTATGAATGTGATTATCAGCATCAATGAGCTAAAAATGCTTTGAAATACCAGGGATTCCTATAACAAACTAAATATACAATAACGAGTGAAAGATTGTAAAGTTTAGTTTATTGTTTGTAAGAGGGCAACAAGTGTAGTAGATACATGATATTGAGTATAATGAAATCATTGCTGACTATTAGCCTACAATGATAGGAATATAATTGCTAAAAATATCAGCTCCCCCATTGATGACTCTGAGAATGATGCATTTTCCGAACCATATAATTACCACACTCTTTAATTGTTTTTGTAATTATTAACAAAAATTCATAATACAGTAAAACAAAAATATAGATTTATCAAGTTTCAGTGTGTTATTTTGTCAGCCACTGCAGGAGTTAATACTGGCTTGGATTTTCTCCTTTCTTTGCCTTTAATTGGCTTACTCTCTTTTTGACAATTCATGGCATTATTACTTAAAGGAGGATGTGTTATTAGTACATCCTCAGAGCATTGTGGATTATCTTTTAAGAAATCTTTCAACTCAGCTTCTCTTTTCTTCACTTTGCGTGCAATCAACTGGTCCCGTTGTCGCCTCAAATATTCTTCCCTTTTCTGTACAGTGTCTTCTTCATTGATCCTTGCAGCACCCTACACATTATAAAGATAGAATCAGAATGTAGCAACTGTTATAGCTATCTCACGTTAATAGATGACGTATGAGTTTGTGCTTCAGTTCTTGCACTCTGAAGCCATTTTGCTGCAGCTTCTGTAGCTCCTGGAGTTGTTGATTCACTCAAAGGAGACGTCATTGGTAGTTGTACCGGCTGTTCTAAGATGGTAGTACTAACTTGTTTTGGCAGATCAGAGAGGGTTTCAGAGTGTGAAACATTTTTAGTAGAAACATTAGTTATGGGAGGAATAACATTAGGTTCAGTCAGACTTGCTGGACCAGATGAGTTGGCTATACTACTTATTGAGTGAGAAGGAAGAGCTGGAAGGAGCATTGGTTTAGAGGACATCCTTGTCTGTTTGAATTTAGTCTCAGATCCAATGCTACTACATTGACTTTTAGATGCAGTATTTACTGGACCAAGTACAACATCACTAGACTTTGTCTGCGCTGACTTCTTTACTTCTAGTTCATAGGTTTTCAAACTCTCTTCGGTGGCTTGTCTTATTAGTTTCTGAAACCGTTCCTCCTCCTGTTGAACATGTTCTTCGTGTTCCATTTTACTCTTTAGTAAGATATCCTGTAATAATTTGTCTTCATCATTTGGATGCATTGATGAAGTCGGAGTTAATGAGACTACTTTATTGTGGATGGGAGAAGGCTCTGAACCTTGTGAGTTCTTGAGCACTTCTTCATCCAACTGGATATTGCGTTGTACCATTATTGATTTGAACAACAAGAAATCGTCCACAGCTAATAATGGTTGAAATAATTTCTATAGTGAATATATAATGTTATGATTGTATGTAATGTGAGCCATCCATGACATGCCTCAAGTTTTGTAGACTTGGCCATCCCTTCAGAGCAAGCGTTTATGAGCTGAGGCATAGTCATATGTAACTCTTTCATGAATTCTTGCAAAAGATTTTCAACCTTATTTGGAGACAAAAACAATGTGTATTATATTATTAGACAATATTATGTCAGGATCTTACAATAGTTTGGTACTGTCGATGAGCATCTGTGTATGAAAATTTATTTTCCTCTTCGGTATCAAAAACTGAAGCAAGGAAAGATTAATAGGGGAGAAATGATGTATATACGATGCAAGAATACTGGTAAGTTGTTGTGGTCACTAAATCTATTGTTCACTTACTCAAGCAATTCTGATCAACAAAATTGTTCACGTGAAACTTCCAGACTGGAGACATTAGAAACTGGACCAGACTGTCCATCATCCACTCAACATCCGCCGCCATTCTGTAGAAAAGGTGGTAGTTGCAGTGGTGTGTATCACCTTGTTTGTTTCTATGGGATTTTGAGGGGTGGGGTTCTAGTGGAGGTGGAGCTCAATAAACTAATTGCATTGCAGTTTAATGGCAGACCAGCCTAAATTTCTTTCAGCACCTGAAAACGCGTCTTCCTTGAGTCCAAAGGAAGCAAGAGAACTTTTTCGAGCCAATAAATATTATGGCTCAACAAGTGGATTCTGCCTGGGCTACGTTCAAACTAATTTGACAGTGTTACCAGCTCGTGATGCTGATGACTTTGAGGAGTTTTGCAAGAGGAATTCAGCGCCTTTACCACTTCTTTATCGCAGCTTGCCAGGGGAATTAGTAGCTCCTCCACTGGCAGAAAACTCAGATGTTAGGTAAGGACAAACAACGACATCAATTGATTTTATAACTTTTTTGTTCTTTTACAGAACTGATCTCCCTAGATATCTTATTTTCAGTCACGGTCGACAAGTGCAGGATATGTTAGACTTATCTGGTTTCGATTGGACAGGACAAGTTTCATTTTATTTGGGATGTAGCTACTCGTTTGAACAAGCTCTCTTTAATGCAGGAATAAAGCTTCGTAATGTGGAAGAAAAAACAGCTGTAAGCATGTACGTGACAGATATTAATTGCTGTGATGTAAAAAACAAATTTACTGGTACAAAAATGATTGTCTCAATGCGACCTATTAAGAAGGAAAAACTTCAAGATACGGTTGCTATTACGTCAAGTTACGTAAGCTCCCACGGAGCTCCTATTCACATTGGAGATCCAAGAAAGATAGCGATATTCGATATTAAAAAAACAATCTTTAGCGATAGCACAGTTATACACAATGATGAAGTTCCAGTTTTTTGGGCTTGTGGAGTCACTGGAAAACAGGCAATGGAAGCTTTAGGTAAGAGTCAAGAAGTTTAGATAACAATATACTAACTCTTTGAATTGGACAAATTGCATTCATTAAACCTCTCTCTATACCAGGAGACAGTTTAATATATTGAACATGATCCATAGTTTAGAGCTATCCTTAATTAAAGAGTAATCTGTTTAATCATCATACCTTATTAGAACTAGTGTCCTGAAATGATAGAGGATGTCAAATGTCCTTTATACGAGAGAGTTTTAGAGACTATTATAATCTGTTGTTTTTATTATAGGACCTGATTTAGCTTTCACCCATTTTCCTTCTTCAATGTTTATAACTGACCTTTGTACTGATTCGTGTTGTAATGGAGTCTCCTCTCAAGATGATGTACCTTTAGTTGTAGATCTAGCACCATCAAAAATGCCTTACTATGCATCAATTGCTTCTGGTCGGGTTCTGAAACAGTTAGAAGAATTGGAGAAAATTATACTCGATGATCCAGGAGGTTGTGGGGTTCAAGAATTACGAGAGGACAACGACTTCATGAAATCAGTTCTCACTCTATCTCATGCTAATTCTGTAGCTGTTATTTTTGGTTTCCCTTGTAATGCTGGCTGCCAAAATCTGGAGGAGACAGATGGTCCTCCAGGAGCTTTGTCAATAGCACAAGCTCTGCAAACTCTTGGGAAGAAGGTTGTCATTGTCTCAGAAGAACGAAATAAGGAATTAATAGAAACCTCAATTGAAATTCTTGTTTCTTCAGGAGCTTTAAAATCAAAGCTTGATTTTCTATCTTGCAAAGATTTGATCCTGTCAAAGAGTGAAGGATTTGATTGCCTTGTAGCAATTGAGAGGACAGGACTCGCTGAAGATGGTTGCCATTATACTTCTAGAGGAAGAGATGTCACAGAATATCTTGAACCTGTTGATGAAGTATTCTTAAGTGCACAGAACAGCTCTTCCATGGTGACAATTGGGATAGGAGATCGAGGAAATGAACTTGGTTTAGGAAAGATAAGGAAGAAAGTTGAGAAAATTATGAAGAATGGAGCTGTTCTTGGTTGCAGTGTTGCAAGCGATTACGTTATTATGGCTGGAGTTTCTAATTGGGGAGGCTATGCCATCTCTGTGGGTCTTTATCTCTTAGCTAATTGTCCAGTACATTGGAGATATGTTCAACATGGTATAAATTTTGAAGAATCACGAAATTGGAAACTAGAACAATTTCTTCCCACTAATGAACAGGTAAGTTATACATTATATAATACAAATTAAATGTACATTTATTATTTTTGTTTTTTCCACTTCTTGCAGACTTGTATATTGTTAGCTCATTTGAATGAATTAGGTGTTAGTGATGGACTCACCAAATCACTTGATCAGTCTGTTGATGGACTATGTTTGCAAACTCATCTTGATAAATTGGACCAGTTGAGAGCTGTTGTCATAATATAATTATAGTTAATATTGTTTTTGATATTAAACCACAATAATTTTAATAGCACTTTTCAGTATATTTCCGTTTACTTCTCCGCATATTAAACGTGGTTGAAGACATTTACTGCAAAGAAAGAAAGCACCTGCTAAGAAAGATGGCTGATGAACGCAAGGAGTTAGATTGGGATCTCTCAATAAATGTCCCTGTGAAAGGAATTACAAGAAAGCTACGTGTGACAAGCAACGAGTCAGTTCAAGCCATCATTTTGAAAGTGGCTTCTAAATTGGGTAAGCTTAGTAATACAACTAGATATTATAGTGTAATGTGTAACTATTAATCGCTCGTAATTGCACGGCATACAAAAGCTATAAAATCTTTAATCTACATAATTTATAATTTGATGTTCAAATGTAACTTGAATTATAATATTATAGGTGACAATATTGTAGATTAATTAACATACTTCAAATTCCATGTGATTTTTCCATTGTTACCTAGACAACAGCTATTTCTTCAGCCTTTAATAACTGTTAGTCTTATCTACAATTTGTAGTATCATTCTTATTGGTTGCCTACGCATACCATTTGATATGTATAATAATTTTTTATGAGGTAGCTAGTAAGATAGACTTACTAATGTGTTGTTATAATAACAGGTGTTTAGAGTAATGGTAGATATTTTATAAATGTTATAAACAAACGATCTGTAATAAAACAAACTACCTGTGTTATTATATCACTCTCCCTCCCTCCCTCCCTCCCTCTCTCTCCCTTCCTCCCTCTCCCTCTCCCCCCCCTCTCTCTCTCCCTCTCCCCCCCCCCCCCCCTCTCTCTCTCTCTCTCTCTCTAGGTGAAGGAGACTGGTCTAATTATGCTCTGTGGTGGCCAGACAAACAAGTATGGCTAAGCAAAGTGAGACAGACTCTCTATGCCTACGGTATCATGTCCAATGCAGTCCTGGAGTTTACTAGTGTTCATAGACACTTGATCATCGAACTCCCAGACAAAAGTCGTTATTACATGAAAGTCCACTTTGCTATGATGACATTTTATGTTGTCAAGGAGATATGTGATACCTTCAACATTCGACATGCTGAAGAGCTCTCATTGATGAAATCACCATTTGATCGTGAAGGCTATGTGAAGGCCACTGGATACCACAGGTCTAAAGCCAGGGCAGGCTCACGAGAAGGAACTCCAGTTTTAGAAGGTGTCGATACAAATACTCCTCCAGGTAGCCCAGGTCATAAAAATCGGCTGCCAGCTAGTCTAGACCCTGACGCCATGTTGCCTGGAGGTGGTATGGACAGTGGTGCTGTGATTGTACGCAAACTTGGAGAGGCTCCCGATGGTAGCTTCTTCTCTGAAAAACTCAATCGTTCCTCTATTGAGAAAGCCTTTATCAATGGCCTGTGAGTAAGATATTATGTCTACATTATTTACTACCTACACATGATACTTCCTCTACTGTAAATTCCTTTACTGAAATATTAAGAAGCTATTAATAGCGTTAGTGTTTCTTCATATTGTATCAATTTGTATGTTTGAATACATTCTCTTGTATCAATCCTTCAATATGTACATGTATTTTATAATGATATGTGTTGAAGTAGTAAGGTTACTGTTTTGGGTGTAGTTTGATGATTGTACTAGTATGGATTGTATTGCAGAGAAGTCTAGTGTGACCATAACATTATAATTGGATAATGAAAACTGTTTATGCTATATATATATATATATATTAACAAGATATTGTGTGTATAATGAGTGACTGTTGGCATGTGAAAACAGTCTGGAGAATGTGGTTGATTGAAGTCTTATAACATATGTCCTGAAGCATGTTTCCTTTGACCTGTTCAACAATAGTCCAATGTCTTGTAGATTAAGATCAGATATCTGTGGTTGTTATTTTAATGGCTACCTTGTGAACTAGTAGTTAATAAAGTATCATGAAGTGGCCTCTTAAAGCTAATGCCTGCTTCATGAATTAATTACATTTGTAGGTTGGTTATTCTAGCTGTCCCACAAACAATACCTAAGATGAACAAAGAACATTTATAATAGACACAGCTGTTATTCTTAATTGTCTTACTGGTACTATAACTATATGATATGATGTTTATGCTCTATGACAGGACATAAACACCATATAATAGCAATACTTGTAGTGTAAATTACTAATATAGTGTCATTATACCTAATTATAGTAAATATAATGTAATTTTAAGTGTTATATTGTACTACATGTGACATATAGTATATACATGTATGGACCAATAACAATGGGATGACCACTGACTAGTACACTTTTGTTAAGGAATATTATTGTTTAGTGTCAACATAATTATTTATACCTTTTTTGGGAGCCTAAACCCACACTGTCATGACTACTTGCATTCAAAGCCAAACATTAGCTATAGTACACATGTTATGATATTATGAAGTAGTGATATTTAAAGCACACTTGAAATTTTAATGTTTTATTGTTCTTTAGTTGGTTGGACTCATCAAAGACATTGTTTGAACAAGATGTAAACGAAGGTGATCTCCTGTACTTACGTTTCAAGTATTATCCTTTTATGGATATCGATCCGAGGGTATGTTCAATTCATATACAGGATAACAATCTAGATTTGTTTTCAGGTTGATGAGAATCGTATCAACCAGTTATATACACAAGCTAAATGGTCCATACTTACTGAAGAGGTTGACTGTACTGAAGAAGAAGCCTATACTTTTGCTGCTCTCCAAGTAAGAAAGTTATTCATCCATCTGTTTGTTTATCTGTCTATCTAATCCATCCATTTGTCCATTCTTTTAACCATCTATCTACCATCCATCCATTTAGTTTCAAGTGAAGTTAGCCCAAACTTCACCTGCATATCATCAAGGACCTGTGGCACAAACAGTGGATGAACCTATTACTGATATCAATGCTGCTATAGATCAACTACAGGTATTATTGTTTGTAATAAAGAAAAGATTATTCCATTTGATTCCCTATTTAGATTGAACTGGGACAGACTAAAGATCCTAGTGCTGTAAGTCAATAATATTTACTATCAACAATGTTAATAAGTATTATACACTAACTGCTATACCTTCTGTTTACTTAATTGTTGTCACTTTTTTATAAAGACCATTTACATAGTCTGTAAAATCTTATGCATATTTGATGTATTTGTACTTTTGCAATACATAATCTGTGTCATAGGCAAAGCAGACAAATCAGAGACAACTTGAATTGTCACAATTACTTAAAACACTGTTATTTATTATACACTATATTCACTTAGGCTGAGAGTCGAGCTCTCCAATTGACTGGTTACTGCAAGTTTAGCAAGTAATTTAACTAATTCAATCTTTAACTATATATACTATGTTCATTCTTTTCTGTTAGAGGCACTCGGATGACACTCAAAGTAGCCAAAAGATATTTCTTCCTGCTCAAAGGGACTTCATTGGCATATTATAAACACGAAGACTCTTACACTCAGGGGGAACCTCCCCTTCAACGATTTAATCTCACAGGTAATGGACTTAATGGTACATTCTATTGATATAGCTGCTAATGTATATTGTAGGAGCCGAGGCCATCCCTGATCTAGACATAGCTAAGAGGAAATACTGCTTTAGAATCTTACTACCTAGCTCCGATGAGACTGGAGAAGTTAGAATGTATTTTGATACGGTAAGAGAGAGAGAGAGAGAGAGAGAGAGAGATAGAGAGAGAGAGAGAGAGAGAGAGAGATGAGAGAATGAGAGAATGAGAGAATGAGAAAGACAAATTATTCATAAGGATATTTATATTTATACCTTTTAGTCTGATGAGTACTGTTCCTGGATGGCAGGGTGTAGAATGGCAATGAAGGGACGTCCTCTCGTCAAACAAGGCTATGAACAAGAACTGCAAAGTATTAAGGCATTTGTGGCCATGCAGAATAAATCTGATGCTAACCCTGCAGCTGCTGCAGATCATGTAAGATAACAAGGTTTGACAGAATGGTTTTTATTTTCTCTACAGGATGAATTGAGACCAGAAGATTTTGTTGGTCCTAGAATGTTGAAAAAGTATAGAGGAAAAGTGGTCAGTAATAGATAATACTTCAACCATTATATAGTACACTTGTATCGATGCCTCCATGTGATTTATACATGTACATTGATGGATTGCTTAGAGCTTTTTTCCCATTAGATTGCCCGGCAAATCCTGGAGTCTCACTCATCCATGTTAAACATGAGTCTAATGGATGCTAAAATGCAATACATACGAAACTGGCAAGCTCTTCAAGGATTTGGTATTACCTACTTTGTCATCAAAGTTGGCCGTAAAAAAGATGTAAGTTTTTTTAGAGTGTCCTTTAGGTCTATTGAATTTGTGCTTCTTGTTACTTGTTAGGAACTTCTTGGTATCGCCTATAACCGGTTAATCCTGTTTGATGCGCATTCAATGGAAGAAAAGAATACTTGGCGATACAGTGCTATGAGATCTTGGAATGTTAATTGGGAGTCCAAACAAATGAGAATTGATCACGAACAGGATAAGATCAACTTTACTTGTACTTCAGCAGATCTCAAAATTGTCCACGAGTTTATTGGTGGGAATATTTGGTTATCTCTGCGTAAACCCGGAGAAGATTTGGACGTGGGAATGTTTGTAAAGTTAACGGGAGGAGTCACTTCTAATTTAGAAGGCTGGGGTGCCGAAACCATGGCTAAGTTTAATTAGCTTTTTGTCTCCTTCTAAGACTTCCTTGCTAGACTAAACAATTGAAATATATAAATTAAGCTTACTAGTTTTCTAATAGTTAACGGAAAATGGATACTATTCAATTCATATTATATCAATTGTTGTACCATCTCAATAAGTTTCAATGATTTTTTTGTTATTGTTGTTCTGAGGAGACCACATTGTTTAGATCATGTTGTTTGTGCATTTTTTTTAATTTAAGAAATAAAATTTAGTAAAAAATTACATTATTTTTCTTTTAGTCGCAATTTTTTGTGAATTTGGATCTTTTTTTTGTTGTTTCCCTGTTATTTTTTAATATTAAAAAGTAGTGGTTTTTAAAGAAAACTAACAAAACATTGTTTTATCTGTATGATTTAAGTTAACAAGTTGAATGGGTATATGTTAGGAATGTAACAAGAAGTCAACAAGTTTTTCTTCCAGTGATCACTTCATTTGACAATTGTCATAGTCTAAATAAAGCATGTGACAGTGAAATTTGGTGAACTTAGAAAACTGACCAATCAGAATACACTAAATTTAGCAAGCAGACAAAATGAATCAATTGCGTTACACTTCAGTTTATTATTAAATTAACTATCATTAAAACTACTTTAGACATAATAATTATCTACCTACCACCTACACTATTAGAATTATGAATTACTTGGCATAATAATAATAACATTGTAATCTACAACAAAAAAATAGAAATTCACAATAAGTCTGTCAAAATTGAAGCTAACGTGTTAGTAACCAGCAGTACATTTATTATAATACAGTTACATCATTTTTATACATAATGAACAGATACTAGATGAGGTGCAGGAGAAAACAGTCGAGATTCATCCTGTTCATTTAATGGCTGAAAAGCCATTTGATTTTGGGTGACTGGCTGACTACTTCTACGCCATTTAAATAGTCTTTTTTTGACTTTGTTTTTCTCAGGAGATGGCGATAGACTGCTGCTATCGTTAGTAGTAAGTCCAGATAAACTGATAGCACGATTATAAACAGGAAGTGGCTCTTCAGGAAATTCATTGAGAGCAGCTGCATTCATGTCTAGTAAATTCTCAGTTGATTTGTGTCTCTTTTTATGACGTTCTGTGGTTTTACGACTTGCGAGCTCAGCTAGAGAACTATGAAACTTTTTACGCTCTAGTTTCTTTCCTCCAGTATTAGCTGTTGCAGATGGGATATTACTGCCCACACAAATCGAAGTAGAAGGAGGTACTCTGTTCTCAACGACAGCGCTGGAATTAGACCTATACCTCACTTCATTGAGACAACAATTTTGAGGCATAGGATCAATACCTCTTTCCTGGTTGGGGTTAAGACCTATATTGTTAGCAGTAAAATGATAGGGAGAAAAGATTAAGAGAGGGTGTATGGGCGGAGTTGATCTATTGTTGTTGTTGTTGTTGTTGTTGTTGCTGCTACTGTTTACATCACATGTTGTTTCCTCTTGAGTAGTTGACCCAGATGAGGAACATGACCTCCCAGAACGTTGGCGTGAACTTAATCGTCCAGTTTCATCAAGATCGTCCTCTTCATTGACCTCGGGTATGGAGAGAGCGTCATCAGCCTGGAATTTACGTAGGAAATCTTGCAGTTCAGCCTGATCCACTGTGTTGCTAGCATTGTTGATACCAAATAGCATACTACCACGAGGAGTAACTGGAGGAGTTGCTACAGATGCACGTTTGATCTCCATTAGTTTACGCTGTAAAGACAAGAGATATCATAGTTTGGATTCTATATCTAGGATATTCTATTAATGTTTCATTCAAGGTCTTATTTCTGGTCCACACCACAATATATTATGTTCAGTGCACAGTGCTCATGCTTAATATTCCATTCTCGTTCTGTTCTTATAATACACATATCCATTCTCATTCTATCTCATTGTGCAATATTCTATTCTCATTCCATCTCATACTGCAAATTTCATATCCATTCCATACTATTCCATTCCCATACTACAATATTCCATTCCTTACTCTATTTGGTGTCTTGTTAGTTTCAGCCAAGAACTCCTCCAATGACATGATATCATTGTGTCTCTCAGGAAACATATACGGAGACCCTACATCAAATGTCGGGGGAACTATGAGGGACTGAGTCTTAGGCTGACGCAGTGTCACAGGGCTATGACCTGCAAGAGCAGCACGTCTTGGAACAAGCTGATTGATATCATGTGAGCTCCCAGCATGATCTAAATCCTCATGACTGTCAGAGTGATGGCTACCTGAAGAGATACTCTGATTGGATGACCAAGAACCATCACTCCTCATATAGGCAGCAGGGAGAGTGTGGTGAGGAGAGAAGGAGGTACCCGATCCAGCACCCTGTAAGAGACCAGTATCAGGAAGTTCAAATGTGTGACTGCGTGTCTGAAGAAAATTGTTGTTATATGTGTTTGTTTGCATATAATAATGTACCTGGAATTTCCCCTTTAATTTTTTGAGTCCTTTCTTTAAAAGGTTTTTACTTTTTTCTCTAAAACAAGAACAATTAATAAATTAACAATTAATAATAATAATAAGAGGATAGATTGGACAATTGGTAAGTAATCTCACAGAGTGCAAACAAAAACAAGTGTTAAGCCAGGTTTACACTTTTAGACAAACAATAACAGACGATAACAATCTCACCTTTTCCTTAACATGTCAATTTCTCTGGCCATGGACTCCTTTTGTTGGCTAATCAACTGCTCTGATAATCGTGCCTTGTCTTTTTCTAGCTCATCAAGTCGATCACTAGACAAAAAACGTGACTTCCTTCGAAAATGGAGTTACAACTTACGAAAACACTCTCTCTTCCTCAAGAGCTTGATCTTTACTTTCTAGTGTCTTCATGAGAAGATTCTGATTCTAAGAAAATTGTAGTAATAACTAATTAATAACTAGTAAATAACTAATTAATAACTAGTAACTATAATTACGTTCTATTTACCTGTTCAAGGAGTTTGTTCACTTGAAGTAACAATGTTTTCTTCTCTTCTTCAAGAGTATCATTCAACTGTTCCAACATCTAATAGAATATAATATTACAATCTAATATAATATAACATTACAATCTAATAGAATATAACATTACAATAATATGATATATATAAATACATGAACTACACATATCAGTACTGATGGTTATAGAAATACTACAAATTACTCAGTGCTATTATAAAGGACTCATATTACTAAGTATTTTATAGCACTGGAATTATCCCATGTCATTCAATAGTATTGTTTTATATAGAAGTATTATGGTGCATTATAAAGAAATAATATGGTGCATTATATAGAAGTATTATGGTGCATTATATAGAAGTATTATGGTGCATTATATAGAAGTATTATGGTGCATTATATAGAAGTAGTATGGTCCATTATATAGAAGTAGTATGGTGCATTATATAGAAGTATTATGTCACTTAGTACCTCATATCTTTCTTGTAATGTATCTATTTTGTGCTGTTGTTGTTTGATAATGTGTTTGCAGTCTGTAATACCGGCCATCATTTGAGCATTCTATAAATAGAAACATGTATATGAATTTGTTCTATAAATAGAAAGTGTGTAATAAAATGTTCTATAAATAGAAATACACATAAAAATAAACTGGTCTGAAAGCTGACCTTCTCTCGAAGTCGTATTGCCTCGTGTATTTGTTCTTTTGCCTCACGAGATCTAACAATTCAAAGCAAATAGCATTACAACTGACCCTTAATCACATACTGTAATGATGAGGTACCAACAGGACCATTCTTGTTAGCTTGCGCTTTGATTAGCTGCTTCCTCAGTGCTGAGATATCATCTCTCAGAGAACCATTCTCCTTGAGACTTTCCTCTAGTCTCAATTCTAACTGACTAATTCTTTCTTCCTTAATGGCTAGACTCTGGGAGAGTGCTTCATCAAATTTAGTACCTAATTCTTCTATCTTCTTTTGTTCGACATGACCCAAAGGACTATCGTTAGAACCTGTAGAGACCATTTTCTGGAGGTGTTCAACCTGTCTGGTTAAAGTACCAGCAACATCTTTCTCGTGTTTTAATTCCTTAAAAAGGAAAAATAATTATAAATTGCACAAAACAATGCTTTGGGGCCCGCCCACTGACCACACCCACCTCTTTTAGTCTAACAATTTCTTTTCGATCATTGTGTATTTGGGTATTGAGTTTTTGGTTTGTTTTCTCCATTTCTGAGGCAACTCTTTCAGTACGTTGTTTATAAAGATCATAGTTATGTTGTAAGTCTCGATGATCTTTCTCCAAACGAAGAAGCTTGGCACGATTTGCTCTGAAAAAGAAAGAGCGCAAGACATCATAGCATCCATCCATCCATTCCATCTATCCATGCATCCATTCCATCTATCCATGCATCCATTTCATCTATCCATGCATCCATTCCATCTATTCATTCATCCATTCCATTAATCATGCATCTATTCATACAATTCTGATTCAGTCATTAGAGGTCCCACAGGAGAATAAGGTACTATACAACAGAAGAGATATATCACACTATATTCGTAGCATATAGCAACTATTTGCATTACCTTCTGAAGCCTTTAAGGCTGCAGCAAGTTTCAATGTGTCTAGCTCAGATTTGAGTGTCTCCATATCGCTAACACTATTGATATTAAAGTCAAATAATGTCTGCTCCATTTTACACTTACTTTCTGTCTTTCTCCAATAGAAGCTGTGCATTCTCTTGCATCAGGTCTTGCATACGTTGGCTGTCATCTTCTTTCTCTTGTTCAAGAGAACTTACTCTAACTTTTAGAGCAGCGTTTTCTCCTTGAAGCTCACCTGATAGTAACAAAGAAACAAAAGAATGAAGTAGATATTTACTCAATAAAACAACTTACCTAATTTTTCAAGTTTAGTGTGAAAACTGCTCAATTCTTCTTCAAAAAGAGCCTTAGCCTCACCTAGTAACATATTCTGTTGTTTAAGTTCCTAAGTGTGTACAAATGCTACAACAATAATAAGATACAAAGACATACTGCAATTTTCCCACGAGCAGCTTCCATTTCTTCATTTTTGTCGCTACTGTTTAACTTAAAAGATGACTGGCGTCTTTCCAGACGATTAGTCTAAAGAGAGATAAGTTCAGTAAAGTATATAAAGGAGGTGTGGTTAGGCAAGCCTCAACGGCTAATGATATACTAAATACTAGCTATGTTTTTAAATGTGAAGGTGGGGGTGTGGTTTGTACATAGTGGCAGTGAGGGTGTGGTTTGTACATGGTGGCAGTGGGGTGTGGTTTGTACATAGTGGCAATATGTTGTACATACTTTTGTCCTGTAGCTTTGAATTTCTTCTTTCAAGCGTATGATCTCTTTCGTATCAGAGTGAGCCTTTTCGTTAAGTTTCTTGTTTGTCTTTTCAAGTTCTGTAACTTTAGCCTGTGCATGTCTGAGGGTCTCCATTGTCTTCTCCATTTCTTTGGATTCTTTTTCAAGTCTTTGGAGTTTTGCTTTAGTGGCCCTGGATGTTTTTAAGAATGGATCAATGTCACTTAATAATGGATCAATGTCACTTAATAATGGATCAATGTTGGTAAATACAGAGTCATAGAGAGATTGTAACTCACATGTCTGTCTCGCTGACTCGAGGTGGAGTAAGAACTGTTAATTTAGATGAAGAATCTGCTTTGGATCCACCTTGTTCTAATTCAGCTGTTAATAGGTCGATCTTTTCCATACTGAGAGAGAGAGAGAGAGAGAGAGAGAGAGAGAGAGAGAGAGAGAGAGAGTAAAAATTTTATTAATCTATTTTTTACCATCTCTGTTTTTCCACTTCTAGCTGAGCGTTCTGTTCCATCAATTCCTGAATTCTAGACTGATCATCTACATGTTCCTACAATACAGCACACATCATGTATTACATCATATTACATCATATATTACATCATATTATATCATATTACATCTCTAACCACTATTTATTACATCATATGATAATACACAACTTACTGAGGTCAAGGAGTCCACTTGCGCTTTGAGTTGAGCCGTTTCGCTTTTAAGTTCGTCAAGCAAGATCAATTTCCCTTGAAGATTTTCTACTTCATCTTCAAGCATAGCCTTTGACTCCATGATCTGTTCATTACGCGACTTTAACTCTTTAAGACGAGACTGAAGTCGACTTGCTTCTTCAAGTTTCTCTCGTTGAGCTGAGAGTTCAGTTTGTAGTTTATCAACTCGACTAGCCTAGTTAAACAATTGTCGTTATATATACAACATTTATATTATAGTATAAAATATACCTTTACTTTCAACATCTCAACTTCCTATAAAAGGAAAAAGTGTCATTATTTGGATGTTTGTCCATTATTATTTTATTCATCTATCAATTACATTTATCTGTCCATTAAACCTTCTATCTGTCCATTTTCTCACTGTCTAATCTATACATCCATCTTCTCACCTCTCTCAATTTGATGATATCTTTTTTATCAGAATGATTCTGAGAATAAAGTTTCTTGTTCGTCTTTTCAAGTTCAGCTACTTTAGCTTGAGAATGTCTCAGAGCTTCCATTGATTTCTCCATCTCTCTTGTTTCTTTCTCTAAACGATGTAATTTAGCTCGTTGAGCTAAATCAGCCTCTGTCATTTCAAAACCTAGACTAGTTTCACTGCTAGAACCACCAGACATACCTGTAAAATAGAAGGAGATATCACTAGACAAAAAAGGATTAATGTACCAGCAGCTGACATTCTCTCTCTTTCTGTTTCAAGTTCCAACATAAGTTGTGCTATCTGTTCTTGACTGGAACAACAAAAAAAACTCAAAACACGATACAACAAACTATCATTACTTACTTGTTCTTGTTCTCTAACTCTAGTCTGGCTGTTTGAGCAACTAATTCTTCAATACGTTCTAAATCCATTTGTTTCTCCTGATTTAAAGCATCTACCTGAACTTTTAAGGAAGCCACCTCAGCTTGAAGATCATCCACAGTGTCTGCACGTGATGTGAGAGTGGCTACCTTCTGTTCTAAGAGAGTTTTGGTTTCTGCCATGAGTTCGTTTTGTTGTTTAAGTTCCTAAAGAGAAGAAGAGTGAGTGAACATAACTTTGATGACATACTGTAACACGTTTCTTAAGGTATTCCGAGTCTTCTGCTCTTTGACGATACTTGACTACATCAGCTTCAAGTTTTTCAATTTTAGCATTCTAAAATTAGATATTAGAGACATTCGCTTAATTAGAATATAAGGTACCTGAACTTTAAGGGCCTCAACTTCATCCCTGTAAGCTCTGGTTGCCTTGGCATCATCTAATAATTCTCGTTTCTAAAGAAACGTAAACATATAAAGGAGATTTTAATTATCCATAATTATATGTATATGATGTCATTATGATGTCATCATCCTCCCAATACTTGTTGTGCTTCTATTGTCATTTCAAACAAGTTTGTCTTAGAAATAAAAATTAACTTTTTTCATTATATATTATTTTAACTTCAGTTGTTATCATACTCCTCTAACATGGGCACCTTTGGACTTTGGAAAATATCCTGCATATTATAGCAATACTATTCTTAATATTAATGGTTACATAATATATTAGAAGTTAATATAAATAATATCTACTATGAGCTGTTCTTTGTATTACAAATATATCATTTATTATATGCTAAATCCATTGGAATATTTGTTCAATTACATTACACAGGTGTAACTTTAAATAATGAAGAGGAATAAATACTTACTTCAAGAGTTAATTTTTGAAGAGCAATTTGAACTTGCTCTAGTTCACTTTCAAGATCATTCACTAAATCTGTTTTACGATCGCTACAGGGAAGAGAGAGAGAGAGAGAGAGAGAGAGAGAGTTAGTTATTAAAGTAAATAACACTCACATTTCCTCCTGATAACCTCTAGCTTGTTTTTTAAGTTCTATGATCTCTGGATTAATTTGTGGAGATGGACTAACACCTTTGTTGATGCTATCGCTAGCAGGTACCATCTAGAAAAAACAATAGCAGACAGTTAAACTAGTTTATGAAACTGGTTTTACAAACTTGTTCCTTATAAAAGTCACGCTCCAAGGTCAGGTCTACAAGCATCTGTTGAAAAATCAATGAAATGGGTGTGGCTTATCATGGACTCACGTCAAATAGTGAAGTTCTTTCTTTAGCAACACGCTGAAGATGGACATAAGCTGTTCTACACAATGCCTCCAGATCACTACATGTTATTAATGACAATGACATGAAAAGATTATTGTATAACTTACGGTTTTAGAATCTCTCCCAGATCGTTCCAATCTAGTGAGCATACAAACTCGGTAGTCTCTGTGATCTGAGTACAAACAGTAATTGTTGTTCTCTCTCTCTCTCTCTCTCTCTCTCTCTCTCTCTTTCTCTCTCTCTCTCACCTTTTGTATATAAAAGATTAGAGCCTGCTGTTGTTCTACTTCCATGTTCTTCATTTGTTCTATCAGCTGTACTTTGTGATCAGATTGTATAGCACAACCCAATAATAGAATAATAAATTTTTCTAACTCGTCCAAAGATTTATCTGAAACAAGAACAATAGAACATCACTAATCACTAAATAAGATATGATTTTATTATTATTATTAATTATACATGTCAATTATTATTTATGTAGGTGGGGCAAAAGTTGTCAGGACTGACCGCTAGTTGGTTCATGAGCAATAGAGGATATTTCTGGGAGGGCAGCCAGTACCAGCTGCTGTTGTGCTGTGATATAAAAATGCGTCATACTGTTAACAGCCAGCTGCAAATTTTGAAGTCTTGAAGATACATCTCCGTTGACATTACGTTTAACTCTGGTCAGACCATATGTATTTGGGTCACTATAGAAAAGAGCCAAGTAATTAAAGCCAAAAGGAGGCTCTCATATCAAATATAAGCCACCGGGAGGCTATCATTTAAGCCTCATTACTCATCTAGTATATCTGTCGTATTACATTACAATGATTTGCAAACATACACTATTACAATAAACAGATCAGGTTATGTAATTGATACAGAGCAACACTCTAGACAGCACATATCACTTCATTGTAAACATATCACAAATACCACAGCAATAACGACTAATGATAATTATTACGATTATAATAATGATAGTAAGAGTATTTTTTAACTTACACTGCATTCATGATCTTATGAAAAATGACACCATCAGCAATGTCACGAACCTCTTCAATAGTACCGTGATCATCAAAGAGCTTTACCTGAGAAGAAAGAAAACAGATGAACAGGTAGACAGACAAACAGACAAACAGGTAGACAAAGGGACATACAGACAAACAGACATAGAACAAAGCAGACTAGAATAGTTACTATTTCCCGCACAAACTGATAACACATCATTTCTGTAATATAAACCACAATATTGTGTTTCTGTATTAATTTTGTTTGCAAAACATAGACATTCCAGACCACACCCACTCTTGCCTCATCAAAGCAAAAAAGTTAAACAAATAGTTTAAATTTACACAAAGAAGCAAACGACTAATTATTTTATATGAGCAGAAATGACATTCAAATAATACAGTCTAATACAATATACATTATATATATATATTGGAGTCCAAAGATAAACAATAACAATGTTAATTACATGCAATATGTATACATGTACATGTAATAAATGTACATGTACATTGTTTTGTTGGATGTACATGTCAACTGACACTTAATATACAAGGAAATACAATATTAACATAGCTAGTATAATCAATAGGTCATATAGTATAATATAAAATAACTAATATATACTTAATTATACACAAATTATAGGAGTACTTTCAATGATGTATTTAATAACACACTCTTTTGTGATGACAATCCACCTGTCCATTTAACTACAATATATGTCATAATGAAATCACCACACCGACTCATTATTTAAACATTTGTCATGCCATATACAAAAGCATGAAAGAAATTTTCAATTAAAAAAGGGAGGGAATTTAACAGCTGGAAGGGAATGACAATTATTGACAAGTCACTTTGTACATCAAGCCACAGACCACCCACATATCGTTATAGCAACAATCTATTAATGGCATAACGACAAGGGGTCTATTGTACATTGGCACAATAAGAAGAGGTGTTATTGAAATGGCTTCTGTAACAAAGACATTAGATTTAGTTTGAGGTAAGTGTGACAAAACGCTGTTTACACACATAATATGTTGTTGTTGTAAACCTTGATCTTAAACCTGGAGTAAGTATTTTTAGAAAAACAAGTGAAAAGAATTCAACATAATTATTTTTATAAATCCCTCTTGGAATTCTCTCTTACTCCCAAGTTGTACTCACATTGCACAAAAGACATGATATCGTTCTACCTGACTCAATTAAAAGGTGTTATCCTCTTTAATAAAATGATAATGATCATAACCGCTAAGATAAAATATCGCTCATGAAGAGGCTTCATTTTACATTATTTTAAGTGAAGGTTTAAAATATTGTTCTTTTTTCTAGATTAAAGATATTTTTCGAGATTAATGTAAACTGTGTGTTAATAGCAGCACTGTGTATCTAACTACAAGTTGAAGGATGCAGTTACTAACTAAACACAATGGATAATGTATGAATTATGTAGAAATAGTAACTATTACATTCTCAGAATGTTTACCATTCAAGAATTAGTGAGCAATGAAAAGGAAGACAATGAGAGCGGTATTGAAGGTAGTGTGAGCTCATTTATAGTATTAAGATCACTATGGTAAGTATTGATAGTCTAGACCTTACTGCTATCTTAGGTCAATGTGGTAAGTATTGATGTTTACTAGTCTAGACCTTACTACTATCCTAGGTCAATGTGGTAGGTACTGATGTTCACTAGTCTAGACCTTACTGCTATCTTAGATCACTATGGTAAGTAAATCTTATATCCTAGGTCACTGTGGTAAGTAAATGTAATATCCTAGGTCAGCATGATGTAATCTTATATATAAACAATTAGTATAGCTGTCATAACCTGGTGTATGAGAAGTGGTATGTGTATAACAGAACAAAGAGTTGAGAAATGTAACATTACAACATCACCATTATGTAATATTATATTACCAACTAACAGTACACATTGTTGACGTTATAAGTAATGTACAATATATATATTGCACGATGACTGCTAGGAAGCACTTTATTTGTTGTTACCAAATATGGTAAGTGAGATAGCTATATATATCTAATATGTACTGCTATACAATAGGTGTAATAATAATATTTGTCAGTTTTATAAGTAGCAGTGTAAATTAAAGCTTTTGACAACTTAAGTATTAGAGAAATACACATTACAAAATTCCATGTGTATGGCTTTATTTCATTAATAGGATAGAAATCATTACATTTATTGTTCTTCCTTACAATGTGGTTAGTTGAGACCACAGCATATTCAAATCAGGAATCACTACCAATATTGTAGAAACCATTAATACGGATGTGCTTTCTAAAATGTAAACAGCTGGTCTGGAGGTTTACTAGCTCAACAAATCAAATTACTCTACAACCATTAAAGGTATTCATTGTTAAACATCAAATGTACAGTTGATGTATCGTAACTAGTTGTTAAAATGTCTAAATATAAACAAAAAAATTGTGAAACTTAATTTGTTAAATATGTCTGTACATCAAGTGGAATTACCTAATATAATTACTTGATATTTATTATTTATTATGACTGTCAGACATCTCATTAATATTAACAGACAATACTGGTATTTCTAGTATTGTACACGCATATTTTAACTAATTAAATATTCAAGTTATTTTTAATAAGTTTATCATCTACAAGAAAGAAACAGTAATAACTCAACAATGTATACTTATTATACTATAGCCTCATTTCCAACACAACTAGGAATGAGTATCTGGGTTTGAGACTTTATATTAGTAAGACCTAAAGTCCTTTGTACATAATATTGAAGGCACTTACCCAGGCCACTAAAGCAGAGTCCATGAACTGCTTTGGTCTGTCCATTATGGAAGAGAAATAGGAGGGTGGACGAGTGAGACAAAAATGTCTACCGATAAAAAAGTTGGTCTACAGAGAGAGACAAAGAGCAAGACACTATCAAAATTATTTTTACGATAGTAACTGTATTTTTAGAGCCATATACAGGTTAATAGTTTATATAACAGAATAACTTACTCAGTACTCTTCTTCAGCTGGACACTTTCTCAAGAGCTATTACTAAATTGAAACGACTTTATCTGACTGACTTACACCTTCTCCCTCTTTTATCTTTTAGAATAATGAAAGGTAACTTAACAAGTTAAACTGTGGGCCTATTAACACAAAACTCACTAAAAAACGTGCGACAATAAAATCAAATTCATGGTTGGTTAGGGATCACGTGATCTCATTAAATACTCGTTTAATTAGCATGAATTAAATTAACAAAGGTACAGAACAGTAAACATGAGATATTCTTTATTCACGGACATGAGTATTATGTGTAGGATGAAAACTGACAGCTCATATACAGCTGTATTCATTAATCCATTGAGAGTTATCCACATGTGTGTAAGAAAGAGACATCAAAAAGAACATCAATCACACTCATCAAATACATCAAATACGCTTGAATGCACTTGACAATTTATTATAGAGTTACCTCAGATGTTGTGAAAGAAATAACTGATTTAAAATATATATTAATTTTTAAGGTGGACTGCTTAGAACATTAAAAAAATGAAAAACTTCCTCCTTATCATAGACGCCTACTTCAGTATTACATATAGTACATCGTACAGGATAATAGTCCTCTTCTTTCTCTCCTTTATCTTCATTGCTATCTTGACTTCGCCTCTTTCCCTTCCTTCCTCGTTGAGGTTTAGGTTTGTAGTGTAAAATTTCATCCTTAATAATTTTACAGTTCAATACAAACATCGCTCTATATTGGTTGGTATAAAACTCATGTCTAAAGAAAACAAAAAATAATGAACCAAGCAGACAGAGAAATAACGTGACATACTGAATACTAACTAGTATACAAAGCAGATTACTGAAATATACTGATATTGCCTAAGAATAAAGCCTTAATATTTAGTGTACAAAGCAGATTACTGAAATATACTGATTTGCTATGAAAAAGCCTTAATATTGTTAGTTTACAAGCAGATTACTGAAATATACTGATTTGCTATGAAAAAGCCTTAATATTGTTAGTTTACAAGCAGATTACTGAAATATACTGATTTGCTATGAAGAAAGCCTTAATATTGTTAGTTTACAAAGCAGATTACTGAAATATACTGATTTACCTTTGACAATCTAAGCATAGAGTACTTAAACAAGCTGGACAATTCAAGATAGCATCAGACTGAGGAACAGTAACCTTTTGGGCCGTACCCTCAGACGTGGGTTGTTCCCCAGATGAAGACTTTTGCTTTTGTTTCTTTTGTAATTCTTCAGAGACTCTTACTACAATAGAACAACTAATGAGATTCATAGCTATGTAAACAGTACCCACCATTATGATAGGCCAGTCTCTGACGTTGTACCCATCTCTCATCATCCTCATCCATATTGGGATCATAAAAGAGTTCATCGTTTGTCAGTTTGCGTACTTTGGTTTTCTTTTTTTTCGTAATGTCTCTAGACTCACCAGGAAGAACATCTGAAATAAGACAAGATTAATGTGAAATATTATAGTCTATATTAACAGTAGAGTTTTAAATTAAATACACCTTCAGTAGCTTCCTCGTCGCTAGAGGAATCAAAATATATAGCATCATAGTATTCTTCTTTCTTGCTTCCTTTCTTATCTGACGTAGGAACATCCACTATCTGACTTCCATTGGATGCAGTACTCGGTTCTTCCAGGCCTCGACTAGACGATAAAGTACTGTGAGCTTTTAAAGCTAGTAGACGAGCTGCTTCAGCCTCCATTTCTTTCTCAAAGTCATCGTCACTTGAACCATCATCATCTCGACCTAATCCTGATCGTATTTGTAATCTCTCTCCACTAGATTTAGTCTTTTCTTGAGATAATTCATCATCAGAACTAATAAAGGGTTAAAATAGGATAGTATGTTTAAATAGAGTATCATACCTTCCTTCTGAGCAGTCTGAGTACTCTAAATCGCTATCTTCTATAACATATCCTGCATAAGGATCACTTTCCAAAGGATCTCCGCCTAATTCCATGACTAAGGCAAACCATGTGTACGACTATGTGGCCACGCCTCCATGAGGGTGTGTCCAATACAAACCAATTAGTAGGTGTGTTATTATTTAAGTCCCTGATCATGGTTGATATTGAAGATGATACAATTAAATTACTATCTGTCAAGTCTTCCGAGGAGGAAGAACAAGAGAAAGTAGAGTCAGAAATAGTCCCGTTGTCGTGCTCTGAAGAACCCAGACCGAAAATTATTTCTGAACCAAATGCTTCATTAACGATCAATCAACGATCTCCAAACAAGAAAAAAGCAGCCGATTTTCCATTTTCAATTGAACATAAAAGTTCTAGTGTTAATATCAATGTTCCAAGACGTCAATCATTACATCACGTACAACGTCCAACTCAAAAAAAAATTCACAGATGGATGAGATGGGTTTGTGGTATCGGAACTGCAGTTGTCCTCGCTGGTTTGGTTGCTGTGGCAATTACATTAGTTGTCATAGCAACTGATGAAGACACTTCTTGGTGGCATAAAAGTGTTATTTATCAATGTTACCCACAATCATTTCAAGACAGTGATGGGGATGGTGTAGGTGATCTTGAAGGAATTCGTAGTCGTGTGAGCTATTTCAGAGACACGGGTATCAAAGCGGTATGGTTAAACCCCATATTTGAGTCCCCACAACAAGACAATGGTTATGATATATCTAACTACACTGCAATAGACCAAAGATACGGTACCATGCACCAATTTATTGAACTCTTAAATGACCTCCACGACAATGGTATCCATCTTCTCCTTGATTTTGTCCCTAACCACACCTCTGATGAACACCCATGGTTTATAGAAAGTCGTAGCAACAAAGTTAACCCTAAAAGGAACTGGTACATATGGGCCAATGGGTCTAGCGAGGATGACCCCCCTAATAATTGGATCAGTGTATTCGGCAATAGCTCCTGGACATATGATCCACTTACAGACCAATGGTATCTTCACCAATTCTCCCCCTTCCAACCTGATCTCAATTACTCAAACCCTGAGGTCCGAAAAGCTATGAAAGATGTGTTGAAGTTTTGGTTGGATATCGGAGTAGATGGTTTTCGTGTAGACGCTGTCAAATTTCTTCTCGAAGATCCCCAATTACGAGATGAGGTTCGCAATCCAGATTTCCCAAGCGATGAGTGTTTACCAGACAATATCAGTGATTCTTATTGCTATAATTCTCTCATTCATAACTTGACAACAAACTATCCTGGAATACATACCATATGTCAAGAATGGCGTCAACTATTAAATGAGTACTCCATCAAGTCAAGAGAGGAAAAAATCTTCATTGGAGAGATTTACGACTCTATTGATCAAGTAATGTTATATTTTGGCAATGGGAGTAACGAATTTACTTTTCCCTTCAATTTTTTTCTACTGGACAATCGTAATTGGACTGGCATTTCTGTAAATTGTGTCATCAAAAAATGGTTGGACAATATGCCTACACTTGGTACTGCTAATTGGGTTCTCAGTAACCATGACAACCCCAGGGTTGCATCTAGAGTCGGTGTCTATCTTGCAAAAGCTCTTAATGTACTTCTTTTGACACTTCCTGGTACACCTACAACTTATTACGGTGAGGAGATTCTTATGACCGATGTGGATATCCCCTCGGCAGAGAGAAAAGACAAGTATGAGGGTCGTGATGCAGAGAGAACACCTATGCAATGGAATACGAGCAATAACTCTGGCTTCACATTTCCCCATGTAACGCCATGGTTACCACTAGCCACAAATTATACCCTATACAATGTTGAGGTGGAAATGACTAACTCTTACTCAATGTTACAGCTGTATAAACAATTGCTAACTTTGAGGACTGCACAGGCCTTCCTTGAAGGTGATTACCAATGTTTGAATGCCACACAAGAAATTTTAGTTTATATGCGATATCAGTCAGATAGTCAGGACTACAAAGAGAATTACATCATTGCTATCAACTTCTCTAAGAAAAACCTCACAACCAGTGTCAATCTATCTCTTACACATACTGAACTGCTTGTTTCAACATATCCTGATCGCGATGCCAATACTAACATAGATTTATCATCATTTCAGTTGAGGTCAGGAGAAGGGTTAGTTATACGAGGATATAGTTCAGAGCAAAGTTGTCAGAAAGTTAAAGTTATCGAAAGCCAGTCTTGCAAAGTGTGTTCCACATAATGTTGTGTGTGTCTATAATTATTGTGTTTTTTTATTTTATATTATTAAACTTATATTATTTGGTTAATTGAGTGGAAATATTTGGATGTTTTAATATAAATTATTAATTATATCACAGGTTGAAATAAATTAATGATTTGATGAAAAAAATTCAAAATTAAAGGTAATCTTCACAATCTATAAACAAACAAAATGACATCATCAACAACTCTGGATGGACAGACAAATGGATGAACACATGTACAAATGGATAACTAATAAATGGATGGATGGACAAATATATAGGTGAATGGACGAATGAACATAAAGGCTAAATAACTTACCATCTTCATAATCACTATTTAACAAGGGGTCTCCCTCATATACTAAATTCTCCATATCATCATCTCCAATTCCTTCCTCATCCTCTTCAACATACTCTACTGGTCCAGTCTCTTCAACAACATCAAACTCCACCTTCTCATCATCAAACTCCACCCTCTTGTCCTGTACAATAGTGCTATCTTTGTCTGTAGAAGTGTCCTTTGTAACATGACTAATGACGGGAGATGATTTTGTTGAAGTTGTTGATGTGGGAGGGAGCTGGTCAGAGCAAACATGGCAGAATAAGAGATAATACTAAATTAAATGATACCTTTCTTGAAATTGGCTCTACTGTGTCTGTACATCTGTATCTAAAAAACAAATATAACTCTTATTATACATGACAGGAAATATTAGAAATGTTATTGGCTTTTAAAAGGGTTAAATTAAGAGAACAATGGCTGAGAGGTAGTTAACCCTCAACATGGCAAGTTTGTGTGGGGTGGAACTATTTTATCCTAACTTTACTTTGATTCATTTGTGATTGCTGTTCTTGACACAAGAGCCCTCTTTCTTATTGCTAGAGAGGGTACTCTATTAGAACCTTTCGTAATTCTACTAATGCTTAAAGTAGATTCCTGTGCTTGTTCGACTTTAACTGGTAAACCAGTTTCAAGAACCTGTTTGTCAATGTCCAAGTTATTAATGCTAGTATTAACTTGTTCGTCCAAGTTCATATCGAGAGACTGCTTGTCTAAATCTCGTAAAACATCATAGTTGATTTTTGTCGATATTCTTTTTTCAACTAGCATCCTTTCAATAGCTTCTCCAGCAGTGGTAGCTGGTGTTTGATACTGAGGTTCTCTGCGCCGTCTTCGAACTGGTTTCTGGGATTAAAATGTTAAGACAAAGTGTGTGAACAGTGTGAAATGTGAGTATTATACGTTAGTTAGTGTGACATACTTTTTTGGTTCTATTAGCTTTCTCTGCTTCAAGTGCTGCTAATTTCTCTTTCTTAGCTATAAATAAAATAAAGAAATATTTAAATTGTTGACAAACTAAAGCTGTTGGTAATATTTCAAAATAAATATTTTATTAATACCTTCTAGTTCTTTGAGGAAATCACCATTTTCAGCAAACCACAACTGTGACTTGATTTTCACTTCATCTTCTGAGAGCAACATCTACATACAGAGATATGTAACAGCTGGTATGGGTCATTAGGTATAAAACAAATCATAGAACAGCTGACATGGTCCATACCTGATCAATCTCATCATCATTAATATCATCTAACTCCAGCTCACCATCTCCAGTTTTCTCTTTGACAATGTCCTTCACTTTCTCAAAGTCTTTCTTATCACAATCCTGAGCTAATAAAGGTCACAAGTAAATTTATATTTTCAACAAAATCACTGACTGTTTCCTGCCTCAGTACCATCACTCTCCTTCTCCTCAACAAGCTGAGCTAAATCTGACAAGTTATCTGAAAGACCGGCAGTAGGAACATTGTAGAACGCTTCAGCCATTCGTGCCTTAGCTATAATATCTTGTACAGATTTTAATTTGATACCACTGTAACCACTAGCATCTTCATCATCTGCTTCTGTTAGATGTACCTCTGTGCTTTGGTCTTCTTCACTTAGGAGTTGTGATGATAGGCTGTTGTCTTGTGACTGTGTTGATGTGCCACTCATGTCATTAGAAGTCTGGATAAAGACATGGATAAATGAAATTGAATAATGATGTACATGTACATGTATGTAACTATAGCAACAATACTTAGTATAGTTGTAACTATAGCAACAATACCTGGTACAATTGTTTGACTCTTTTCTTAGCCTCCAAAAAACAAGGAGGGTCATGTTCTTGTTCCAAATCAATTTTAAGGAACTCATCAATTGTAAGACGACTTGATGGAGTGTCCTTGAAGTCACCCAGTCTACATGTACATATATAAATTGTCAGCTTCATATAGCTCACCTCTTTCGAATTGTTCCTTCTGAAAGTTTAACCACTCTGGCAACTTCTCTAACAGAACGATTAAAGTTATGTAATCTAGCAGACACCAGTAATGCTAGTTAGAAAAGGCAGCAATATTGACCAATCAAAACAGAGTATATATGTTATGACTTACATGCACCACATAAACCAGCTGGTCGGCGACCATGATGTATCCAATCTCGTTTCATTCTGGCTACTAGTCTAAGTGCTGTCATGGAAACATCATGAACTTTGTCACCTAACTCTAATTTATGAGCAAATCTATGTATGTATAGACAAGGATCTACAAAGGAGAGAGAGAGAGAGAGAGAGAGAGAGAGAGAGAGAGAGAGAGAGAGAGAGAGAGAGAGAGAGAGAGAGAGAGAGAGAGAGAGAGAGAGAGAGAGAGAGAGAGAGAGAGAGAGAGAGAGAGAGAGAGAGAGAGAGAGAGAGAGAGAGAGAGAGAGAGAGAGAGAGAGAGAGAGAGAGGCTAATAATCAAGTTGAATAAACTTACCAATAGCCGGAGGATTAATATGTAAGGCAGTGGATAATTTCAAATATGCTCTTCCCAATGAGTATACATTTATCTAGTACATGTACATGTAACGATCAATAAAAGAATACATCTCTCTTACTTGTAGCACATCACTGAAATCTAATAACATATCTATATAATACAGTTAATGGAAAATTTAAATGTCACTATGGTAACTATATATGAATATATAATGAGGATACGTGGTGTGCCTTCACTTCGACAAACCAAGTAGAGACAAGCCGTGTCCATGATACTTGATTTACGACCTCGAGTCAGGTTGAGTTGTAATGCCATCTTGAAGAAACCAAATGCTGTGTCTATACAATGTTGGTTTAGTTTTAAAAGGTTTCCTAAATGAGTCAGCCTTCGTTTGGCTATAGGAGGTATCCACGGTGTTTATCAATATAAAACTTAATTATGATTTCTTGCCTTGTTGTAGAGTTATCTCTCGAGAGTCTCGATTTAGTCCATGATGAAACCCAGACCCAGAAAGAGGAGCTTTAGAACCACTTCCACCTAAATTTAACCCCTTTATAACTCTCAATTATTATTTATTTTTCATCATCTGTCTATCCAACTACTTGTCCATCCATACCAATATTTATCTGTCCATTGGCCTATATATATATGTATCCATTCTTTCTACCTTCTGCCGAGACAAACTGTCCAACGAGGGACGATGCTCCACTACTTTGCTCCTGAAAAGTCACCTCCGAGACAATGATATTATCCTCAAGAACCGATCCACAATTAGTACAAACAGCATCACCACGAGCTCCATCATATTCTATATCAGTCCCTCCACAATGAGAACACACAGTGGACATGATGGTCATGTGACAAACACGTGACACTTCCCATCAACAACAGTCCTCCTTGTTTTCTCCTTTTATTGCCTATTAATTTACTTAATTTTTGCTACAACAAAGAGATTTTTAACATATTAAATTTAATCAGGAAACCAGCATTATTATAAGAAAGGATTTATAATATAAATCCTGCAGACACTCACCTTCTCATCTCTCAAAATAGTATGGGTGTGGTCGTCAATAATTAATTTTGACTAATTAAATCATTAATCGAAAATAATTATATTATTATGAAAAATTATTGTTATTGTTAGCTTTGACTAAGATGATCTAGAACTTTCTTAGCAGCTGCATTCTTAGCATTTTTATAAGACATAGCATCAGCACGTACTCTAATATTTTTTCCTCTAACTTCAATAACACATCGACATTTTTGACCATACAGACTAAAATAAGACAAACCAAGTGATATAAATGTAATATAATTATAAATACATACATTTCTCTCTTAACAACCAAATCTGTTGGTACTCTTTCATGTAATTCCTTAATTGCAGGGACTGGAATATTATCCTTAAATTTTTCTGTTAATAAAAACAAATGGAATAGTTAAACAGAATGAGTAATCCCAGAGACTTATCTAAAATGAATTTGATTGGTTGGATATACTTAAACCACACCTTAAACACTAAACCATGAACTGACCAATCAGATTCATTTTAGCTAGATGTCTAAGTGTGTTATAATAGTATAGTAGATTAACATAGCCACATACCCAGACATTTGGCAAAGGCCTGGGTATGAGGCTAAGTAGAATAGAACACACTATAGTTAACATACCTAGTAATGGTTTTAAGATAGGTTCAAAGGTCGTCCATACAGTATCTAAGCTCATACCACTGTCTACAAATACTGCACCAACTATGGCTTCAAATACATCACTAAGACATTTGGGTGGGTCCAACAATTCATTATCTTCATCTTCATCAATGCTATCATCATCACAAACCAAGTCTTCTCCAGTCAAAGAATCTACTGTCACTGAAGTCTAAGAAATAAATTTATCAATCCATCACTCTGTAGATCTATCCATCCATTCATTCATCCATCGATCAATTTATCCATCCATCCATCCATCAATCGATCTATCCATTAATTCATCCTAGGTTCATTTACTTACATTTTCTTCTTTATTGATGTACAAATTTTGCAGTCCAACTTGAATCTCACCTTCCTTTCTCTCCTTCAAAGCTAAAGCATACTTGCCCATCTTCTTAAACAATTCAGGAGAACTATGCAACACACTACAATGTAATTTTAGTTCCACTGCCAGCTCAGCAAATCGTTTATTACACACAATAGCTGAACGCAATTCGGTGATCTCTCCTGGAGTTGAGGAAGCGTCTGACTGATAAATTTGACAGGTCACTACGTAGTCCAAAATAGCGTCTCCTAAAAACTCTAGCCTCTGATAAGAATCAGTGACACTGTTACGAGCATATGAAGGATGTGTCAAAGCTTCTATCAGTAAAAGATGGTTTTTGAATTGATAACCAATTCTTTGTTGGACTATGGCTGTTTGTGTGATCATACGATTTATATCATCAGCATTTCTTGGGATAAGCGAGGGAGACTTAGGCTCACCAAAATACGATTTAAAAATTTCACTAGAATTAACAAAAAGTAGAGACATCTTTGAGTCTTTGGTCTCAAAAGAATCATCAGATATCTTTAACATTTCCTTTGGCATATCAAGTTTAACCCCAAGCCATTTCATAAAAGCTATACCCCCTTGTAAACCCCCAGCAACAGTATAGGCACCTATGAGAGCCTCAGCAACATCAGCCACGCCTTTATCAGTGACCCGATGATAATGGTAACGTTCCTCTAAAGTACTAGGACTCTGAGGAGAGGTTTCTCCTGCAATGACAAAACCTGGTGGGATCCATCTTATCCTATCAAAACCACTAGAGCTCTCTCCACCCATAACAAAGTCATTGGCAAAAATTTTCGTAGCTATCCCTTTCTTCTTAGCAAGGCAGAAAAGATTGACATTTGAGATACGTCTGGAACGAGCTTCTGATAGCTTACCTTCATGAGCTAGAGTACGAGTGTTAAACAAATAGATCGAGGTAATTAACTTTAACAGAGAATCTCCCAATGACTCCAGTCGCTCCAAATCAATGGAATCATTTGCCCCCGTAGGGGTGAGAGCCTGTAATATTAAACCATTATCGGGCCCTCTCTTAGCTAGTTGTCTTGGTATATCATTGATACTCTCAGGTATGACATCACCTTTCACTTCAAATGCTTTAGATGGGATATCACCAAATCCAGCATCCACGTATCCCTTGACAACGGTATCAGTAAACAATACAGTATCATAGTGAAGCCGACCAATACCAGTATCAAACATCACTGTACCAGAAAAATCCTCAGCCAGAACAAGTGACTCTAGTCGCCACAAACAAGCAGGCAAACATCGGAGTAGTCTCCAAAAACTAGCAGGGATAGGATATATTTGTACCAATTCTGGAAACAAGGTAATCGGAGTGTTTTTATTGCTCATGGGACCATCTTGAGTGTAACGAGAAGTAAAGACTTTCAAGAAAGACATACTCACTCGAGTACATATCAAACCAGGTTGATTTAAGTCCTTCAACTCGTAGTTGTATTTATTTTTGTAGTACTCTAAATAGTTAACAAACTTTGAATCAGGGAAAGGTGAGAGCGGAGACAATGAGTGATCTAGGCTAGGTTTGTAAAGTTCCAGCAACCCAGAATGAGAAATAGAATCTCTATGACGAACACTAATGAGAGAATTCTTAAATTTTTCTGCCGAGTAAGGAGGATCTGGGATCTTTTGAATTTCCAATATATCGTTGATTGTACTTGCAATATCGTAGTCAATGGCTACCTCCTTTATTTCAGTGCCATCCATTCTATTTATAGTAACAGGAACAATGATGTAATCCTTTTGTGAGTGTTCAAAATTGGCGGTTAATTCAGGAGGCTGTACACGAAGTATATTTGAGAACATTGAAATATGACAAGTTTGAAGAACACTAAGATCCTCCAATGCTAATTCTGAAGTGATAGGAAATGGCTGAAGAGTGACTGTTAGCTCTTTGTTAACATCAGTTTCTTTCACATAGAGAGAATATTCAGGTATCTAGAAGAATGAATGAATGGATTGATGAATGGATGAATCAATGATATCACATGTTACCTTCCAATGGGGTAGACGTTTCTTTAACAATATACCAAGACCTTTTGGAGACCCCAGTTCTACCTGAGACTGGTACAATATTCCGGTATCTTTCTCTCTTATAACAAACATATACAAATAATTGTCAGTACATTGTTCTTGAGGATAACAGCTGCTCAATACAGTAGCCACCTAATAACAACATTAAATTATTATTATTAATAATTATTAATCATTTTATCTTACTTCATTTTTGTAAAGCTGTGATCTTTTGTCTGTACCTGCCAATGGTATCTTCTTCTCCACTCGTACACCTTCATCATCTGAGTCTGGTGATGGAATGGGTTTGAAAATATCATCTAATTCTTTGAGTTTATGCAGCTCTTCAATGGCAAACACTGCAGCTGCTCTGTGTGACTGTAGTTTGCTACCCATAGGAGGACTCTGAGGGAGAGACGAAAATAATGTGATGATTATCTTGTTGTCTTCAACTCACTTCAATAATTTTCTTAATGGGACAGTTAAAAGGTAAAGAGAGAGAACAGATGTAGTTAAATTTAGGGTCTTCATCTTCATCCTCAGTGTAGATCACCTCACCACGATTACCAGGATTATCTTTACGTATTTTTCTTACTTCAAAGGATGGCGTCAGAACAGTGAATTCATCACAAGGCAATCGCTGACAATACCTAGGAATATTAGATTTAATAATTTAAAGTTTTTTTCGTTTTACATTTAGCATTGCATTACAAAGAATAGTATGAGTTCAGACTGTACCTGTGCAAGAGAGTCAAACTGTTACCAGTTGTTGCTCGTGCACCCTCGGGTCCATAGGGCATATATGGAGGTATCTTATCGGCCATTTTAGCTTGTATCTCCTCCTCAGAAGGAAGTTTTCTGTCTTCCTGACAAAGGACAATAAGCTCTTTCTCCAGATTATGATAGTTCTCGATATCACTTAGACTGTTTAATTGATGGTCTCCTATTAAGAGGAGAAAGGTCGAAGGTTTATCTCTGGCACGACCTTTAGACTGAGCATATGAACGAAAATTTTGAGGCATATCGAATCTTATTACTAAATTACATTTTGGGACATCAACTCCTTCTTCAATGACACTAGTAGCCACCAAAAGATTGATTTTTCCACTACGAAATTTACACAAGACTCTTTCCTGTTCCTTAGACTTCATACGTGCCTCTTTCTTCAAAGAAGTGGAATTTTGACCGACATTATGACCCACAACATAGTCACAAGATATATGTCGTAAATCGGGATCACTTTTGCTCTTCTCCTGAATCAATTTAGACAAACACGATGCAGTGTGCCTCCTCTCGACAAAGATGATCCCTCGTAAATTTTTAACCTCCTTCTTTGATTTCAATTCAGAACTAGTATCCTCTGCAATATCCATTTCTCCACTTCTTACTGCCATGTCAGCAATCTCTAAAAACATAGCGTGGACTTTCTTGCCGTCTTGTAGCTTACCATATTGATCCTTAAATTCATGTGACTTGGCCTCAAAGATGGTGAGTTGGCTTAGCACTAAACAACCCAACAAGTCATCCCATTGGTCTTCTGGTTTATTAAATGCCATAGCTTTCTTTAACTCTCCAATAGCTTGACCTACAAATCCAGCTGCACTTGCAGGTCCCAGATCAACAAGAATAGATTGAATATCATCTAACAAGTTCCTTGCCGTCTCCTCAATTGGACTCTTCAAATTTCTCTTGTCCACTTTTGTACGCAAGAAATCAAGAGGTGGATCAAGAATGCATTTAAGAGACGCAGTAACCTCATCTAGTCTAGAACTGAAATTGCATATTTTCTCCTCAGGATCGGTAGCATACTTGACCATATCCGAGAGATCTCGAGTGGTACGAGCTGTGCTCATTAGAATGGTTTCCAGTGTTTTCACTCCCTTCTCAAGTTCTCCAGGTTTTACCTTTCGTCCCAAGAGAGAAGCAGAGAGACCAAGAATACGTGGTCGTTGCTCTTCAGGTACGTCTTTGATAACTTTCATGATTTGGACATAAGGGTCATTTTTTGTGGCATGGTGACATTCATCAAAGACGATAAGATTAAGTTGCCGCGGTTTAATGAAAGCTTTGAGAAGTAAGTCAAGAAAAATAGCTCGACTAAAAACAAGGACATTATTATTGTTAAAGTGATCATACCACGTCTCCTTAGACCAGTTGTCGACATTTTTAGCATCACCACAAAAATCGGTTACTGTCAAATTTGTATTCTCTCTGATGTACTTGGCCTGTTGTTTAACCAGTGGTACTGTGAATGTAAAAGTTAATAGTTAAATCGTTGAATGAAGAGACAGATAGCTTCACATAGCCAGCCACTTTATGCAAGGGGGAGGGGCTAGCTTTGCGAAACTAATGGATGGATGAATACTTCAATGGATGGACAGATAAATGAATGGACAGAAAAGAACGGAGATATTCTGTGTATCTAGTTAACAAACAGGATGTATTTTACTTACCAGTATGAGCCAGAAATATAGTTCTTTGTCCTGTCTCTTCGGTAAACTTTTCTAATGTCATGTGACTCATCTCACGTATCAACATGACCGCCACAAACGTCTTACCAGCTCCAGTACCAAGACTAACAATTGTATTTTCTCGCAGAGCATACTCAACTAGCTCTACTTGGTAAGGACGACCTTGTTTGAAATCTTTCTTCTCTTCTTCCATAACTCCTCCTCCTCCTCCTTGAACCACATCTGCAGAAGTTACACCCTCAGCCATTACGGTTAACAATTCCGTTTTTGCTCTTCTTTGAGCAAGTTTCTTTTTATATCATGCTGACTATCCCATAGAGCTCAATGTTGTGCAAGACAAAGCAAAATTCCCCAAGCTTTCCCCATTAAAAAGCCAGGGAATTCCCTGAAATCTATCACCATAGTAAAGTAATTGTGTTATTCTAAGACACACTACACAAAATCCCCACATATAACATCTTTTACTAGTAATACATTTATTACAACTATGTCTAGTCATTCTATCTTCCTATTTTCATCTTTATAGTTTTCGGTACATATCGTATAGTTAAAGAAATTCGAGTAGTTCTTTCTACAATGTCTCCCAACGTCAGTCCAGATTGACAATAAGAAAGATTAATTATTTTGTCAGTTATTACATCTTCTCTTTTCTCAGCTATTCCATGTAAATAGTGAGTATACATATCATCTTGTAAGATCAGTAAACTACGAGGTTCTAGAAAAAGAGAGAAGTGATATCTGGACTCAAGATCATAGCTAGTATCCTAAAAGAGAAATAAATACAGCAGTATTTATCTGTCCGTTTCATTCAGCCATCTATCCATTAAACCATCCATTCATTAAAATATTAATTCATACATCTATTTTATTAATCATCCATTTGTCCATTAAATTGTCCATCCATTACAAACCTCTTGTGAAGTAGTGATTTGTGAATAAAAATCTAACACTGTGTGTGATCCTAAACTAATTGTTGTTACAACAGGATAATATAGAGGTCCATCTTCATGTGGCTATAAGTAATTATATCACTTCATATAACAATACCAAGGTACTTACCATAATTCCCTGACCAGCTTTATATTCATTTACCAAAATATGGTTGGGAACTCTTTCTCCAAAAGTGCCACTAATACTGGCTACTCTTTCACAGCAATCATATAACCACTGAGAAAGAGAGAGAGAGAGAGAGAGAGAGAGAGAGAGAGAGAGAGAGAGAGAGAGAGAGAGAGAGAGAGAGAGAGAGAGAGAGAGAGAGAGAGAGAGAGAGAGAGAGAGAGAGAGAGAGAGAGAGAGAGAGAGAGAGAGAGAGAGAGAGAGAGAGAGAGAGAGAGAGAGAGAGAGAGAGAGAGAGGATCTAATCATAACACTTGCACTTCTTTGTACAATATACCTTAGGAATTTGCTCTGTTATCATTCCCTTTGGATGAGGGAGACCACCTATAAACAATAAGGACACTATCTTAGCTACATTCTAACCAACGTTGTCATGGAAATGATATACAATCTATGTACATACCCCAGTTTTGTAATCTTCTATTGGAAAGCTGTGTCCATTTTGGTCGAGGCGCCAAGTATACCTAGAGTATATCATTGTAAACATTTATTTAGTCAACCATTATACCAGCTGTAAAATGTGTACTTAGTACGTGTAATGAACAACTTTGATCTATTAATGTGAAATTGATTTCATTATTGTTAATAACAATATCAGAACCTGTTTGTAAAACTTGACTGACCTGTTTCCACAAATAGTCAGCAGTTTTTTCAGTAATATAGTTTGGTATATAATACACAGTAGGTGGAGCCTGAGTTTACAAGAAAAGGACAAGAGGTACCACTCACTCAGTAAACAAGATCATTCGAAGTAAATAAAGTAAGTAAGAAGAATCACTGTTTTTACCTCTTTCACTAGAAACTCATCTAGCGAGAAACTCGAGGAGTCCTTGGAACTACCTTCAGCCATTAGTAAATTGAATTCATTACTTTACAGAATTGAGGGGAAGGCGGGAATTGGAATAGGTGCTACCAATTTGCTGCAGCTATGGAAGAGAAAAGTGATACAGACTTAACAGTGGCTCGTCCTTATCAGCTTGAGCTATTAGATGCAGCCTTAGATGGTGACACGATAGTGTTACTAGGGACTGGAGCAGGGAAGACATTCATAGCAGTTATGTTGATCAAGCAACTCTCCTACTCAATTGTATCATCATACAAAGAAGACTTGAATGCAAAAAGAACAGTGTTTCTCGTTAACACAGGTAGATCAATAGCTTTCTTATGCATTGATTATGGTTTAGTTAGCTACAAGTAGAGCACTTGGTAATGTTGTACATACCACTCCTGTAGTAGTTATAAGAAAATTACATTACTGCAATTTTCTCTTCCTTTTGACACAACTATGCAGTTCCTTTAGTAACACAGCAAGCAGATTACATCAGAGCACACACACCTCTCAATGTTGGCCACTATTATGGAGAAATGGGAGTTGACAATTGGAGACAAGAGAAGTGGGATAATGAACTTGATCAAAACAATATTCTTGTTATGACCAGACAGATCTTCCTGGATATGCTCAGTCATGGTTATGTTAATCTCTCGCGAATAAATTTAATTGTTTTTGATGAATGTCACCACGCTGTGAAGAATGATCCTTACGTTCAAATCATGAAGTTCTATCCCAAATGTCCTGAAGGACATCGCCCCAGAATTCTAGGATTATCAGCTGCAATAATCAGTGGGAAATGCAAACCACACCAGCTGGAAATGAAACTAAAAGATTTAGAGCATACATTACATTGTCGCACTGAAACAGCTGGTGATTTAGCTGAGGTTGCAAAATATGCGACAAATCCTGATGAGGCTTTAGTACGTTATCCATCTCGCTCCCTAGATTCACAAACAGGCATTCTGAAACCAATTTTGGATGAAATAGTGGACTTTCTAGAATCTCACCAGAAATCCAAGTTCAAAGATAGCATTGATGTAAAGCTTAGAGGCTATCTTGAAGAGTGTATCTATGCACTAGATAATATCAGTATAACAAGTGCTATTGAGGCAGTGGAACTTGTGAAAATAGAAATTGAAGATATTCTAGAAAATCATCCAAATGACTGGGAGATTAAACTCACTCAAATGGTCCTTTTACAACTTGATATATTTGCTGGAGAGTGTGAAAAAGCTCTTAAGAACGAGGGAGACAACCACAGTCCAAAATTTACAACTTTGCTGCAGATTTTAGCAGACACTAATCCCTGCCTATCAAACTCTCAGGACAAAGTATGTGGTATTGTCTTTGTTGAACGTAGAAGCACAGCAGTTTGTCTTACTCGGTTGATTCAGCAACATCATAATGGTTGTCTAGGACATTTAAATTGTTCTTTCATCGTTGGTCATACTGGACGAGGAGGTCGGGTTTTAGAGCAAGGAGCTAACATGAATGTCAAGAAACAACAGGAAGTACTCAGAAAATTTCGAGCTGGTCAATTGAATCTTCTTGTTGCCACAAGCGTTGTCGAGGAAGGTCTTGATGTACCTAAATGTAACTTAGTGGTACGTTATGATTTCCCAAAGACATTTCAATCCCACGTCCAATCAAAAGGGAGAGCAAGGGCAAAAAACTCACATTATCTACTTCTTGTCAACAGTGAAGACTACACTGACCGTCGAAGTGATTTAGATTGTTACTTCCAGCTGGAGAAAAAACTAGAAGAAATTTGTCACGGTCGTGAAGTCCCTGGAGAGGATGAGGTGGAGAAACGTCTCAAGCAGCTAATTGAGCCTTATCAACCATATGGAGTAGATGGTCCACAAATGTCCATTGATGGAAGCCTCTCTCTTTTACACAGGTATGAGGTAACTGTGGTAAGTACAAGGCTATAAGTGACGTTTACAAGTCAATAGAATTATTAATGATAGTCATCTTGGTAAGTACTGATGTACACTAGCAGACTAATAATTACTACAGTGTTCTAGGAGAGCTACCATTAGTAAACTCTAGACTAGTGAACATCAGTACTTACCACAGTGTTCTAAGAGAGCTACCATTAGTAAACTCTAGACTAGTGAACATCAGTACTTACCACAGTGTTATAAGAGAGCTACCATTAGTAAACTCTAGACTAGTGAACATCAGTACTTACCACAGTGTTACAAGAGAGCTACCATTAGTAAACTCTAGACTAGTGAACATCAGTACTTACCACAGTGTTCTAAGAGAGCTACCATTAGTAAACTCTAGACTAGTGAACATCAGTACTTACCACAGTGTTATAAGAGAGCTACCATTAGTAAACTCTAGACTAGTGAACATCAGTACTTACCACAGTGTTACAAGAGAGCTACCATTAGTAAACTCTAGACTAGTGAACATCAGTACTTACCACAGTGTTACAAGAGAGCTACCATTAGTAAACTCTAGACTAGTGAACATCAGTACTTACCACAGTGTTATAAGAGAGCTACCATTAGTAAACTCTAGACTAGTGAACATCACTACTTACCACAGTGTTATAAGAGAGCTACCATTAGTAAACTCTAGACTAGTGAACATCACTACTTACCACAGTGTTATAAGAGAGCTACCATTAGTAAACTCTAGACTAGTGAACATCAGTACTTACCACAGTGTTATAAGAGAGCTACCATTAGTAAACTCTAGACTAGTGAACATCAGTACTTACCACAGTGTTATAAGAGAGCTACCATTAGTAAACTCTAGACTAGTGAACATCACTACTTACCACAGTGTTATAAGAGAGCTACCATTAGTAAACTCTAGACTAGTGAACATCAGTACTTACCACAGTGTTATAAGAGAGCTACCATTAGTAAACTCTAGACTAGTGAACATCAGTACTTACCACAGTGTTATAAGAGAGCTACCATTAGTAAACTCTAGACTAGTGAACATCACTACTTACCACAGTGTTCTAAGAGAGCTACCATTAGTAAACTCTAGACTAGTGAACATCAGTACTTACCACAGTGTTCTAAGAGAGCTACCATTAGTAAACTTGACTCTTCATTTTTCATTAGATACTGTCAAAAACTTCCACACGATCGTTTCACTGTACTTACTCCAGTTTTTGAAGATGAGAATGTTGGTGAAGGGATATGCCATCTTGATCATAAATGGTATCCCACATTGTTTACTGTTAAGATTCAACTACCCATGAATTGTCCCGTAAAGGAACTAATAGCGGTAAGCACATATAACAACTAAGGTTATGTCATAAATATGATACTGGTATGATCTGAATACTGATAGTGAAAGTGTTGGTAGAGCTATTGATGGTTTGTATTTTAAAGGGAAAAGAAATTATTATATTTACTTAGTTTGTTGATATTATGACTAACTATACTACTATATATTAAGTCTACTTTCATTATTTAAGGGTCCTCCTCTTCCTCGGGTGAATTTGGCAAAGAAAGCAGCTGCTCTTGAGGTTATTAAGCAATTACATATTGAAGGAGAATTAGATGATCATTTGAAACCAATACCACACGAAGATGTAGACTCAGATGAGGAAGATGAGGTAAAAATGACTGAAAAGAAAAAGAGACAAGCGGGAACACAGCGTAAAGTGATGTATTATAGAAATGAAGTAAGTACCACCTATTCATCCATTCATTCATCCATGCATCTGTCCATTTAGGTTGCCAAATGTTTACACAACAGTAAACCAATACCAGGAGACAATTACTTATATGGTTTTATTATGAAGTACAAACTAACAGAAACACTATATCCATCTTATGACAATTCTGGTCAACCTTATCAGACACTGGGTATCCTTACGAGTAAACCCATCCCATATACCAAGGTGTGTACTTAGTTTCTCATAACTTAACTATACCTCATACAATTAGTTTATATAAACGACTCCTTTACTATGTTTAGAGTATTTTAACCAACTAAATATACATTCTCAGAACGGAGGCAATTAAATTGTGGCTACCACTTATTAAATAGTTTGCTTTACATGGTCAAGTAATACATATCATTGTAGCCAATAATATATAGGATACATCTAGTATATGTATGAAACATCACCCTAACTATGTACTACATGTTTTATGTGTATTTACTATGTGTAGTACATGGGGAGGGTGATGTTTGAGCAGCTGTACGGCTTTGACTCTAAATATGGTTTCACTATTATGGTTTTGTCATTTCTTGTATCTAGATACCATCATTTTCTCTCTACGTTGGACGTTCAGAAGTGTCTGTTACCCTAGAACCACTGACTAACCTAACACTGGCTCCTCATGAAATACAAGAACTGCAAGAATTTCATTCTACTTTATTCAAGAAAATACCACTGAATATTGAATTCTCAATAGATGTCAGTAATTCCGATCCTATTCATCGAGAATATCTCATCGTACCAGTATCCATCCTACTGGATACTAATCCTCTTATATATTTCTTAGATAATGATATAGTGCAAAGGGTTTTAGCGGCTGGCAAAGGAGATTTACCTGTACCTACTTGGCCTTGTGACTGGACTAACTTTATTGGAAAACTAGTCAGAAAAAAATACACTGAAGAATTACGTCATGGTCAGTATCAGCTTTATGAGGTCACCGATATTGACCACAAGGAGACCCCTCTTACTGACTTTCCCTCAGACCAATCAATAACTTACGCTCAATATTTTCTGCGCAATTACAAATACGAATTTCAAGATTACACTCAACCATCTCTGACGTGTAAACCAGTCTCAATGGGAAAGAACAGTCTGAAACTTGTATCATCTCGTTTTAAGGATCAAGCATCAGGCCAAGAAAGACAAAAAGGAAGTGAAATTAAATTATTTCCTGAGCTATGTCAAGTGTATCCATTACCAGCTTCATTTTGGAAGTTATGTCGCTGCATTCCAACCATTGTTTATCGCATTGAGGCTTTGCTTGTTATCAATGAACTCTCTGATCTTATCTCCAAGGAGACGGGCATTGGATGTACATCCTGTTATGAGTTTTCAACTCAGTCTGAGTTATCAACTGCAGGTCAAAGTGATCTAGCTGTCAGAGACCTCAACTCTTTGTTTTACTGGAGTACAGGTGAGACAGTTGATCCCGATACTATGCCTCAGTTACAACAATCAGCTATGATGAATGGAATTCTAAGAAAACCTGACAATGGTTTATTGTTGCAGTCTTTGACAGCAAAATCTGCTAAGGACTCCATTGATTTAGAACGTCTTGAATCTCTTGGCGACTCTTTCCTTAAATTGTCCACAACTGTAGACCTGTTTTGTTGTCGTAGCAACGACCATGAAGGTAAACTCACATCAGCTCGAGAACGCCGAGTTAGTAATTTCAATCTGGGCTATCTCTCAAAACAAAAGGATATTCCTGGAAGGCTTTTCTCAAAGGAGTTTGATCCACTTTCCAATTGGATTCCACCTTGTTTCTCTCTTTTAAATTCAGCAGGACCATCTACAGTAGCTCCTCAAGAATTGTCAGAAGATATCCAACGTTATTATTATCACAGAGCTACTGATAAAGACGTTGCTGACGGTATTGAAGCTATGCTAGGGGCCTACATCATAGCCGGGGGGATTGAAGCTGGATTCAAATGGTTACGGTGGTTGGGTATGAAGTTTAGCAGCCCTGCCAGACCCACATCTATGGATGATGATGAAGAAATGGACGTTGAAGTGAGATTAAGATCAGCTTCTCAGGAGAGTTTTATGAGCATTGAGCTTTCTAATGATGCAGCTGCAACAATAAAGAATCCGCTACTGATACAGAACTCTTCATTGATCTTTCGGACACAATGCCAAGTACCACCCCCTGCTCTCCTCCGTCCAGTTGAGAATGCTGATGCAATCATAAAAAAAATGATTGCTATGTGCCTACCAACTTTGACTAGTTGCAATTATACTCCATTGTGTGAGAAGATAAATTGGACATTTAAAGACCCAGCGCTCCTCTTTCAAGCTCTAACTCATCCATCTTTTCTAAAGAATCGTCTCACAGATAGTTATCAACGTTTAGAGTTTCTCGGAGATGCAGTTTTAGATTATTTAATAACTTGTTTTATTTATTGCCAATTTCCTAACTACACTCCGGGTCAGATCACAGATACGAGGTCTGCTTTAGTCAACAATATCACATTTGCAGAAATTGCTGTCAAGGAGTTACAGCTGCATAAGTATCTGCTGCAACTTTCTCCAAGTCTCTTCAAACAGATAACAGAATTTGTGAATTCATTGGAACGAGTGTTTAAGCCAAACGATGGAGAGACAAAATCAGAAATTTATTGTCAGTTCCAATCACAAGAAAACTCTGATGTAAGCTTGTTGTTATAAATTGAAATGTCATTTTGTTTTGTTCCTTTATTTATACATCCAGGATGAAAATCAAAGTGAGTTAACATCATCTCAGGATATGTCAGCAATGGAAGCTGTACCTAATGATTGCGAAGATGTTGAGGAACTGGAGCCTCCTAAAGCTTTAGGAGATGTATTGGAGTCTCTGGCAGGTGCCTTGTTCTTGGACAGTGGAATGAGTTTAGAGGCAGTGTGGAGTAGATTCTATCCTTTCTTCAAACCACTAATAGGTATGTTAATTAGATGCACAATCTTAATATAACTACATTGTAGATGTTACCTTAATCTAAGAAGGTTTATTGTCTGTTTCATAGATAAATTTAGAGACGAAGGGGTCCCAATCCATCCAATTAAAAAACTGCTGGAACTTGATTCTTCAGCAGTATTTGAAAGAAGGTTCAAAATAAATACACAATTATTGTATAACATAATATATGTATATCTATTATAAAGTGATAATTTATGATTTTATTGTTTCATTGTGTAGTTCATCTCAAACTAGGTCACACAGATGTACAGTAAAAGTTGTTGACAAAGCAATTCATGTGACGTGTGTTGCTAAGACATATAAAGCTGCTAAAACAGGTGCAGCAAAAAGAGCTATTGCTAAAATCAAAGAGCTAAAAGAATATCCTTAGTTTTTTTATAAAAATATAATTGTATTTTAATTTTTAAATTAAAAATTTATGTGACATACACAAAAAATAGTTTTGATATGATTTTATACATTTGCTATGATAAAACTGAATCTGGGTATAATCTGTCAAATCTTCCTTTATTGTTTTCCTGAATTATTGATGTATAGAAAAAAAGAATTGGTAATATAGAACAAACCTCATAATGAAAATGCCATAGGCTCATGATGTCTTCATCTCTGATACAATTCCCTCCAAATCCAGCTAATTGCTTTCTACAATACTGCTTTCCCTGATCAACCATATAATATTGAAGTCTACAAGAAATCTGACATTAATAACAAAGAAGGAACCACCATATATGCTAACCTTTTGTGAAATGTTTCAATATCTTTATTTGTTATCTTAGGTTTTACAGCTGTTACTAATGGTATCATATCTTGGAGAACAGCTTTGTGAGCCTGATCATTTGCCTATAGGTGTATTGATTTTAATACACTTACAAGTGGTATGAATCATACCTTCCTGGTCTCTATTTTGTCAGTATATAATTCTGGTCCATTGTTGCACTCCAGTAAGAAGACTTTGAGTTCAGAATCTAACATTACATCCACTCCTATTAGTTCAAAACAGGTTCCTGGACTTCGTATCTCTAGCTCTTCTGGGCAACCCTGGCTGGAAACCACTTTAGTTAAGACTAATTTGATCTTCTCCCAAATACTAGATACATTCAAGTGATGATCATGTTCTAGTAGATCCCAAAGCTCTGACAAGAGAATAGAATTACTATTACTCTCTTTGCCCTGTCTATCAGCGACTGCTGCATTTGTTAAATGTATTCCAAGATTTTGGAGTGAATCTAGTTTATTTGTATAATTAGAACTGGCAAATAAAACCAATCCTTCTCTATGTAGAAGAGCTCTGAGAGGCTGAAGGCTAGTTATCAATAAATAGAGTCTGATATGAAATTTCCTTCCATGAACTAGTAGTGGGTTGTTTATGTATCGTTGCACAACATAATGTTGGTCAATTACAGATGGAATATGAGAGCTATGTGAGAGGACTCTGATGCCTATTGCTCGTTTTCCTGTGGAGGGTTTTAAAATCCAAGGTTTCACAGAGCCGTCTAAATCTAATGCTGTTTTAAGCAGTTCCTTATCCCTAAAAAAATAAATAAATGAAACAAACAAATAAATAAAATTATACAACATTTTATATTTTTCAATGCCATTAACTGCATATACCTTGGTAAAACTAACGTCTCTGGCATGTAATCAAATTGTTTACTACCATATTTGGTCATCATACATTTGAAGAACTGCCACTGGGACACTTTAGTACCGGAGATACCTTTACCATCGTGTAAGGAAAGACAGTGATTGTGGACTTGCCAGGGACGAGAAAGACCAGGTGTTAAAGCTGTGTGAAGATAACTCCATTGAGGTATCATTGTCCATAGTAAATCCTTGAAATTTACAAACCAGTAAGTTACATTATAGAACATTGCATGATTGTAGATGCATTTCTACTTACCCAGTCATCAGAATGTGTCTCCTGAAATCCATAAGGTCCAAGGATTGCCATGGCAGTTCGTCCTGCATAACTAGAATAGATCTAACAATCTAAATGCACCATTACTATCAACTTACCCTATATGCACTGGTGTTCTTTTCTGGGAGTACCAATCAAATCGGACAAGAGGCGGTCTGTCAGTTATTCTGAAGAACTTCTCTAATAACATAATGGTGATATTAGTCTCCTCATCAGTTCTTATTGATTGATGTACACCTGATGGGTTTGGACTGGTAGTTTGCTGCACTGGATTGTTGCAACCTACATTCAGATCATAGTGACAAGAGTTGCCCAATTTTAGTACTTCCCACGCAATCATGAGACTGAATAGCAGGATCAGTAAAAGGATAATCATCAAGTAGTACTTTAATGCACTGCTCATCTTTTTGTGCATCATATCCACCCCTTTCAATGTGTGTATGTTAGTATACGGTTAGAACCGGAGAACGTATACGGAAAGCGTATGAATTTATACAGAAATGAAAAGTAGAAATGATTTTCAAATTTAAAAGACCACACCTTCTTTGGTCATTTTCTGCATAACTGTGTTGTAGTATGAGTGCAGAGGATAGCCTCGAGCCACAGGTTGGTTCATTAAGTGATGAACGACTGAAACAGTTTCTAGAAGAAGATGAGTGGTACTTCAGTGACAGTGATTCTGAAGAATCCATTACATTTTCAGAACCAGAAGAGGATGAAAAGCCTGCTCTACCAAATAAGGTCGTTTATATATAGTATCATATTATAGTAACTTTAAACTGGCTCTGTTTTCTACAGGGTCCATGGGCTGACCTTTGCTCTAACTCCACTACATTGCCAGTATCTCCAACATTAGAAGGATCAAGACTATCAACTACTTCTCTAGACCTCCAATCAGTTATTGATTTCTTTTTATCACAACTTGGTACGTATGATGCTGAATTTGATGATGACATTGAAGATACTGACGCTGGTGATAAACGAAGCTCAGACACAGTGGTCTTACTGGAAGGAGAAGGTAGTCAGCAACCAACGCCAGAAAATACTTTAGATAGAAAGTACAAAGAAACATCGGATACTGAAGTAGTTACCGATCAGTCTCCTAGTCAAGTGGATGTGACTACAACTGAGGTAGGATATTTATAGTAACATACTATACTATGATGTCATTTATTTAGGTTGAATTATCTGAAGTTCTCCGACCTCGTCATTATTACATAGCACAAGAAATTTTAACCTCAGAAAGAACGTAAGTTAACAAGTCCAGTCACTGCATAGTCTGTCCATATATGGACAATGTTCTATTAGTATGTGTAACTTTGGGATATCCCCTAATAACTATAGTATTATTTCATTTCCTTAGTTATCTACAAGGCATTCGTTTATTGGAAAAAGTAAGATTTCTAAAAAGGATATTTTAAAGTACTACATTTAATTAAATGTGTTCTTAGGTTCTCCATGGTTCTGTTAAAACTGCTCGAAAAAGCAAGAAACCAATTCTCCCAGACGTATATCGAAAGAGAATCTTCCTCAATATTGGAGAGATACATTCTTTAAACTATAATCTCTTGGAAGAGCTGGAAAAGAGAATGAACAATTGGTAAGTATGTCATGTGATATAGGCAGACATTGAACACACATGTGTCACATTATTTAGGGACAACTATCCAGTTATTGCTGATGTATTAGTTGACAGGGCGCCTTTCTTTAAGGTATGTTATCTTATGTGTCATCTGCTTCTCTTATTGTTGCCCTTTTCTCCCCCTCTCTCCCCTTTTAGCTTTATTCCATGTATACATCAAGATTTGATGAAGCTCAAATGTCATATATTGAAGCATTGAAACGTTACAAAACTTTTGCAGAATTAGTTCAAATTATTGAGGTATTTACATAGAATTCTTTGGTCATCAGTCTCTCTCTCTCTTTCTCTCTCTCTCTCTCTCTCTCTCTCTCTCTCAATAGAATAGTACTATATGCAAAGGACTCCCATTGTCTAGTTACATGCTTTATCCTATCCAAAGGATACCTCGATATAGACTTTTATTAGAAGGTACCTCATGTAAACCCTGTTGCAGTATCACCATGGCAACTGCATTTTAGATTACTACAAACATTTACCGACTGATCATCCTGATCGCCAAAATACTGAAAGTATGCCTCAAAAAATTATATCATACTTAATTTTTTATTATTAAAAAAAGATGCTTTGAAGCTCATTGCTGATGTAGCTCAACATTTAAATGACAGAATCAAAGACCTGGTAATTAGACTATTGGGGGTTATTATAAAAATTATGAATTGTACAAATTTTAACGTGGCTATCAGTTTTATTTTTTTGGTTCTAGGAGCAACAAGCGACAATTGTGAAATTACAGAAATTGTTTACAGGAAAGGAAATTTTAGTATCACCAGGACGTGTAAGAGAAGTATCAAGTGATTTATATTTTAGTACATGTGTCTTAGAAATTTATAATGAGAGGTCCTGTTGAATTAGTGTCTGGACGAAAATTGAGCCGTCGGAAAACTAGAGTATTGTTCTTAGTAAGTAAATCAACAGCTGTAATATTTTATAGTACACTTGTCTAGTTCTCAGATGTTCTGATTATGACTAAAGTAACAAGAAATATTAAGTTCAAAATAAAGCAGAAATTTGATTTAAAACTACTTCAGGTAAAGTGATGTATTGTATTTTATTGTATTGTTTGTATTTTATGATATTTTGTATTTTTGTATATTGTTTGTCAGGTCTCTGCTATGCACTCTCAAGTAACAGAGAATACATTTTGTCTGTTCACACCAACTGTTTCCAAACCATTTCGATTTTGTACAAAGTACATATGTTGATGTCTGTCTGTCTATCTATCCATCCATCCATCCATTTATCCATGCATCCATCCATCTATCTATCCATGCATCTATCCATCTATACATGCATCCATCCATCTATACATGCATCCATCCATCTATACATGCATCCATCCATCTATCTATCCATCCATCCATTCTTTATAATCAGTCTACATGTCACTCACATACTCTAGAAATACTATGGAGCGAAATACTTGGGTCAAAGTATGTTAAGTTCTTATTAAAATCAGTTACACACACACATATATTGTTAATAGAATTTACGTTCTACTATTGCTAGTGAGTCAGATAGAAGAAAGTCATTTGGAACAGCTAAAATATCTCAAATGTTGGCAGATCCTAAAATATGGAGTGAGCCCCTTTAATATATCAGTGGATTGACAATTTTTAAGAATGGATTAATATTAAAAGTCATGTTTTATCTATTCTCTAGATAATTATAATGCCGTGTTTAAAGATCCTTCCTTTGAGTCTCGACAACCACTCTGGATACGAAGACCTTACAAGCCACACCCACCTCCTAAAATGGTTGTCAGTCCATCATCAAGTGTTAATGTTGGAATAGAAGAGACCGACTCTGGTGCTGTAATAGTGGGTGGAGCAATGGGTGGAGCTACAAGTGAAGTAATGATGGAACTTGAAGAAGTGAATTTAGACGAAGATGACTTTGCTGGTTTGAAGGTCAGAGGTCAATTTATTTAATGAAACCTCTTTCAAATGGATATTATTGGTTTAATTATAATTATTAATTAAAGGGTTGTCCTCATTTTTAAATGTCATCTGTTATCTTTAGCAAATTGGTTTATTCATGTTTAGTCTACTCCAGATATCAAATTATAAAATATGTACCTCTAACCTCAAACTCTTTACAAGAGGATAACCTAGTTTTAATAAAGTAAACAAATTTAGAGTAAACACATCAACAATGTGGTGACTTGCTTATTTAAGAGATAGAGAAGTTTCACTATGTCTATCACATCCAATAAATATATAATTATTTATATTTAATTTAGTGTGTCTACATATCCCTAATATATTTATATTTTAATATTTCATAGACTTTGTATCCTGGTATTGATAACACACTCAGTACCTACATGAAATATCATCAACCAGGACAGACCAATGAGTGGATTGAGCTATGGTTTGTGTTAACGTATACAGCACTTACTGGCTATCATAATCACAAGGTTTGGACATTATCTAACAAAATGTATTAAATCTTTTGTTTCAGTCTTATGATCCTTGTTGGGCGTTGTCATTAGTTGGTTGTATTATGACAGCAACAACAAAGGTACAGTTGTGTTTATTAATTTTAATAACTATTAATATTAATTAATATTTAATTACTATTATTAAATGTATAATGACAATGGTACTAACTGTTGTGGTTATTAATAATTATTTAACTATTATATAATAACTACCACAATAGTTGAGTTTAAAAGTTTTATTTCTAATAATTATAATATTTATAACGACATCATTACCTTATAAATCAATTTTTGATAAATAATTATCATTTTTTTCTTAATTAGGACAACAGGTTTCTGATAAAGATAACCACACCCACTGGCTTTGATCATGAGTTTCTAGTGAACAATGAATATGATTTTACGAGGTAATCAAAATTTTAAGGAGATAAATTTTATTGTAATTATATTATATTAGATGGCAATCTGTTCTCAGAGAACTCTTACTTTTTGATGCTAATTCTGCAAATAGAAGATTATGAAATACGTTTTTAGTTGAGAATTTAAGATTAAAATGTAACATTTGTAAAGCAATCTATTCCATTGTCCTTCAATTAGGTTTTCTATTTATTTATTACATCATTTTTGTAGCATAATAATTATGATTTTTTAAACAAAAGCAGGCTTGATTAATTAATTAATTAAAAGCAGGCTTAATTCCAGCTTCTAAACTCAACTCTAATATAACTCAATTTTGAAACTAACAATGTGTTAAAATAAAAGAAAAGAAAGCTCATTTTAAAGTAATTATACAATTTCTATAAGGACCAAAACATGTTTAAAAATTAGAAAAAAAGCATCACTAGATGATACAGTTGTTATGACAACAGTGTTGTTTCTACATTGCCATGTTCTCTACTTGACTCAGATCATTGGACAAGTTACGCAGAGGATGTGATGACATTTTCTTTGAGTTAAGAGGACTAGGCTCATTGAAATCAACATAACGAATGGAACACATCTTGGAGTATTCCCTGAACAAGACAAACATAACATTATTAGATGAAGAGAAAAGACCATACAATAATATCTGTTAGACTATCATACCTTACTATCATATCAGCCATTTCATCAGCTGTTCTGAAGCGTTCATAGTTAACTCTTATCACAGGTATCATGCGAGCAATGTCCGCAATGAATGCTTCGTAAGCAGCGTGTAAGTTTTGTAAATAATCCAGTGAAATGGATGACTCGCATTCTCTATTACGCATCTTGATTCTCCGAAGACTCTCTTCAGGAGATACATCCAAATGAACAATAAGATTAGGTTTTTTCCTACAGAGAAAGAGTTTTTCGACATACATTAATTTGTCTGTCCATCCACTAAACTTACATAAAATTGGACATATTACTAAACAATGAACAATATGTTCGATACTCTCTTTCTTCCATTAAATTAGACTCCATTAATACCTTATAAGGACACAAGAGAGAGGCTGTTAGCAATAATTGTAACAGAATTGGCTCACTTTGGCAAATACAGAATCTTCATAAATCGTTCGATCTTGGACTCCACCTTGTCCCTGCCAGATGATGGACTGATGTTGCTGGAAACGACGATTTAACAAATAGACCTCAAGAAAAAAGACGAGATAAAATATAGAAAGAAATAAAGGTATCATTTTACTTGTAGAGGGAAGCTATATCTAGCAGGATCTTTATAAAAGTCAGCTAGATACTCGTTGTCCATGACTGGTTCGTGGAAACAAGGGAGATTCATTTTTTCTGCTAATTTATCGGCCAATGTTGTTTTGCCAGCACCTATAAGTCCGCTAATGGAGATAAAAATATCGTTACTGCTGTGTTTCTGGTCCATTGTAAGAAGGCTATCCCTTTTGGGTAGAGGAGATCTTTGCGTGTCGTCTGCACTACTACACATCATCTTTGACAAAGACCTTATAGAATATGACCTCTCTTATTTCTTACCCGCTATATAGCGCCAAATTTTAAGCTTTTGCGCATGCTCAAAGTATTATAGGAGGAGTAGAAAAGATGGCTGATGAGAGAAGTAGAATATCACGTTCTTCTAGAGAGAAGACTGACCGGTCTGATGAAGGTAAGAGTTGCCTAACTTTCAAGCAAATGATATTTGATATCAGTGGACATTTCAATGCTCTCATATTACGTTCTTTTATAACTTTGTAGATGATCAAGACAAAAAATATAAAGAACGTTCTAGGTCTCCTCACAGAAAAGACCATAGAAGCCCAAATAGGACCAGCTCAAGGTTAAGTCCAGAGAGGCACTTACAAAGGGAAGACAAAGAAAAAAGAGAGAGAATACAACTATTGTCCTCTTCCAATAGTGATGATGACTCTTCATCATCAGACAGTGAAGGTGAATTTTTAACTCCTTCTAAACTTATGATATATTTGCTACTATACAGAGAGAAGTCAAAAACACAAAAAACATTCAAAAAAGGTAAGACCAGCTGTATACGTGATGTCTGTGACTGTCACTCCTGTTCCTCTGAGGGTGGTCTTCTCTCTGTTTGTCATCCTCTCACACACCTGTCTGTTTGAGATGTGGTTAGAAAGACAAACATGATCGAAAGAGCAAGAAGGTAAAGAAAGAAAAGTCCAAGAAAAAGGAGAAACGAAAGAGAAAACATTCTGAAAGCAAAGGTCCAGTACAGCTTTCAAAGGTGTGTGATAAAGAAAGAAAAAGAAAATATCTTATGTATTAGTAATTTAGTATTATAGGGATACTTACACTGCTGTATATATATATAATCCTTTGGTATGTAATAAAAAGATAATTTCTGTACTGATATGTTATTGAGTGACAATATAGTTAATAAGTGGTACAAGATCCACCATTTTGTTAGGTGCTTGAATAGTCACAATAACAGGACATGTTACTGTATATTGAGGGTTTAAACCTCTCTTGGTTTCCTGTGAAGTGCATAGAAAAATACAGCTGTATTTTATACTATTATTAATAGTATTTATCTCTTGTTCAGTTTATCACAGAGAAATCAGCTCCACATAGAAGTGCTGTATCAGGAAAAGTCATTAAAATGAAAGTGAAGAAAACAAAAGGAGATAAAGAGAGGGAAATCAATCGTCAACAGCTGTTAGATTTTCTCAATGCATCGATGTAAATGGCTGTCAAAACTAATTCCATTTATGTAGAAGTTACATTATTATTGTTGACATGTTGTGTCTACAGTTAGTGTAACTCTAGAATACAACATTGCTTGATTGATTGAAGTAGCTACTACATGTACTAACTGTATATTTTAACCTCATATATTCATCATCTACCAATAAGTGTATATTTATTACTGCACTTTCATCACTGTATTCTGTAAATTACAAGGATAGCTATTAAAAATTTTTTTGCCAAATGTCAAATGTAATATGAATGAAGAGATGTCATTGAAGGAGATGTCAATTTAAACCTTTTTTGCTTTGCCCTTTCCTTTTCGTTTTCCGTTGGACTTTGCAAACAAGTTGGGATCAATTTCATCGAGGAGTTTTCCTTTTATGGAAAATAATCGTTGCGCTCGTTCTTGTAACGTTCCACCACATTTGAGACCCTTATTTTGAAGGATTATCTTAATGATATCTGGTCCTAACTGTTCTAACTCGTCTGTATTCATGTAGTCCTCCAAATTGAAGTGATCAATGACTTCCTGGTTGATCACTGGTTGTATTATTTGTTCAGTATGTGTTCCATTAGAAGGTTTGATATTTGATGAACTCGTTTCTTCTGTAGATTTGGGATCCACTTGTAATCCTTGAGATGTCTCTTCATTGGTAATTGGGTCAGCTTTAGGTTGTCCTATTTCTTCTGTTATTGGCTGAATTATTGGGAGATCAAGTTCCAATGATGGTAATGATGCTTCTCCATTCTTTGTTCCATCTTCAACCTCTTTATGTGTTTCATCATGAACTTCGTCTTCCGAATCATCTGAGTCTATGATGTCATCTAGACCAAGCCTAAAAATAGTAACAAACTTTGATTTATCTATTTATTTGCCCATCCATCCATCTAATCATCTATCTATCCATTTATCCAACCCATCTATCCATTTAACCATCTATCTATCCATTTATCCAACTCATCCATCCATTTAACCATCTATCTATCCATTTATCCAACCCATCCATCCATCTGTCTGTTCATCCATCCATCATCAAGCATACTGACATCAATAACACACATTATAAAATGTAATTATTATATTTTACCATAATTTGCTTTTCTTTTCAGGTCTAGTTGATGTGTTTCCTAGTTCAGCCTTTCTCTTTGAACCAATACTATTGCCCTCAGATGATACTTCTAGTCCTTGTTTCAAAGCCTCTTCCATACTCTCCTCATTCTCCTCAAGTTGTTGCATGTATTTAGGATCATTAAAGAAATGTCTCGGACCCTCTAACATCTCTCGTCTTCTCTTAGCCTTTTGCTCTTCTTGTTTTTTCTTTCGTTCTGGTTCCTTTTTTGCCCACTCAGCCATTCTATTTTCAATAGACGTACATGTAATAGATGTACATGTAATAGACGTACATGTAATAGATGTACATCCAATAGACGTACATGTAATAGATGTACATGTAATAGACGTACATGTAATAGACGTACATGTAATAGACGTACATGTAATAGATGTACATGTAATAATGTGACTTTATATATGTGACCATAAATAAATACGAAAATGGTACTTAACGCCCAAACGAATTTAGAACAAACGCTAATGTGTAGAAATGGTTGCTATGCGTCCACCTTGAAAAGGAAATTAATATAACTTGGTGATCATAAAGGTCAATCATTGTGCTTGTCACATACTAAATTTTAATAACATCCTGTTCAAGATGGCCACATAGCAACAATTTATTCACAACCATTCCTTTTAAATCTGTTTGCGTGTTAGGTACCATATGGTTAAGGAAACATACTGTTTTTCAGCATTAACATCTCGAATCCTCCGACCACTTAGATCACGACTGGCATCTCTGCTACGACTCTTATTAATATGCATACCCATAGCTCGAATGAGAGCTCCAAAACCTATAAAAAAAGAATAAATTCATGGTAGCTGAAAAAATGGATTAATTCAAATTAAAATGGCAGCTGAATTTTGCACCTCCTTTTCCTCCTAAAAGACGAGGACGTCCCCTGATGATTACTAGTCCTGACGAGATCTCATCTTCACTAAGCAGAAGTTTGCTTGAGACATCTTTGATAGGAGATCCATTGTGAGTGAAACAATACAATGAAGGATTACTAATAGTCTGAAGATTGAATTGATCAGAACACGCCCATATAATTAATAGCTTACTTGTTTGTGGGTTAGTTCTTGAAGTAAAGACGAAAAAGACGCTTCGTTCTCATGTTGTAAGTTAATGCAGTTCTCCTCCAGTCCAAAAAATAAAAAGTTAAGAGCCATTGTTGGATAAACAGGAACTCAGGAAGACTTATTACAAGTTATTAGAGGGTTAAATTAAAATCATAAAGGGTTAAAATAGAGTGTTTAGGTAAGGGTTTTATTAACTTTGGACAAAATGTGACGTTTCACCATAAAATGGTAGTTGAAGGTTCTGTGCATTGCTCGAGGATTATCATTCCAGAGTTTGAAAGCTCCACCCATCTCTCTGAGGCAATCTGCTCATTATTCTATGTGTACTGGACTGGCCAATACTTGCCGAGTTAGTTAGATGGATGGATAGATGGATAAATGGACATATGAATTGACAGTTGGACTAATGGATATAATATACTTTATCCATAATATATATATATAATATACTTTTATACTATTTAGTTTATACTATTGTTTTATCTACTCTGTCTGTGCCCTTAGAACTAACAGTAGCTATTGGGTATTCATTTTTTCAATTAAAAAAATGGGATAGAGGAGATTTATTAATGAATTGATAGTCAAACAGACATTAGATAAATGGACATATATGATATTTTTATATTGGAACTTAGGATATCAAGATAAAGCGGGTTACCAAGCTTTTTCGTATTCAAGTGTTAAAGATTGACGTTAACTTTCCATGTTTCTCATGGAGAGACTACCAAAGGAAACCAGTTGAAATAGACATGTCACTTTGAACACCTTGGACACTAGTTTATTGTAAGAGAAAGCTAACACGATGGTCATCATCTACAACCTGGAATATTGAGGTATTTTAATAATCTGTCTATTTGTCCATTAATTCATTAATTATTCATTAATCTATCCATTTCTATAGAGTTCAAACAGCTTACATTCTTTCCATTCTACTAATGTTCTAGTTCCAGCTGATACTGGAGACCTCCAAGTCAAGATACCTAGAGGTCTATAGTCACATGACTATCACATGACTTAACGATATAATCCAATTGAAGTGAAAACTATTTATTCACAGAATTTACCATACGTTGTGACCCAGCCGAGAGTCAGGGAGGATATACTGGCATCATTGTTAGCTAAGAATGTTAGAGATGTTGTTGCTCAGCAAGAATGGGAGACAAAGTGGAACAAAATGGACTACCATCTTGTCTCTCTAAAGAAGTTAGGATGCACATATAGCCAATTATTAACTATAATATCCATCCATTCAGGATAATATGTGTCCATTGTTCTACTCATGTATCCCTTTATGATCTAATGTACATCCATTTCATCTACTCATGTATCCATTAGGAATACCAAGCACATAAAGGGCAGCATCTTCAAAAGAAATTAGCAGAACAGTTGTGTGCTCAAAATAAAATGGATAAGGTTCAGGACCCCTTGGATTAGGGTCTGATTTAAGTCAAATAATGTCATCATTTCTTGAGTGATCTGGAGGTCAATATGGAAAAGGTCTTGGTTCCAACATGCTGAGAAGTTGCAGTTTGCTAAAGTAGAACTTGCTAGATAAACTATTTAATTGATCTTCCTTAATTCATAGGAAGATGAGGTTCTATCTGGCATGGAAACCACCTCTGAAGAGGACTTCCAGTATCAAAGAGAAGAAGAGTTGACCGGTTTACAGAATCAGTTATCAGAATTGCCATCATGTTTTGAACATTGGAACTCAATATGAAGAACTATACAGCTATATAGTATGAATGTGTTTGACCTATTGACCTTTCAACTTTTGACCTTTTCAGGTATTGAAGAAATTCAAGAATAAGTAAGGCTAAAAATAAAGGGGAGAAGGATGTTTATTGTATTAGGAAAGGGACGTACAATCTTCTGCCTATTGCTGACAATGTTAAAGGTTTTATATTGTGCTAATTTAAAACCTGTTTATCAAACTGGTTTTTGTTTTAGGAAGTGGTACAGTCGAATTTTGATCAACTTGTTAAACTGGCTGTTAAGTGTGATGAGGCATGAGGACCTTTGATACAAGATCTTTGAGAATTATAGTCAAAATTTGATATCATAGAGGTCAGGAAATTGTGTTGTGTAGGGGTTAATAATTTTCTCTGTAGTTAGAGACACAGGAGCTTCTGGAGGAAATAGTAAATTTCCTAGAATGTCTTTCCAATAAAATGAGGTCACTTCTCATAATCAATATTATCATGATGACAACTGTTTTATAACATTTAAATAGAATTACTTCAATTTAAATTAGGTGTTAATTTAATTTTATCAACTGTCAATTTTTAAATTTTGTTTTTGTAGTTTGTTGACAAAATAATTTTAAGAAAACTTCCTGATTCTTTTCCTAAAAGATGTGAAGAGTTTCTCAATATCTAGATATGACATAGTCAGTTAATGTATATGTACACAATAAAAACTAACTGACCTCTATTACACTCATAGAAATATAACTGGGTAAGAGAGAAGGATTGATTTGGTAAATGTAGAGCCTCCTCAGCTGATAAGCTGGCCCACTCACACATATGCTCTCTCTCTCTCTCTCTCCACATTTCTTCATCTTCTTTGGCTTCCATAGAAGGAACAGATTCTTTCTTAACAGTCGTCTTTAAGTAGTCCATGAATTATCCAACTAGATAGCTGTTTATATAGGACACCATGACATATGTACAGGAGACTATATATAAGGACAATATGATATGTATTACTGAGTATTATCTCTTTATGTATCCATATATACATCTATTTGTCCATTCATTTGATGCATTAATATCAACTAAGTAATACAATATATTAACAATATATTAATTACCTTATATTTTAATATATGTTTAATAGTAGTATCTAATGATGGTAGGAGAATATGATATTATAAAATGAGAGAGAAAAGAGTTAAAATAAATCAATGGACAGATGGATGGACAATGGATGAATGGATAAATTGTATAGAAGGAGAGATGAACTGATGGATAAATGGATGATTAATGGATAAAAAGATGACAATGATGGACAAACAGATAAAAAGATGTTACCTCTTCAATTTTATGTTCAATATATGATAATAGTAAATGATGGTCTTTAATAGACTACATTTAAAAATAAAACATATTATTTTATATGTAGAGTTGATATTACATGTACCTGTTTTCAACATCAACTAATCTCTGACAATACGGTCCTAGTACTTCATTTAATCCAATAGCCAGTGCTCATATATAAAGATCTACATTTATTTTATATGGATATTAAAGTGTATCAATTTTATGTTCAAGAGAGAGACTATTTACTTGTTCTAGATCATCAGCTACTTGACATCACTTGAAAAGCTACATAATGTAGATATATGTCAAAGTAATATTAGAAGGACAAACTTACATTTAGTTAAGAGTAAACATGTTATAGACTTTGATTGATGTTGTAACTAGGTCATGTTGTAGACAATATGATGTAACTTACCTTCATCATGTTATACCTAAACAACTCACTAGAGCTCAAACTGACTGGGTCTCCGAGGGAGAAACGACACAATTCTTGTTATGTTCCAGTAAGTATCAAGCTCACAGGTCATAGGGTATCAAGTAGTATTCTCAACTAACTGGAGAATGAAAATGTTCCACTGTTAATGATAGCTACCTGTAACTAATAGTTTTCATTATTGCCAGATTATAACAGACATCATATGAACTTTTGACATAATATTCCTTTGTCTCCTCTTCTTTCTTCAGTCTGTAGTCTGTTAAACTCTGTTTAATAATAAAAGAGAAGACAAACATACTCATACCATCATGTTTAGTGGCGGGTTTGCATTTTTCCATAGTTACATACCACACCTATTAAAGTAACAGCTGTAGAAGCCAGCAGCTGTCGGTGAGAGAAGTTTGCTGCTTAATTCTTTACTGCTTTAAGCCTTCTTTACTAGAAACTACTAATGATAGAAGATAACTAACTAGCAAAACTGCTAACTACTAGATACAGTCTACTACTGTTAATAGAAACTAAGTTTGTTTAGTAGTAAGTTAATAGTTGTAATGTTATCAAGAAATCTTCTGATGTTGTATGGATCAGTACTTTCATGGAATTGTTAAAAGTGAGTGTATTATTAAATAGAACGTGTTATTAAATATAATAACTAGTTAAGTGAACTGTGTGTGTAGGAAATAAGTTTTTAGGTTATTTTGACAAATTAATTGGCTTTAATTAATGGATTTTTTATTAGCAGTAGTAGTTAGTGGTATTAGACGTAGCGATAATATTTAATTTTATATAGCTACTAACTAGAGGCCTATTAATGTAGAATTTAGTCTAGTTTGTTTGTTATAATTGTATTTGTAAATATTAGAAATAACAATATTGAAGCTTTTATTATTGATTAATGTAGGCGTGGTCAATTGTCAAGTAGAGAAGTTGAGTTTTACTAAAGAAGTGAATTATAAAAATTGTTAACTTTGTTAGAAGACAAAGAACTGGAAACTAAAGTATTTAACTAATAATTGACTTATTTGAATTTGAAATAATTTATTTTTAGTAAAAAAATACAACAATAGTACAAAAATAACTAATAATTAACGATTAAGGAGTACATTATCATTAACAACCAAAAACTTCAAACTATTATTATTAACAACAACATTTTGTAATTGTTGTATACCAAATTTAGTAATATTAGGACAGTGATAGAGATCTAGATGTTGTAGTGTGTTAGTGTTTGTAATTAGAGTAGATAGATGTGGTATGTCTTTATCAGTAATGTTATTGTCATTATACAAGTCTAATTCCTTGATTATTTTATTACTAACTACAGCAGTTGTTAATAAGTGGTAAGTATCTGGTACAAGAGGTGAGGAGTCAAGAGTTAGTTCCTCCATTGTTTGGTTATAAGTTAGTACTTGAGATAGTTTACTGACACAGTTAATATCTAAAGGAGTGTTCTCTATAACAAGTCCCTTCACTTGACATCCATTAATATCAGTTAATATTGTTAGTAAACTTTGAGGAGATAATGAGGTGAGTATAATACTCCATGTTTTATGTTGTCGTCTCTTTAATTGACGTATCACTTCTTTACATTCTGCCACAGTAGATGAAGTAAGTATAACATGATCACTAGTCCACTGAACACTTCCAGTGTCTCCTATAATAAAACATAGTTACTATATAATATTTTACACACACAACAATAGCTATACATACACTCTAACATGCTCAACTACGATTGTCAAGGCCTAACGAAGAAGACGACGCCATTACTGATGTCAGGTTACTATAGCAATGATGTACGGAGATGAACGGATTATACAAAACAGTCTTAAATTTACTGAGTGTTATACTAATAATTTACTGTATTAGATGGTCTGAACTAAGGATGGGGACGTCAATATCTACTGAGACAGACACACAAGGTACTGAACTGTCAGTGAGGATGACTCGATCGTATCACTAGTCAAAATGATTCACAATTAAGAAGCAACACTCAAGCATAAATCATCATGATGTCTGGTAATAGAGTTTTGTTTGACTTGTCTTTTGTGTGTTGACATTTTCTCTTTTACTTTACAAATGTCATGATGTAATAAAACATTATATTTAGTATTGTGATGTGATATCATAATGTAAGTTATGTCATTTATAATGTACTTCAATATTTTGAAACAATAATTATTATTTGAAACTATCCTATCAACATTGAAGCTGGAACATGTGTGTAATAATAGTGACATCATTTCTCTATGTCAGCTAATGAACACCAGTTAACTCACAGATGTCATTACAGTATTTTCATATCACCTCAAGTTTACTATTCTTCTAGTAATTAGTCTTCTCTCCATTTTTTGTTTTTTCTTACTTTTTCATAATACATGATAGTACATGTATATATATAGCTGAAAATATTGATGAGGGATTAATTTGACCATGTTGGTGATTTTTGAAATTCTACAACTTTTGATGCCACAATTATTTTAATATAATACATTGTAAGCTTTAAATTCTATTCTCTCCAATATTTCCACTATATTCAGTACAGTACATGTACTATACATTCATGTCAGTACATGATAATAATATTATTAACTATAAACCATGTACTGGTACTTTCTTTATATCAGTGAATTTATGCTTAGCTTGTATCTTCTGGAACTATATAACACAACATAGTCTTCAAATTGTACACTCAATTCCTCTATCCTGTGGACATCTTTATAATGTCAGTGGTAGTCCTAGGTACTGATGTCAAGAGTAACTATTCCTGTATTATTTGATAATGTGTTTGTTGTTGACTTCTTGATCTCTAGTGATCATGTGACTTATTGTTATTTTACCTGTCGTGTCAATTAATGGTAGGTCATATACAATTATATAGTTGAGGTATAGGAATCTCCTTCGTTTGTATTTTATGAATTGACTTTTAATAATTATATTAACTCAATCATACAATGTAGTATTGAATTTAAAGTCCTAGTTACCACATTATACTCAAGCTTTGAAAGTATCTTGAAGTAAATAACTTGGACTACATTAATTGGTACATGTGTAGGTACTATTATAGCAGAGATCATAGAGATCCACTATAGATTACTGAGAAATACTTGATAATTGAATGTTGAAATTTATTATTACTGAGCCATCAATGATGAATTCATTACCCGCTCATACTCAACATTGACTGACAACAGGTGTGGTGATGAAAGCAACTAATGAAATAGACTTGTGTCTTCATGTAATAAAGGTATGTGAAATTGCACGTTATAGGAGTGTGCTACAAGCCAGTACATACTGTACCATATATACATTGTAGTTTAATTACATGTTTTAAATATTACAAATGTTATAATGTCAGCTTACTTGGTAATTCTTCATCATCTGATGATTCCTGTTGGTCACTATGGGTATCTTTCTCCTCGTCTGTACCTTTTGATGTTAACTGAGTGATAATTTTATCTTTCTCTGTCAATTGAAGAGTTAGTGAACTAATCATCTCCTGTAATTTTGTAATCTCTTGTTGTCTGTCAGTAGCTACACAGTACACAATATAAGATATTGTATATTTTCAGTAGTTATATAATACCTTCTCTTTCTTGAACAGTAGATGTGAGGTCCTCTAGTGTTTTCACCAGCTCATATGCTTCTGTATCTGAAATATGAAGTGATAAAGAATGTGCAGGTGTAGATAAAGTTATATAAAGAACATATGTACCTATACCTTCTTGTTTGCTATCATGTGGTTCCTCAAGTTTTTGACTTAAACGTGGATGACTAGTTTTAAGGAGATCTCTTACTTCTAATATCCGAGACCTCAGATCTACAATAGATAAAGTAAAGAGCTATACATGTTGTTAATATACCTTTTACATTCTCTGTTAAATGAACATTTCTTTCCTCCTTCTCTCTTAATTGTAAAGTAAGAGACGTTATTATCTCTTGTAATGATTGTAGCTCCTTCTGTAATTCTATAGAATATAAAGCACGTGTACCACACATGTATATTAATATTAGACATAATAATTATACATAATAAACAGGAGCACACAATGAGAAAAGACAAGATATGGAAGGACCATGAAATCCTTTCCAGTTTATCAAATCTGATATATAGAGTTCTTGGGAGTACTGTTACTATATTAAGATCAATAACTTATTAATTGTGGTTATATATGAGACCTGAATGAAGACTCTTTGCACTCTGTCATGTCATTAGTTTTCTTTGTCTTAAAAGTTTTACTACATATCTCAATCTATACAAGGAATTACTTTAGACTAGAGCTCTCTCTATCTAGTATTACTTGGGAACTGTACTTATCAATTAATTAATGATGTGGAAGTTTCATGTTCTTCATTCATTACCATAGTTCCCTGAGCAAGTGCCCACCCCCATATTTTTGTCCTTAAAGGAAAATGTCAATTCCCTGTGGAAGCGCCCACCCTCATCCCACTCTCTTAGATTAGTGGTTATTGTGGTTATTATCACGTATTGTGCAAAGAGAAATAAGCTAGGCTAGCAATTTTCTAAGTTTAGACATTATAGTTTCGTTGTCCTTTGTTCCATTTGGAATTAAAAAGGTCAGCTCACAAGGCACTTCTAAACCGCCTTGCTTAATGGAGGATCTTCTCCTTTTGTCCTTGACTGTATAGCATATTGTTCCCTCTTTGTGAAGAAAGAACCAACATATATCTTTGAAATGTCTTTTGGGATATGATCAACATTTGCCCTTCATTACAGCAACAACGAATCTATCGTGAGGATTGTTGTGTTCCTTCTTTGTTGAAAGTGTCTCTCCTATCTCTGTACTCCATATTGACTTGCAAACATGATAGCCTTGTATAGATGATTCTGTTACAAATTGGAGATAAGTCATACCTGCAGCTTCTTGGTGAGACGAAATTCAAGATGAAATTATCATCAAGTCATTTAAGAAATGTAGATTATCTAATACATTAGGCTGAAGTGAAGACAGTGAGATTCGAGAGGAGATATCAACAGATTTTGAAGATGAAATTGTTGGAGAGGAAGAACATGAGGAGGATAATAATGAAAAGGAATTTGATCCATTTGATGATTGAACACAATAATTAATCAAGAATATTCAGGATTAATTAATTATTCAGAAGTGGGTGCTTACTAGAACCTGTTGTTGAAAAATCATGTGTAAACGCCCACCCTTTTTAAATTCCAAATGAACTGTAAGCACCCATGGGTGCTTACTCGGGGAACTACAGTACATGTTCCTGTTAATAATATCTGCTAAGTTCTCACCTTTCTGTGTAGACTTTAACTGAGTAACTTCTAATGACATTGTCTTCTTTAATTTTGCTTCAAGAATTCTTGGATCTACAATAATTTATATTAATTATAATTATAATGTTAATTGAACTTTATAGAGCAATTATAGTTTTGTAGATACATCCTATAACATTTTATATTTTACTTACCTTTCATCTTCTCCATCAACTGACTGATTCCACTTTCTTCTCTCTCCATTACTTCTACATTTAGTGATTTTATTTCCATTTGTAATGCCTCAATCTCTTCTTGTTTCTCTATTAACACTTTATTAGTAGCTATAGAACATAACCATATATGGTATGTACTACTAACAGTACTATAGCTCACCTTCTTTATGTCTGGTTAACTCCTCTATCTCTAAGGTCTTTGCCTTATTCATTTTCTCTGATAGTTTCAGCTTCTCTGTTTACATTAGGTACATAATTATATCTCAATTAATGTACATGTACCTGATAAAGTGTCAGTTGATGGTTGATCTTGTGGCCCTTCTCTCTCCATACTGTGTGCTAGTATTAATAAAATATACCCACATAATAATACCGTGTTGGTTATTATTAGCTATCAGTGAAAGGTATTTAATCATACAGAATTTACAATATAATATGATGACTTGATAGTAAAGTAATAGTTAGCTATGTATGTAATTGATGACACAATGTAGTATAGGTCAGAATATATACATATAAAATAACTAACTTTGTTTTGTCTTTTCTCTCTCTAAAAGTTCATTAAGAACATCCTCATTTTCTTGTAGCAATTTAACAAGTAGAGATACTTCTGGTTTCTCAGAATATGATCTAATATGGTCATAAAGTGAGAATGTATTCAAGAAAACACTTACAACACAGCCACTAGATCAACATTAACTTTGTAAGATTGACTTGACTTGTCCCACTCAATGTAAGTGAGCAGCTTCGATTTAGGAGAGCTTTTCTCCAATAGTACTGTGGGAAGACTAAATACTAATTCAATACAGCCGTCATTGTAATCATGGAAGTGTAAGATTGCACCACTTTGAAAACCTAGTAGTCTGGCAAGGTTACGTTGAATAGCTTTGACCTCTCCTCCAGTTATGACGAGATCTGCAGACACTTTAAGAAGAAGTTTGGTACGTTGAGAATGAGTGTGTGGAGGAACACATGGTATCTCAAAAATGGAGCGTTTTAAATAAGGAATGAGATGTTTATCTTCATATTCTTTTAAACGCATCCTTTCAGATTCGTCACCTAAAATTTCAACTACTACTTGAAGTGAATCATAGTTGAACCATGTACAGTGTTTAGACAACTCGAAAAAGACATCTGAAACACTGTCATCTCTTCTAAAATCAAACACATTTGGTTCTCGCTGATCTTGCTTTTCTGAAGTGCCATAATTATGTGCAATCAACTGAATATCTCTTGGGTTAACTTTACGTTTTCGAAACGATTGTAAAAGTTGAGCAACAAAAAAAGTATAAGCTTTACGCACAACACGATTGTCATCCATTAGCTGGTTTCTCACTGCCTCCTGGTCACTCTCTGTCAAATCTTCCCAGTTTGGATAACGAACTTTAGCTTTCTCTGGAGCAAGGTGAAATGTAACCGTTTGTGTCAATGATGTCATTCTCTTTGAAAGATATTTTAATATAGATTCAGCTACGAAACGATCTTCCATTTTTAAAAAAGACTTCACCAATTCTTTGTAAGTAGCTGCACTCCCGTTCTTTCTTTTCCATGCCCACAACAACTCATTCTTCTTTTCTACATCACTTTTATCACTTTGGGAAATACTATGAACTCTTTCTGTTGATAAATTGAGACAACGACCAGCTGTTATATATTCATCGTTCATATGTTGTGAGACCTCAATGAAAACTCCATCATCACACTCTTTATCCACTACTTCATATGATAGACCATACTGACTGAGTAGACTTGAAAGATCTAATGTAATTAAAGAGACATTACAATATACAAAAGACAATATAATTGATACTAAATATATTCTTATTTCAATTAGCATATTTACTAGTTATATGAGAGCTATGTTTATACACTAATGGGTGGGGTCAATACCTCACTAGGCAAAGCAATGAGCATAGAGACACATCCTAAGTATAATACATAGTGTATAACATGAGAATAGATCATTACATTAACTGATTAATAATGATACTAGAATCGATCAATGTCTCATAATGGAAATGTCTCATCATGTTGTCACTGACATACCATGGTACTGGGTAGCTAATGTTGACAGTTCTGCTGCAAGATTCCTACCAACAATGGCTGCTGGTCCACCAATATCCTCAAGAATTCTAACAAGATGATGACAGTCTGTCTGTATTTCCTCCACAGTCTTCCCCAACTTCAATCCAGTTTTCAATTCGTTAGCTATATCAGCAAAATTCTCGCTTCTCATAACAGACTCAGATATCAGGCTAGCGGCAAATACTTCCTCAGTAAATTTTGTCATACATCCTTGTAGAGCTGAACTGAGGTTGGAATATTGAGAATTAAAGACATCGATAACGGCTTTCTTGTAGCTTTCGAGTGAGTCATCCATTGTCGATCACAAAGAAAGGTGGGACTTGTAAATATTGAATTGCCCCACCTATTTAGACAGCTATGAATAATATACATTTATGATATATTTTAAATGCCAATCAAAAACCTACAGAGTTCAAAGTCAAAAAAAATTACTTAATAAGACGTACATACATAATAAACAGTTAGTGATAATAACAATTATTATATAATATTAATATAATAACTCAATATCTTATCTTTTGTAGTTTGTTAATATCTTTGCTGTTATGATGTCTATATATGGTTGAATGTCCTGAAATCATTTTCTTCAGACTGACCATATAGTATACACATAGTATTCACCTCATCTGTTAGGTAGTCCATTGTAGTGAGGTACATTATGGATGACAGAAAATGTCTTGTTTCTATTGTATGTCACCAAGTTTACATTTTCTCTATGAAAAGTCTATGTACATTTGTACCTTCATCTGATTGATAGAAAAGCATGAATCAATCTTGTTAATGATTTTGCTGTATTAACAGGAGTAACCCATGTTATTGGTAATTGATTGTATGAAATATAATTTTGTACACAGATTAGTATCACTGGTTAAGTATTGTTTTTTGTGCATGGAGTGTATAAATGAAGAGTGATGACTATTCTGATATTTCACTATCCTCACAAGTTTGTAAATGGCACTACCTATTTTAATGTAGTTTTCTGTATGTAATACAATCAAATAATATACAGATCCATGTGTTTTCTTGTACATGCAGCTATATACATCTTATCTAATGTTTTATACCTGTTCTTGAACAACTGGACACTCAGTTCTATTAAATGTAACAATTGATGTCATTATGTTATTAGTTACAATATGTTTGACTAATGATGTTGAAGTCTTTGTTATTTGAATAGATAAAAAGTTGGGATGTTTTGTTACATGAATAATCTAAACAGATTTACCACAGCTTAGCTTCCACACCTAATAAATTTATATTATATTAAAGTTAGGGAAAATTCTATGACTGATCTCGTCAAGTAACAGGATTATAGGTGCATACCTTTCACAAATTAATGTAGTCTATAATATTGTCTGAATTATCTAACTCATCTAATATCAAGTCTTGAAGGTGGATTTTCTTGTTACCATGTTCAACATAATATTGAGTATCACTCTTAATATCATTACAAACATGTATTTTCAATACAAGCACATTACTACTAGTCTGCATGTGTCTTACTGTTGCTGTTATTACATTTATTACACGTCACTGTGATAAATAGAGTCAGATAGCTGATAAAAATAATAATGTTTCCATCCAATCATAAAAAAATTTGTTCTACTAATTGTTTTGTCCTGTAGTCATGATCAATAATAAACATTTTAAAATGTGATACAAGGCCTTACCTTGCATCAAATAATCCAGTTAAATTATTGACTAGTTGAACATAATACACAAACATCTTAGTATCTACCAGGAATACATGATTCATGCATATCTGTTTTCAATAATAACCCCTGATATTTATTGTATTTTTTCTTTTATTTGATAGAGTTTGAACAAGTGTTGTACCACGGCTATACCTGTACATGCTGTATACGTTTAGTAATACCCTCAGTAAAGATAATCCTGTGTGACAGCATAAGTTTGTATTAATTTGAATTTTTTGAACTTTAAATTTACAATATATATTATACCTAACTTTTTACATTCACAACATGTATGTTTGCTGGTTGATTGCAACAATTCTAAAGAAATAGCATGATTCATCAGACACTGGAGGGCACTACTAGCATAGCAATTACTAGCTGTGTTGGTGATCCCAGGAGGCAGCAATACTATGTAAAACAGCATGGCTATAATTTTATGGTCATGAATACATGTGTATAGTTTGCGCATGAGTGGGCCAGTATTGAAATTGAAGGCTGACTCTGTCTCCAACTAATGGCACTCTTTTTAGTTTATGATCTAAGCCTGAATGTGATTATGCATTGTGAAACTGAATCCGGTGGCTACTAGTTACTAGTTTTTACTGCTTTAAGCCTTCTTTACTAGAAACTACTAATGATAGAAGATAACTAACTAGCAAAACTGCTAACTACTAGATACAGTCTACTACTGTTAATAGAAACTAAGTTTGTTTAGTAGTAAGTTAATAGTTGTAATGTTATCAAGAAATCCTCTGATGTTGTATGGATCAGTACTTTCATGGAATTGTTAAAAGTGAGTGTATTATTAAATAGAACGTGTTATTAAATATAATAACTTGTTAAGTGAACTGTGTGTGTAGGAAATAAGTTTTTTAGGTTATTTTGACAAATTAATTGGCTTTAATTAATGGATTTTTTATTAGCAGTAGTAATTAGTGGTATTAGACGTAGCAATAATATTTAATTTTATATAGCTACTAACTAGAGGCCTATTAATGTACAATTTAGTCTAGTTTGTTTGTTATAATTGTATTTGTAAAAATTAGAAATAACAATATTGTAGCTTTTATTAATTAATATAGGCGTGGTCAATTGTCAAGTAGAGAAGTTGAGTTTTTCTAGAGAAGTGAATTATAAAAATTGTTAACTTTGTTAGAAGACAAAGAACTGGAAACTAAAGTACTTAACTAATAATTGACTTATATGAATTTGAATTAATTTATTTTTAGCAAAAAAATACAACAATAGTACAAAAGTAACTAATAATTAACGAACAAGGAGTACATTACCATTAACAACCAAATACTTCAAACTATTATTATTAACAACAACATTTTGTAATTGTTGTATACCAAATTCAGTAATATTAGGGCAGTGAGTGAGATCTAGTTCTTGTAGTGTGTTAGTGTTTGTAATGAGAGTAGATAGATGCGGTATGTCTTTATCAGTAATGTTATTGTCATACCACAACTCTAATCTCTTGATTATTTTATTATTAACTACAGCAGTTGTTAATAAGTGGTAAGTATCTGGTACGAGAGGTGAGGAAGAAAGATGTAGTTCCTCCATTGTTTGGTTATACGTTAGTACTTGAGATAGTTTACTGACACAGTCACTATCAAAACGAGTGTTCACTATATAAAGTCCCCCCACTTGACATCCATTAATATCAGTTAATATTGTAAGTAAACTTTGAGGAGATATAGACCTGAGTGTAATACTCCATGTTGTGTGTTGTCGTCTCTTTAATTGACGTATCACTTCTTTACATTCCGCCACAGTAGATGAAGTAAGTATAACACCATAATTGTACCACTGAACACTTCCAGTGTTTCCTATAATAAAACATAGTTACTATATAATATTTTACACACATAACAATAGCTATACACACACTCTAACATGCTCAACTACGATTGTCAAGGCCTAACGAAAAAGACGACGCCATTACTGATGTTAGGTTACTATGGCAATGATTTACGGAGATGAACGGATTCTACAAAACGGTCTTAAATTTACTGAGTGTTATACTAATAATTTACTGTATTAGATGATGTGAGCTAAAGATGGGAACGTCAATATCTACTGAGACAGGCAAACAGGGTACAGCTACTAAACTGTTATACCAATAATTTACTGTATTAGTTTGGAGGACTAAATTGTGTTGATATATTATCACTCAATGAGCTGAGCCAGGATGAGGATGTCAATATCTTACAAAGTTACTGAGACCAGTACAGGGTACCTGGCAGGTAGTTATAAGGATGACTAGTACATCACAAGCAACACTCATTATGTAACAGATAAACAGAGTTCATGTCTTGTTTGTTGTGTGTTTATAATATATATTTCATAGACTTTTGTAGATTTTTCTTTTGCAAGCCAATATTTTACTTTATTAACTCTATCTAACTTTAATAATTAAGTCAGCATCATTACCAGTCCAGTGGAGATGAACGGATTCTACAAAACGGTCTTAAATTTACTGAGTGTTATACTAATAATTTACTGTATTAGATGATCTGAACTAAGATGAGGGACATCACTATCAATTGATCATAGACAGACACACAAGGTACTGAACTGTCAGTAAGGATGACTCAATTATATCACTAGTCAAGATGATTCACAATTAAGAAGCAATACTCAAGCATAAATCATCATGATGTCTGGTAATAGAGTTTTGTTTGACTTGTCTTTTGTGTGTTGACATTTTCTCTTTTACTTTACAAATGTCATGATATAATAAAACATTATATTTAGTATTGTGATGTGATATCATAATGTAAGTTATGTCATTTATAATGTACTTCAATATTTTGAAACAATAATTATTATTTGAAACTATCCTATCAACATTGAAGCTGGAACATGTGTGTAATAATAGTGACATCATTTCTCTATGTCAGCTAATGAACACCAGTTAACTCACAGATGTCATTACAGTATTTTCATATCAGCTCAAGTTTACTATTCTTCTAGTAATTAGTCTTCTCTCAATTTTTTTGTTTTTCTTATATTTTCATTATACACGATATAGTACATGTATACATATAGCTAAAAATATTGATGAGGGATTAATTTGACCATGTTGGTGATTTTTGAAATTCTACAACTTTTGATACCACACTATTTTAACATAATACATTGTAAAATTTAAATTTTATTATCTCCAATATTTCCACTATATTCAGTACAGTACATGTACTATACATTCATGTCAGTACATGATAATAATATTATTAACTATAAACCATGTACTGGTACTTTCTTTATATCAGTGAATTTATGCTTAGCTTGTGTCTTCTGGAACTATATAACACAACATAGTCTTCAAATTGTACACTCAATTCCTCTATCCTGTTGTGGACATCTTTATAATGTCAGTGGTAGTCCTAGGTACTGATGTCAAGAGTAACTATTCCTGTATTATTTGATAATGTGTTTGTTCTTGACTTCTTGATCTCTAGTGATCATGTGACTTATTGTTATTTTACTTGTTGTATCAATTAATGGTAGGTCATATACAATTATACTAGTATATATAAATATATAGTACTAAATATTTGAGGTATATGGGAGTCTTCTTCATTTGTATTTTATGAATTTACTTTTAATAATTATATTAACCCAATCATACAATGTAGTATTGAATTTAAACTCATAGTTTCCACATTATACTCAACCTCAAAATATCTTGAAGTAAACAATAACTTGACTACATTAATTGGTACATGTGTAGGTACTATTATGACAGAGATCATTATAGAGATCCACTATAGATTACTGAGAAATATTTTATAGTTGAACATTGAACTTTTTATTATTACTGAGCCATCAAAGATGAATCCATCACTTGTTCTTACTCAACATTGTCAACAGATGTGGTGATGAAAGCAACTAATGAAATAGACTTGTGTCTTCATGTAATAAATTTCACATACAGTTGTTGTATGTGAAAATTGATGAGTTATCACATGTTGTAGGAGTGTGGTACAAGCCAGTACATATTGTGCCATATATATATTGTAGTTTAATCAAATATTTTAATATTACTAAATTTATAATGGCAACTTACTTGGTAATTCCTCATCATCTAATGATTCCTGTTGGTCACTATGGGTATCTTTCTCCTCGTCTGTACCTTTTGATGTTAACTGAGTGATGATTTTATCTTTCTCTGTCAATTGAAGAGTTAGTGAACTAATCATCTCCTGTAATCTTGTAATCTCTTGTTGTCTGTCAGTAGCTACACAGTACACAATATAAGATATTGTATATTTTGAGTAGTTATATAATACCTTCTCTTTCTTGGACAGTAGATGTGAGGTCCTCTAGTGTTTTCACCAGCTCATATGCTTCTGTATCTGAAATATGAAGTGATAAAGAATGTGCAGGTGTAGATAAAGTTATATAAAGAGCATATGTACCTATACCTTCTTGTTTGCTATCAAGTGGTTCCTCAAGTTTTTGACTTAAAAGTGGATGACTAGTTTTAAGGAGATCTCTTACTTCTAATATCCGAGACCTCAGATCTACAATAGATAAAGTAAAGAGCTATACATGTTGTTAATATACCTTTTATGTTCTCTGTTAACTGAACATTTCTTTCCTCCTTCTCTCTTAATTGTAAAGTAAGAGACGTTATTATCTCTTGTGATGATTGTAGCTCCTTCTGTAATTCTATAGAATATAAAGCACATGTACAACACATGTATATTATAAATATTAGACATAATAATTATACATAATAAACAGGAGCACACAATGAGAAAAGACAAGAAATGGAAGGACCAAAAAATCCCATGCAGTTTATCAAATCTGATCTATAGAGCTCTTGGGAGTACTGTTACTATATTAAGATCAATAACTTATTAATTGTGGTTATATATGAGACCTTAATGAAGGCTCTTTGCACTCTGTCATGTCATTAGTTTTCTTTGTCTTGAAAGTTTTACTACATATCTCAATCTATACAAGGAATTACTTTAGACTAGAGCTCTCTCTACCTATAGTATTACTTGGGAACTGTACTTATCATTCAATTAATGATGTGGAAGTTTCATGTTCTTTATTCATTACGGTAGTTCCCTCAGCAAGTGCCCATCCCCATATTTTTGTCCTTAAAGGAAAATGTCAATTCCCTGTGGAAGTGGCCACCCTCATCCCACTCTCTTAGATTTGTGGTTATTGTGGTTGTTATCACGTGTTGTGCAAAGAGAAATAAGCTAGGCTAGCAATTTTCTAAGTTTAGACATTATAGTTTCGTTGTCTTTTATTCCATTTGGAATTAAAAAGGTCAGCTCACAAGGCATTTCTAAAACGCCTTGCTTAATGGAGTATCTTCTCCTTTTGTCCTTGACTGTATAGCATATTGTTCCCCCTTTGTGAAGAAAGAACCAACATATCTTTGAAATGTCTTTTGGGATATCAACATTTGCCCTTCATTACAGCAACAACGAATCTATCATGAGGATTGTTGTGTTCCTTCTTTGTTGAAAGTGTCTTTCCTATCTCTGTACTCCATATTGACTTGCAAACATGATAGCCTTGTATAGATGATTCTGTTACAAATTGGAGATATATCATACCTGCAGCTTCTTGGTGAGACAATTCAGAATGGTGAGACGAAATTCAAGATGAAATTATCATCAAGTCATTTAAGAAATCTGGATTATCTAATACATTAGACTGAAGTGAAGACAGTGAGATTCGAAAGGAGATACCAACAGATTTTGAAGATGAAATTCTTGGAGTGGAAGAACATGAAGAGGATAATAATGAAAAGGAATTTGATCCATTTGATGATTGAACACAATAATTAATCAAGAATATTCAGGATTTAATTAACTATTCAGAAGTGGGTGCTTACTAGAACCTGTTGTTGAAAAATCATGCGTAAACGCCCACCCCTTTCAAATTCCAAATGAACTGTAAGCACCCATGGGTGCTTACTCGGGGAACTACAGTACATGTTCCTGTTAATTATATCTGCTAAGTTCTCACCTTTCTGTGTAGACTTTAACTGAGTAACTTCTAATGACATTGTCTTCTTCAATTTTGCTTCAACAATTCTTGGATCTACAATAATTTATATTAATTATAATTATAATGTTAATTGAATTTTGTAGACCAATTATAGTTTTGTAGATACATCCTATAACATTTTATATTTTACTTACCTTTCATCTTCTCCATCAACTGACTGATTCCACTTTCTTCTCTCTCCATTACTTCTACATTTAGTGATTTTATTTCCATTTGTAATCCCTTAATCTCTTCTTGTTTCTCTACTAACAGTTTATTAGTAACTATAGAACATAACCATATATGGTATGTACTACTATCAGTACTATAGCTCACCTTCTTTATGTCTGGTTAACTCCTCTATCTCTAAGGTCTTTGCCTTATTCATTTTCTCTGATAGTTTCAGCTTCTCTGTTTACATTAGGTACATAATTATATCTCAATTAATGTACATGTACCTGATAAAGTATCAGTTGATGGTTGATCTTGTGGTCCTTCTCTCTCCATACTGTGTGCTAGTAGTAATAAAATATACCCACATAATAATACAGCGTTGGTTATTATTAGCTATCAGTGAAAGGTATTTAATCATACAGAGTTTAGAATATAATATGATGACTTGATGGTAAACTATTAGCTACACTGTAAAACTGATTTGTTGATTTAACTAATATATTGTTATACAGGTTGCATGTAGCAAACTTAATATAATGCAAAAGTAAACATAACACTGTTTTTATTACTGATGTACTACAGCTGCATAAACAGTAGTACATTAGTAATCAAAACAATGTTATGTCTATATTCACATCATATTAGTTTACTACCTGCAACCTGTATAACAATACATTGGTTAAATCAACAAATCAATTTTTACAGTGTAGCTATGTATGTAATTGATGACACAATGTAGTATAGGTCAGAATATATACATATAAAATAACTAACTTTGTTTTGTCTTTTCTCTCTCTAAAAGTTTATTTAGAACATCCTCTTTTTCTTGTAGCAATTTAACAAGTAGAGATACTTCTGGTTTCTCAGAATATGATCTAATATATATGGTCGTAAAGTGAGAATATATTCAAAATAACACTTACAACACAGCCACTACATCAACATTAACTTTGTAAGATTGATTTGACTTGTCCCACTCAATGTAATTGAACAACTTGGATTTAGGAGAGCTTTTCTCCAATACTACTGTGGGAAGACTAAATACTAATTCAATACAGCCTTCATTGTAATCATTGAAGTGTAAGATAGCACAACTTTGAAAACCCAGTAGTCTGGCAAGGTTACGTTGAATAGCTTTGACTTCTCCTCCAGTTATGACGAGATCTGCAGACACTTTAAGATGAAGTTCAGTACATTGAGATTGTGTGTGTGGAGGAGCACATGGTATCTCAAAAATGGAGCGTTTTAAATAAGGAATGAGATGATTATCTTCATATTCTTTTAAACGCATCCTTTCAGATTCATCTCCTAAAATTTCAACTACTACTTGAAGTGAATCATAGTTGAACCATGTACAGTGTTTGGACAACTCAAAAAAGACATCTGAAACACTGTCATCTCTTCTAAAATCAAACACATTTGGTTCTCGCTGATCTTGCTTTTCTGAGGTGCCATAATTATGTGCAATCAACTGAATATCTCTCGGGTTAACTTTACGTTTTCGAAACGATTGCAAAAGTTGAGCAATAAAAAATGTATAAGCTTTACGCACAACACGATTGTCATCCATTAGCTGGTTTCTCACTGCCTCTTGGTCGCTCTCTGTCAAATCTTCCCAGTTTGGATAACGAACTTTAGCTTTCTCTGGAGCAAGGTGAAATGTAACTGTTTGTGGCAATGATGTCATTCTCTTTGAAAGATATTTTAATATAGATTCAGCTACAAAATGATCTTCCATTTTTAAAAAAGACTTCACCAATTCTTTGTAAGTAGCTGCACTCCCGTTTTTTCTTTTCCATGCCCACAATAACTCATTCTTCTTTTCTACATCACTTTTATCACTTTGGGAAATACTATGAACTCTTTCTGTTGATAAATTGAGACAACAACCAGCTGTTATATAGTCATCGTTCATATGTTGTGAGACCTCAATGAAAACTCCATCATCACACTCTTTATCCACTACTTCATATGATAGACCATACTGACTGAGTAGACTTGAAATATCTAATGTAATTAAAGAGACATTACAATATACAAAGACAATATAATTGATACTTAATATATTTTTATTTCAATTAGCATATTTACTAGTTATATGAGAGCTATGTTTATATACTAATGGGTGGGGTCAATACCTCACTAGCCAAAGCAATGAGCATTGAGACACATCCTAAGTATAATACATAGTGTATAACATGAGAATAGATCATTACATTAACTGATTAATAATGATACTAGAATTGATCAATGTCTCATAATGGAAATGTCTCATCATGTTGTATTGACATACCATGGTACTGGGCAGCTAATGTTGACAGCTCTGCTGCAAGATTCCTACCAACAATGGCTGCTGGTCCACCAAGATCCTCAAGAATTCTAACAAGACGATGACAGCTTGTCTGTATTTCCTCTACAGTCTTCCCCAACTTCAATCCAGTTTTCAATTCGTTAGCTATATCAGCAAAATTCTCGCTTCTCATAACAGACTCAGATATCAGACTAGCGGCAAATACTTCCTCAGTAAATTTTGTCATACATCCTTGTAGAGCCGAACTGAGGTTGGCATATTGAGAATTAAAGATATTGATAACGGCTTTCTTGTAGCTTTCGAGACTAGCCATTAGCGACAGTACGTTAGCATCGAAAAATACTGACGTTTCACGGACGTTTACGGAATTGAGATTGACATAAAGTACGTGGCGGTAAGTATTATATTATTAAGATTGACATAAAGTACAAATATAATCATCATCTTTTAATTGTTGTCCTTGTCTTTGTATACACAACAGATGCATCCAGATATTGCACTTAGAACAAGAAACCCACATCACCACCTCTAAAATTGACTCATCATCCTCTTTATGACAATAGCCACATAACAATACATCTACCTTGTCCAAGTTTTGTGCCAATGCTCTAAATTCTCGTAGTGTAGGCTTCCTCATTTGTCTGATGGATTCCCTTTTTTTCTTAGTGGAATAGTATCGTAGTTGTTTGTCATTGTTTTTATTAGGGGCAATTTTTCAAACTTCCTTGATTGTGATATCTGAATGATTTTCAATTGCTTTAACCATGTTTATTGCTGCTCGGAGATGTTTACCAAGTTCTGTCAGAGTCACTGGATTATGTAAGGATGGTAGTAAAGCTAACAATTCATGTAGTTCAGTTTGTTGTATTTCTAGTAACTTAAAAACTGAAGAGGAACTGTTGATGTTCTTCAGGACAGTTGCAAAGTGTGTGTTATATTCATCTCTGTTTGTATGACATTCAAGTGTTGCTGTGTCTTTCATCAATATGATGTGTAGTATGTGCATGTGTTTGCATACAGTCATGTGTGTAATTGAGTCTAAACAAGTACATGAGTATGCATATCAAAGTTGACAGTTGTTAAAGCTTGTCTCCTTTTGAAGTGTGTAATGTATTGATGCATCCCTTTCAGATCTTATCATCCAGCCATTATTAATTTGGTCGATGTCATATCCATTCTTCATCATTTCCTCACCTCATTTGTGGCGTTTATTTATTTCCATAACTCTGTGTGTTACTTTCCCTTTGTTGATTTTTATGAACCTTGCAAAAGCTTTGTCCTTAGCAATTTAGAAGAGAACACACAATAAATGGTCAAGACGTCTATTTTGTTTCCCCTCCAGGTACACCTTTTTAGGAGACGGTGAAATGCTTCCACAAACATATTGGTGTTTATCATCTTCCATTTATGGTGACAAATGATTGCAGTAATATGTTGTAAAGTATTGGTAAAAGTTGAGATATCTATTTTTAACATGAGAGAGGAACTGCTGAAGTTTTACTTTAAATTCTACTTCATCTTGTTGTGTTAGTAAAACTTGCAGGTGATGATAAATGGTGATTCGTTCTTCTTGGTTAGAAATATGCTTGTTTAGTGCATCCCTCCAGGCCCTGTCGATGTGCCATGCACAAAGCAATTTTCTTGTTCTGTTAGCTCCATAAACCCCTACCCAAGCATTCCAAAATTGCTCAGCATCATCACTCATAAAAACCTCAGGTTGTAAGAGACCAGTGCGTTTCTTTAAGTGTTTAAATACTTGTACTAATGCACACATGTCCTCTCTATTACAGACAGCTCGAGCCACAGGTATGCCTTCACTGTATTCATCAAGTACCATAACTGTTATCAAATTGAAGTCATAGATGTTAGTTCTGTAAGTTGCGTCCACACAAAAAATGTTATCTCCAAAGTTTGTCATCATGTCTCATTGGAATTCTGTTTGTATCACTAGAAGAAAATCATTTTGTCCAAGGTCATCAGTGTCATCATTTTGTTCATTTCCTTGCTGTTTAAAAACAACAATAGGGTTGTAGTCAAAGGTTTTACATTGTTCAACCCAGGCCTGCACACTGGTATAGTCATTAGTGTGTCTCTCTATTCCATCAATATTGTACTGTCGTTTTATGTTGTGAATGTCTTGTCTTGAGATAAGATGTTTACGTTCCATTTTCTCTGCTACAGTATCCCTAATGCTGTCAAGGATTTTTTCGATTGTCACTCCTTGTTGCAATTTTGCTGGAACTTGTAAATGAATATCTTCTGTTAGAGTCAGGTGAGCTAGTTCAATATCATGATTATAATGTGTACTGTTAAACTCAACAAAAACATGACCATTTTCTTGTTTCTTGGCTATTATATGTGCTGTACAATAACATCCAATTTTGCTCGTACCCTGTGATTTTAAGCATCGTTTACCTGTTCCTTTTGATGTATATTCCCCTGATCGGTTACAGTAAAAGTAGTGATTACGAATACCTAACCTCACACGAGATGATGTACGCTGTACATAAATTGTATTAGTGTCTTTCTCTTCTTTTTCTTTCCATTGCAGGAATTCATTGAAGCTTTTAAATGTATAATTTACTTCATTCATGACGACCTTGTGGATATTCTTTAGATGACCACTAAGTTCTTTAAGTGAGTCAAATCTGTTAAATATAAATTAAATAACAATATTATTCTATATGTACATGTATACACTTTGTATCACACTCATTACATTGTATCAGTGCTGTTCCTTCAAGTTTAGTGTGATGACTGCTGCTTCGATGTTTAAAAACTTTGAGACATTCCAAACGTGTCAATAATTTTGATGGTGATTTGACTTTTGTTAATAACTTAATAGCTTTGGAGGGGAACCTCAATGGAGATTTAGACAGCTTGATAGGTGATGAGTTAGATCGTTTGATAGACAAGGACTTAGGTGACTTGATAGGTGATGAGTTAGATCGTTTGATAGACAAGGACTTAGGGGACTTGATAGGTGATGAGTTAGATCGTTTGATAAACAAGGACTTAGGGGACTTGATAGGTGATGAGTTAGATCGTTTGATAGACAAGGACTTAGGGGACTTGATAGGTGATGAGTTAGATCGTTTGATAAACAAGGACTTAGGTGACTTGATAGGTGATGAGTTAGATCGTTTGATAGACAAGGACTTAGGGGACTTGATAGGTGATGAGTTAGATCGTTTGATAGACAAGGACTTAGGTGACTTGATAGGTGATGAGTTAGATCGTTTGATAGACAAGGACTTAGGTGACTTGATAGGTGATGAGTTAGATCGTTTGATAAACAAGGACTTAGGTGACTTGATAGGTGATGAGTTAGATCGTTTGATAGACAAGGACTTAGGTGACTTGATAGGTGATGAGTTAGATCGTTTGATAGACAAGGACTTAGGTGACTTGATAGGTGATGAGTTAGATCGTTTGATAGACAAGGACTTAGGTGACTTGATAGGTGATGAGTTAGATCGTTTGATAGACAAGGACTTAGGTGACTTGATAGGTGATGAGTTAGATCGTTTGATAGACAAGGACTTAGGTGACTTGATAGGTGATGAGTTAGATCGTTTGATAGACAAGGACTTAGGTGACTTGATAGGTGATGAGTTAGATGATAGAGATGTAATGGATATTGGGAAAATTGTATTTATAGTTGTGATCTACACACATTTACTTCAAAAATATGAATAAGTAATGAAACATGAGTATACCTTCTGTCGTTTAGTTTGCGGTAGTTTGAGAGATGTTGTACGTTTAGGTAGTACATGTACAAGTTGACTGACTGATGCTCCATGAATAGATGATGGTAATAAATCAGCTGATGTATTATTGAAAAAATAGGTCTGTGTGGATAAAGTTAGTTCTGTCATATACCTTTCAACAACAACTTGAAGAATGCTGTTTAAATAAATATTAAGAGTTTATTCATTGTTACAGGGTTACAAACAAATACTTACGAAGAAGGATGATTGATCAGGTATAGTGCTAAATCAACTCGTATTTTTTGTAGGTCATTCTATTAGAGTATTTTGTGATTTGTGATGACATAGTACATAATTATACTCACCATTGTAAACATATATTGAATATCCTTTCCCAGGAATAGATTATAAATATTCTACATTTCTTAAAATGATAATTATTTTCATTTGACATATCTACATGTACCTTTAACATGTATATTCCACAACTACAGGTGTCAACTTGTAATGGAACCATCTACAGGTATCAAGAAGAAGGTATTTACAAACATCAAACATGTTGTGTATAATCAAGGTGGAACTTTATAAGAGTGATGACCACAAGTTTAAACCTATGGGTAAGTCTTTCTTATCTCATTCTTGAAAGCCATTGTCTAATTGTGTGACCTTTGTAGCTAGTTATTTTAATAGTAAAAGCTTACCTCAGGTTGATCAATTTGTAGACTTGTTATTTGCTCAACACCTTTGAATATTTCTTGTGTAAAAGTACTAGCATAAATTACATAAGTCAAAACATGACAATGGATATTCTTACATGATCTTTTGACAAAGAGTATTTCTTCCTACCATCATAGAGTCCATAATGTAGACCCTTGACAGACGAAAGTCAACAATCTGTAATAATGGTATATGTAACAGTAAGTGCCTGTTGGCATTATACTTACAACACAAAACCAATGCTCCTGTCTACATATAGGAAATATCCATACTCTCTTTTGTACTAAACCAGCTACGTTGATCTGTAGATTTTAGTTGTTATGTTTGTTGTAACAATAATATACTAACCCAAGGCTGGTTTTGTGCAGCTCCTTGAGGACTCATCTGTTCAATACGAGGGTAAATGTAACTATCAAATATAAACATATCCTATATAGTATTAATAGATAATAATTATTATTATAATATGTTTGCATTTTATACTTTTGAAACACTAGATGTGTCATAAAGATAAACACAAAGAAAAGAGTTGACAGTTTGATCATCAAGATATTTATTTACAACTTGAGCTCCAAAACCACAGAGACACCAAAGAGAATCCCGATTAAAGTGAACTTCTTACATAGTGAAACAGTCAGACGTTTTATTGCAAACAGTCAACAACAATTCAGTGCTATTACCACTGACTGACAATTCCTTCAACTTTTCCAATGCTATCTTTACTGCTGTGCAGCTGTTTTATTTATAATCATTATTGTGAGTAGAAAGTAGTTATTCACGTGGGCGAGGTAATTACACGGAAATATACGGATTTGTACACTGCTAACGTACTGTCGCTAATGGCTATATATATAGTCTTTCGAGTGAGTCATCCATTGTCGATCACAAAAAAAGGTGGGGCTTGTAAATATTGATTGCCCCACCCTATTTTGACAGCTTTGAATAATATACATTTATGATATATTTTACTTGGTAACCAAAAAACCTACAGAGTTCAAAGTAAAATAAACTGTACTTAATGACAGGTACATACATAATAAACAGCTAGTGATAATAACAATGAATTATCATAATATTATATAATATTAATATAATAACTCAAACTAGTTAAAAGTGAAAGTGTCTCCTTTGTTCCTTCTTCTTGTGATTATAATCTCCTTTTGTTTGTTCTTTGTTATAGACATATCTATTGTCAATTACACAAGTAGTCCTCCAATCTCTATTCCTACAATCATACACAGTACATTTAATATACCAGTATAGTCTAATAATTGTTCCATCATTTTGTTTGTTATCAATACATCATGTCAATTAATATATCTATCCATTCACCTGTTAATTTGTCCATTCATCTTACTTACTTCTAAACTTTTATTCTCATATTATATCATACCAGTAATACAATGGAGGGGAGTATAAATATTAAATGATACACCAGATTTAATCATGACATCATTTCCTATAGTATGCTACACAAACTATATAATAATTATTATAATACAAAAATATAATGATTATAGAAATAGATAATTCACAATAATTAATGACTATTACTATTAATATCTGATTACAGTACTTCATACTACTTCAAAACCAGATGATATAACTTACTGAAAAGGCTTGAGGGGTTCCTAGAACACCACCTAGCCCCATTTTAATTAGCATTCCTGTCCCCATCCTCATTCCCACCCCTAATATTGTCCCCATTCCTATTCCACCTAATACAAAAGAATCATTATTGTAAAAAGGTCTTATGATTGTTGGTGTTGTAGTAAATTACTGGGGCTTTGAGTTGTAATACTTAATGTATGTCACTGTAATCAATTTTTCTACTACTCATATTAATGTTGCAGTGCTTACAGTAACAGTAAATTAACTTTATTGTTTGTGATGTATGTTGACAGTCAACATCAATAATAGTATATAATAGAATAAAAACACACATAAAACAATTTTTGATAATACTTGGACTCACTTGACACACTTGAATCACATTGTGGTTTACATTCAAAGACTTAGTAGATAGCAATAAAAGATACATCTACTAGATGTATATAATAAAAAGAACAGTTCATAGAACGTAATATATACCTTTTATAAGATATAGGGTTGTTCTAAATTAATCAAATATTATGACAAATATAATTCATCATATGTAGTATATTCATGTGAAGTAAGACCACCTCCAGCTAGACCACTTGAGTTAGCTCTGACTCCGCCCCCTAAATTACTTCTAAATCCAAACAGTCCAGATCCTTGTTGACCAAACATGTCAGCACCACTTCCAAGACCACTCCCATCTAGACCTCTAGTTGTACCTAATATACCACCTGGTTGACTTGTAAATAAACTGGTATATAAAAATGGATGGATAGACAAAATGGACACATGGTTAGATAATGATGAACAAATAAATTATGAGATATTTCATTGTATAAAATTAACAGGAGAATTCTCTACCTGTTGAAGACATTTCACCTGAGATTATATTAGTATTATTACTGATACCAGTTCCAACTCTTTCTCCTCTTCACATGATTCCACCCCTGAGTCCAAGATTACCTGGGGTCTGTCCACTAAAGAGACCGCCCCTCCAATCCCTCCACCCCCTACATTAAATTGAAATTATTAACATAGTGTGTTTGGGATTAAAATGTAGGACATTCAAATTTAGATCATGTTTTCAAGCACCACACACACAGTGACACACACACACACACACAGTATATAGTATAGACTATTACTAGTAATTAACAGATAACTTACCAACTCCTTAGAACATTTGGTGAAGAACAAAGTAAACAGAAAACATCAGAAAGACTAACAATTGATAAATTCTTTGATTTTGCAATAACTTTTGAATTTTCTACAAAGGAGATATAAACTGATTATCAAGAACTCCCTCCTCCATACTGGAAGTAAAAAGACAGTTTTCTATAAAGTCAATAAACACCAGTTATAACTGCTATGCCACAAGAAAATTGAACTGCACATGATAACAGGAGGTGTGGCTTAAAATATAACTCCTATTCATGTGAGTGATGTGACATTGTCATAAATATTGGAGGGTTACCCTGTAGCAATGGAAGAGGTTGATGACATCATCATTGCAACACTCAGAGATGTAGAATGGTAAGATATCATCATAAAATAAAACTAACAGTCATCAAAAAATTAATAACTTATTGCCCCACCCCCTTTCTTCTCCCTCTTTCTTTCAGGGACTTTGAACAAGATGTGACGAGTCAAACTTAATTTTCACCTTATATGGTAGTTGAACCTTCTGTGCATTGTTCGAAGATATCACTCCTGAAAGCTCCACCCATCTCTCTGAGGTAATCTACTCGTTATTGTATGTGTACTGGACTGACCAATACTTGCTGAGTTAGTTAGATGGATGTATAGACAGATAAACAGACATATGAATTGACAGTTGGACTAATGGATATAATATACTTTTATACTATTTAGTTTATACTATTGTATTTTCTACTCTGTCTGTGCCCTTAGAACTAGCAGTAGCTATTGGATATTCATTTTGTCAATTAAGAAAATGGAATAGAGGAGATTTATTAATGAATTGATAGTCAAACAGACATTAGATAAATGAACATATTATATGATATTTCTATATTGGAACTTAGGATATCAAAAATCACTAACAACCTCCTCTACTTCCTACTGATATTTTCATTCACAAACCTCTACCAAGTTATGCTTCTCATCACTTTGATCCTCTCACATTTACCATTCCTTTTTCTCACTAATTTGCTTCATAAAGCTCATTTGTCTCTTCTGTTCCCTCTCTATGGAATTCACTTCCTTGTCATGTAAAATCTAGCTCATCTCTAATCACTTTTAAATCTAAAGTAAATATACTTCTTTACAAACCATCAACTCACCATCACTTATCATACTAAAACCTATCATATACAATCAGTCACTTATTCTATCTCAGTATTATTAATGATACAATATCCTGTACTTTAATACCTTAATTCTGTATTATTAACTATTATTTTATTTAGTTTGTGTCGTTTACTAGCAGCTGCTATTGGGCATTCATTTTGTCAATAAAAAAAGATGAAGTGGGTTACCAAGCTTTTTCGTATTCAAGTGTTAAATATTGGTGTAAATTTCTCATGTTTCTCATGAAGAGACTACCAAAGGAAACCAGCTGAAATAGACATGTTACTTTGAACACCTTGAATACCAATTTATTGTAAGAGGTTAACACGACGGTTATCATCTACAACCTGGAATATTGAGGTAATTTAATAATCTGTCTGTTTGTCCATTAATTTATTAATCTATTCATTTATCTATCCATTTCTATAGAGTTCAAACAGCTTACATTCTTTCCATTCTACTAATGTTATAGTTCCAGCTGGTACTGGAGACCTCCAAGTCAAGATACCTAAAGGTCTATAGTCACATGACTATCACATGACATAAGGATATAATCCAATTGAAGTGAAACTATATTATTCACAGAATTTACCATACGTTGTGACCCAGCCAAGAGTCAGAGAGGATGTACTGGCATCATTGTTAGCTAAGACTGCTTGAGAAGTTGTTGCTCAGCAAGAATGGGAGACAAAGTGGAACAAAATGGACTACCATCTTGTCTCTCTAAAGAAGTTAGGATGCACATATAGCCAATTATTAACTATAATATCCATCCATTCAGGATAATATGTGTCCATTGTTCTACTCATGTATCCCTTTATGATCTAATATACATCCATTTCATCTACTCATGTATCCATTAGGAATACCAAGCACATAAAGGGCAGCATCTTCAAAAGAAATTAACAGAATAGTTGTGTGCTCAAAATAAAATGGATAAGGTTCAGGACCCCTTGGATTAGGGTCTGATTTAAGTCAAATAATGTCATCATTTCTTGAGTGATCTGGAGGTCAATATGGAAAAGAGTCTTGGTTCCAACATGCTGAGAAGTTCCAGTTTGCTAAAGTAGAACTTGTTAAATAAACTATTTAATTGATCTTCCTTAATTCATAGCACCTGGCATGGAAGCCACCTCTGAAGTGGACCTCTAGTATCAAAGAGAAGAAGAGTTGACTGGTTTACAGAATCAGTTATCTGAATTGAGATCATGTTTTGAAACATTGGAACTCAATATGAAGAAATATACAACTATATAGTATGAATGTGTTTGACCTATTGACCTTTCAACTTTTGACCTTTACAGGCATTGAAGAAATTCAAGAATAAGTAAGGCTAAAAATAAAGGATGTTTATTGTATTAGGAAAAGGGATGTACAATCTTCTGCCTAATGCTGACAATGTTGAAGGTTTTATATTGTGCTAATTTAAAACTTGTTTATCAAACTGGTTTTTGTTTTAGGAACTGGTCTAGTCGAGTTCTGATCAACTTGTTAAACTGGCTGTTAAGTGGGATGAGGCATGGACACCTTTGATACAAGATCTTTGAGAATTATAGTCAAAATTTGATATCAGAGGTCAGGAAATTGTGTTGTGTAGGGGTTAATAATTTTCTCCGTAGTTGAAGACACAGGAGCTTCTGGAGGAAATAGTAAACTTTCTAGAGTGTCTTTCCAATAAAATGAGCTCACTTCTTATAATCAATATTATCATAATAACAACTGTTTTATTACATTTAAATAGAATTACTTCAGTTTAAATTAGGTGTTAATTTAATTTTATCAACTGTCAATTTTTAAATTTTGTTTTTGTAGATCGCTGACAATTTGACAAAATAATTTTAACAAAACTTTCTGATTCTTTTCCTAAAAGATCTGAAGAGTTTCTCCTATAAACAATATCTAGATATGACATAGTCAAGTTAATGTATGTACACAATAAGAGGTAACTGACCTTCTCTATTACACTCATAGAAATATAACTTGGTAAGAGAGAAGGATTGATTTGGTAAATGTAGAGTCTCCTCAGCTGATAAGTGGCCTACTCACACATATGCTCTCTCTCTTTCTCTCTCTTTCTATCTCTCTCTCTCTCTCTCTCTCTCTCTCCACATTTCTTCATAGAGGAAACAGGTTCTTTCCTTACAGTCCTCTTTAAGTAGTCCATGAATTATCCAACTAGATAGCTGTTTATATAGGGCACTATGACATGTGTACAGGAGACTATATATAAGGACAATATGATATGTATTACTGAGTAATATCTCTTTATGTATCCATATATACATCTATTTGTCCATTCATTTGATGCATTAACACCAACTAACTAATACAATATATTAACAATATATAAATTACCTTATATCTTAATATATGTTTAATAGTAGTATTAAATGATGGTAAGAGAACATGATATTATAAAATGAGAGAGAAAAGAGTTAAAATAAATGAATGGATAGATGGATGGACAATGGATGAATGGATAAATTGTATAGAAGGAGAGATGAACTGATGGATAAATGGATGATTAATGGATAAACAGATGACAATGATGGACAAACAGATAAAAAGATGTTACCTCTTCAATTTTATGTTCAATAAAAAAATTATATGATAATAGTATATAATGGTCTTTAATACACTACATTTAAAAATAAAACATATTATTTTATATGTAGAGTTGATGTTACATGTACCTGTTTTCAACATCAACTAATCTCTGACAATATGGACCTAGTACTTCATTTAATCCAATAGCCAGTGCTCATATATAAAGACCTACATTTATTTTATATGGATATTTAAAAGTGTATCAGTTTTATGTTCAAGAGAGAGACTATTTACCTGTTCAAGATCATCAACTACTTGACATCACTTGAAAAGCTACATAATGTAGATATATATCAAAGTGATATTAGAAGGACAAACTTACATTTAGTCAAGAGAAAACATATTATAGACTATGATTGATGTTGTAACTAGGTCATGTTGTAGACAATATGATGAAACTTACCTTCATTATGTTATACCTGAACAACTTACTAGAGCTCAAGCTGACTGGATCTCCAAGGGAGAAACGACACAATTCTTGTTATGTTCAAGTAAGTATCAAGTTCACAGGTCATAGACCATCAAGTAGTATTCTCAACTAACTGGAGGATGAAAATATTCCACTGTTAATGATAGCTATCTGTAACTAATAGTTTTTATTATTGTAACACTAGAACAAACATCATATGAGCTTTTGACATAATATTCCTTTGTCTCCTCCTCTTCCTTCAGTCTGTACACACTCTTACCGCCATGTTTATTCGCGGGTTTGCATTTTTCCATAGTTACACACCACACCTATTAAAGTAGCAGCTGTAGAAGCCAGCAGCTGTCGGTGAGAAAAAGTTTGCTGCTTAAGTCTTTACTGCTTTAAGCCTTCTTTACTAGAAACTACTAATGATAGAAGATAACTAACTAGCAAAACTGCTAACTACTAGATACAGTCTACTACTGTTAATAGAAACTAAGTTTGTTTAGTAGTAAGTTAATAGTTGTAATGTTATCAAGAAATCTTCTGATGTTGTATGGATCAGTACTTTCATGGAATTGTTAAAAGTGAGTGTATTATTAAATAGAACGTGTTATTAAATATAATAACTTGTTAAGTGAACTGTGTGTGTAGGAAATAAGTTTTTAGGTTATTTTGACAAATTAATTGGCTTTAATTAATGGATTTTTTATTAGCAGTAGTAATTAGTGGTATTAGACGTAGCGATAATATTTAATTTTATATAGCTACTAACTAGAGGCCTATTAATGTACAATTTAGTCTAGTTTGTTTGTTATAATTGTATTTGTAAATATTAGAAATAACAATATTGAAGCTTTTATTATTAATTAATGTAGGCGTTGTCAATTGTCAAGTAGAGAAGTTGAGTTTTTCTAGAGAAGAAGTGAATTATAAAAATTGTTAACTTTGTTAGAAGACAAAGAACTGGAAACTAAAGTATTTAACTAATAATTGACTTATTTGAATTTGAAATAATTTATTTTTAGTAAAAAAAATACAACAATAGTACAAAAATAACTAATAATTAACGATCAAGGAGTACATTATCATTAACAACCAAACACTCCAAACTATTATTATTAACAACAACATTTTGTAATTGTTGTATACCAAATTTAGTAATATTAGGACAGAGAGTGAGATCTAGATATTGTAGTGTGTTAGTGTTTGTAATTAGAGTAGATAGATGTGGTATGTCTTTATCAGTAATATTATTGTCATCCAACAAGTATAATCCCTTGATTATTTTATTACCAACTACAGCAGTTGTTAATAAGTGGTAAGTATCTGGTACGAGAGGTGAGGAGTAAAGATATAGGTCCTCCATTGTTTGGTTACAAGTTAGTACTTGAGATAGTTTACTGACACAGTTAATATCAAAAGGAGTGTTCCATATAGAAAGTCTCCTCACTTGACATCCATTAATATCAGTTAATATTGTAAGTAAACTTTGAGGAGATAATCTGTTGAGTTCAATCCACCATGTTGTGTGTTGTCGTCTCTTTAATTGATGTATCACTTCTTTACATTCTGCCACAGTAGATGAAGTAAGTGTAACACTATCACTGTACCACTGAACACTTCCAGTGTCTCCTATAATAAAACATAGTTACTATATAATATTTTACACACACAACAATAGCTATACACACACTCTAACATGCTCAACTACGATTGTCAAGGCCTAACGAAGAAGACGACGCCATTACTGATGTTAGGTTACTATAGCAATGATGTACGGAGATGAACGGATTCTACAAAACGGTCTTAAATTTACTGAATGTTATACTAATAATTTACTGTATTAGATGATGTGAGCTAAGATGGGGACGTCAATATCTACTGAGACAGGCACACAGGGTACTGAACTGTTATACCAATAATTTACTGTATTAGTTGGAAGACTAAATTGTGTTGATATATTATCACTCAATGATCTGAGCCAGGATGAGGATGTCAATATCTTACAAAGTTACCGAGACCAGTACAGGGTACCTGGCAGGGGCTATAAGGATGACTAGTACATCACAAACAACACTCATTATGTAACAGATAAACAGAGTTCATGTCTTGTTTGTTGTGTGTTTATAATATATTGAATAAACTTTTGTAGAATTTTCTTTTTACAAACCAATATTTCACTTTATTAACTCTATCTAACTTTAGTAATTAGGTCAGCATCATTACCAGTCCAGTGGGTATAACCCTGGTACAAATGTCATAATGTAGTATTGTGACATGACTCAACACATCATACATATCAGTACTTTATAAAACTATATTGAATAACAATTATATTGTTTAGTGTAGTGTCAATTCAATAGTACCAGTTCTCAGTTCTGAGTATTTTAATAGAATACTCCCAAAGACTATAAAGTACTAATACTTAAAGAAAGGCTCATATTGTTACACACAGACATTGGGGACTCCATAAATATATATAGCTATTGAAAGAGGGGAGTGGCTAGCTACATGAGTCTGCCCACCTATTTGATTGGGTTTCCAGACTACACAGTATTTAATGTACTATGTTCTGTTCATGTTGAGAATGACTGTGGTTTAGTGGAATTCCAATAATAACCCACATCATCAACCTAACTTGGGTGTGGCATTGTAATTGTAACACTACATGTAGAAATGTATGGATATGTGAATGTCAGATATCCATCAGTATTAGATGATCTGAACTAAGATGAGTGACGTCACTATCAATTGAGACAGACAAACAAGGTACTGAACTGTCAGTGAGGGTGACTCGATTATATCACTAGTAAAGATGATTCACAATTAAGAAGCAACACTCAAGCATAAATCATCATGATGTCTGGTAATAGAGTTTTGTTTGACTTGTCTTTTGTGTGTTGACATTTCTCTTTTACTTTACAAATGTCATGATGTAATAAAACATTATATTTAGTATTGCGATGTGATATCATAATGTAAGTTATGTCATTTATAATGTACTTCAATATTTTGAAACAATAATTATTATTTGAAACTATCCTATCAACATTGAAGCTGGAACATGTGTGTAATAATAGTGACATCATTTCTCTGTCAGCTAATGAACACCAGTTAACTCACAGATATCATTACAGTATTTTCATATCAGCTCAAGTTTACTATTCTTCTAGTAATTAGTCTTCTCTCCATTTTTTTGTTTTTCTTATATTTTCATTAAACATCATTGTACGTGTATACATATAGCTGAAAATAATGATGAGGGATTAATTTGACCATGTTGGTGATTTTTGAAATTAAATTTTACAACTTTTGATGCCACAATTATTTTAATATAACACATTGATACATTGTAAATTTAAATTTTATTCTCTCCAATATTTCCACTATATTCAGTACAGTACACGTACTATACATTCATGTCAGTACATGATAATAATATTATTAACTATAAACCATGTACTGGTACTTTCTTTATATCAGTGAATTTATGCTTAGCTTGTGTCTTCTGGAACTATATAACACAACATAGTCTTCAAATTGTACACTCAATTCCTCTATCCTGTCAACACATCTTATGATTTTGCTTGTTGTGTCAATTAATGGTAGGTCATATAAAACTATACTAGTATATATAAATATATATACACTAAATAGTTGAGGTATGCATAGGCAAAGGAACCAGGGGGGGAACTGTGAGCATGTGACCCCCCAAAATTTCATAGTGCACCACGCCCATGCATGTTACACGTGTAAGTGTATTGCCATGTCTGCTAAACCAAGTAGAGTTGCTATGTCTGCTCCTCTGCCAATCAAGAAGTTAAAGAAAACTACGCTACTACTACTTAGCAGCTACAACATTACAACCATGACTTAACAACACAATGCTCCTTTATGTTCACAAAGACAGGACAGATGAACTTGACATTATCACACTAGCAAATAGTATCATCCATGTAAATGACAGAAGAAGAAATTATTTTGGTAATGTGTAACTGTATCTTGCATTGCAGTTATAATCAAGTTATTTATAACATTGTTGTTCAAAAACATTTTACACTGATCATGTCCAATATTTATAGCTACTACCCCATGTAGCTAATGTTTTCAACAATTACCATTATTACATGCCTTTTGCTTTACCAACTGTGCCCCCCCCCAATCATAAAATCAAACCTATGCCTATGGTATGGGAATCTCCTTCATTTGTACTTTATGAATTGACTTTTAATAATTATATTATCTCAATCATACAATGTAGTATTGAATTTAAAGTCCTAGTTTCCACATTATATTCAAGCTTTGAAAGTATCTTGAAGTAAACAATAACTCGACTACATTAATTGGTACATGTGTAGGTACTATTATGATAGAGATCATCATAGAGATCCACTATAGATTACTGAGAAATATTTGATAATGGAATTTTTTTATTATTACTGAGCCATCAACGATGAATTCATTCCTTGTTTATACTCAACATTGACAACAGGTGTGGTGATGAAAGCAACTAATAAAATAGACTTGTGTCTATCTTCATGTAATACAGGTATGTGAAATCACATGTTGCAGGAGTGTGCTACAAGCCAGTACATATTGTACCATATATACATTGTAGTTTAATCAATGTTTTAATATTACTAAATTTATAATGGCAGCTTACTTGGTAGTTCTTCATCATCTAATGATTCCTGTTGGCCACTATGGGTATCTTCCTCCTCCTCTGTACCTTTTGATGTTAACTGAGTGATAATTTTATCTTTCTCTGTCAATTGAAGAGTTAGTGAGCTAATCATCTCCTGTAATTTTGTAATCTCTTGTTGTCTGTCAGTAGCTACACAGTACACAATATAAGATATTGTATATTTTCAGTAGTTATATAATACCTTCTTTTTCTTGGACAGTAGATGTGAGGTCCTCTAGTGTTTTCACCAGCTCATATGCTTCTGTATCTGAAATATGAAGTGATAAAGAATGTGCAGGTGTAGATAAAGTTATATAAAGAACATTTGTACCTATACCTTCTTGTTTGCTATCAAGTGGATCCTCAAGTTTTTGACTTAAAAGTGGATGACTAGTTTTAAGGAGATCTCTTACTTCTAATATCCGAGACCTCAGATCTACAATAGATAAAGTAAAGAGCTATACATGTTGTTAATATACCTTTTATGTTCTCTGTTAACTGAACATTTCTTTCCTCCTTCTCTCTTAATTGTAAAGTAAGAGACGTTATTATCTCTTGTAATGATTGTAGTTCCTTCTGTAATTCTATAGAATATAAAGCACATGTACAAACATGTATATTAATATTAGACATAATAATTACATAATAAACAGGAGCACACAATGAGAAAAGACAAGAAATGGAAGGACCACGAAATCCCTTGCAGTTTATCAAATCCCAGGTATAGAGCTCTTGGGAGTACTGTTACTATATTAAGATCAATGACTTCTTAATTGTGGTTATATTTGAGACCTTAATAAAGGCTCTTTGCACTCTGTCATGTTATTAGTTTTCTTTGTATTGAAAAAGTTTTACTACATATCACAATTTATACAAGGAATTACTTTAGACTAGAGCTCTCTCTACCTAGTATTACTTGGGAACTGTACTTATCATTTAATTAATGATGTGGAAGTTTCATGTTCTTTATTCATTACATGTTCCTGTTAATAATATCTGCTAAGTTCTCACCTTTCTGTGTAGACTTTAACTGAGTAACTTCTAATGACATTGTCTTCTTCAATTTTGCTTCAACAATTCTTGGATCTACAATAATTTATATTAATTATAATTATAATGTTAATTGAATTTTGTAGAGCAATTATAGTTTTGTAGATACATCCTATAACATTTTATATTTTACTTACCTTTCATCTTCTCCATCAACTGACTGATTCCACTTTCTTCTCTCTCCATTACTTCTATATTTAGTGATTTTATTTCCTTTTGTAATCCCTCAATCTCTTCTTGTTTCTCTACTAACACTTTATTAGTAGCTATAGAACATAACCATATATGGTATGTACTACTATCAGTACTATAGTTCACCTTTTTTATGTCTGGTTAACTCCTCTATCTCTAAGGTCTTTGCCTTATTCATTTTCTCTGATAGTTTCAGCTTCTCTGTTTACATTAGGTACATAGTTATATCTCAATTAATGTACATGTACCTGATAAAGTGTCAGTTGATGGTTGATCTTGTGGTCCTTCTCTCTCCATACTGTGTACTAGTACTAATAAAATATACCCACATAATAATACAGTACTGATTATCATTAACTATCAGTGAAAGGTATTTAATCATACAGAGTTTAGAATATAATATGATGACTTGATGGTAAACTAATAGCTAACTATGTATGTAATTGATGACACAATGTAGCATAGGTCAGAATATATACATATAAAATAACTAACTTTGTTTTGTCTTTTCTCTCTCTAAAAGTTCATTAAGAACATCCTCTTTTTCTTGTAGCAATTTAACAAGTAGAGATACTTCTGGTTTCTCAGAATATGATCTAATATGGTTATAAAGTGAGAATATATTCAAGACAACACTTACAACACATCCACTAGATCAACATTAACTTTGTAAGATTGACTTGACTTGTCCCACTCAATGTAATTGAACAGCTTGGATTTAGGAGAGCTTTTCTCCAATACTACTGTGGGAAGACTAAATACTAATTCAATACAGCCTTCATTGTAATCATGGAAGTGTAAGATTGCACCATATTGAAAACCCAGTAGTCTGGCAAGGTTACGTTGAATAGCTTTGACTTCTCCTCCAGTTATGACGAGATCTGCAGACACTTTAAGAAGAAGTTCAGTACGTTGAGATTGTGTGTGTGGAGGAGCACATGGTATCTCAAAAATGGAGCGTTTTAAATAAGGAATGAGATGTTTATCTTCATATTCTTTTAAACGCATCCTTTCAGATTCATCTCCTAAAATTTCAACTACTACTTGAAGTGAATCATAGTTGAACCATGTACAGTGTTTAGACAACTCGAAAAAGACATCAGAAACACTGTCATCTCTTCTAAAATCAAACACACTTGGTTCTCGCTGATCTTGCTTTTCTGAAGTGCCATAATTATGTGCAATCAACTGAATATCTCTTGGGTTAACTTTACGTTTTCGAAACGATTGTAAAAGTTGAGCAACAAAAAATGTATAAGCTTTACGCACAACACGATTGTCATCCATTAGCTGGTTTCTCAATGCCTCCTGGTCACTCTCTGCCAATTCTTTCCAGTTTGGATAACGAACTTTAGCTTTCTCTGGAGCAAGGTGAAATGTTACTGTTTGTGGCAATGATGTCATTCTCTTTGAAAGATATTTTAATATAGATTCAGCTACAAAACGATCTTCCATTTTTAAAAAAGACTTTACCAATTCTTTGTAAGTAGCTGCACTCCCGTTCTTTCTTTTCCATGCCCACAACAACTCATTCTTCTTTTCTACATCACTTTTATCACTTTGTGAAACACTATGAACTCTTTCTGTTGATAAATTGAGACAACGACCAGCTGTTATATAGTCATCGTTCATATGTTGTGAGACCTCAATGAAAACTCCATCATCACACTCTTTATCTACTACTTCATATGATAGACCATACTGAGTGAGTAGACTTGAAAGATCTAATGTAATTAAATAGACATTACAATATACAAAAGACAATATAATTGATACTTAATATATTTTTATTTTAATTAGCATATTTACTAGTTATATGAGAGCTACTATTATACACTAATGGGTTGGGTCAATACCTCACTAGGCAAAGCAATGAGCATTGAGACACACCCTAAGTATAATACATAGTGTATAACATGAGAATAGATCATACATTAACTGATTAATAATGATACTAGAATCGATCAATGTCTCATAATGAGAATGTCTCATCATGTTGTCACTGACATACCATGGTACTGGGTAGCTAATGTTGATAGCTCTGCTGCAAGATTCCTACCAACAATTGCTGCTGGTCCACCAAGATCCTCGAGAATTCTAACAAGACGATGACAGTCTGTCTGTATTTCCTCCACAGTCTTCCCAAACTTCAATCCAGTTTTCAATTCGTTAGCTATGTCAGCAAAATTCTCGCTTCTCATAACAGACTCAGATATCAGACTAGCGGCAAATACTTCTTCTGTAAATTTTGTCATACATCCTTGTAGAGCTGAACTGAGGTTGGCATATTGAGAATTAAAGACATTGATAACGGCTTTCTTGTAGCTTTCGAGTGAGTCATCCATTGTCGATCACAAAGAAGGGTGGGGCTCGTAAATATTGAATTGCCCCACCTATTTTGACAGCTATGAATAATATACATTTATGATATATTTTATATGCTAACCAAAAAAACCTACAGAGTTCAAAGTCAAAAAAATTACTTAATGACACGTACATACATAATAAACAGTTAGTGATAATAACAATGAATTATTATTATTAATATTATATAATATTAATATAATAACTCAATATCTTATCTTTTGTATTTTGTTAATACCTTTGCTGTTATGATGTCCATATATGGAAGAATGTCCTGAAATCATTTTCTTCAGACTAACCATATAGTATACACATAGTATTCACCTCATCTGTTAGGTAGTCCATTGTAGTGAGACACATAATGGATGACAGAAAATGTCTTGTTTCTATTGTCAGCAAGTTTACATTTTCTCTATGAAAAGTCTATGTACATTTGTACCTTCATCTTATTGATAGAAAAGCATGAATTGATCTTGTTAAATGATTTTGCTGTATTAACAGGAGTAACCTATGTTAGTGGTGATTGATTGTATGAAATATAATTTTGTACACAGATTAGTATCACTGATTAAGTATTGTTTTTTGTGGAGTGTATAAATGAAAAGTGATGACTATTCTGATATTTCACTATCCTCACAAGTTTGTAAATGGCACTACCTATTTTTAATGTAGTTTTCTGTATGTGATACAATCAAATAAACATACATACACTGTTAATATACAGATGTATGTGTTTTCTTGTATAGCTACATGCATCTTATCTAATGTTTATACCTGTATTTGAACAACTGGACACTCAGTTCTATTAAATGTAACAATCGATGACAATGTTATTTGTTATAATATGTTTGACTAATGATGTTGAAGTCTTTGTTATGTAAATATATAAAGGTTGGTATGTTTTGTTACATCAATAATCTAAACAGATTTACCACAGCTTCTACACTTAATAAATTTATAATATTATATTAAACTTAGGGACAAATCTATGACTGATCTTGTTGAGTAACAGGATTATAGGTCCACAAATTAATGTAGTTTATAATATTGCAATTGTCTGAATTATCTAATTCATCAAATATCAAGTCTTGAAGGTGGATTTTCTAGTTATCACTCTTAATATAATTACTAACATGTATTTTCAATAAAAGCACATTACTACTAGTCTGTGTCTTACTGTTGCTATAATTACATTTGTTACATGTCACTGTGATAAAAAGAGTTAGATAGCTGATAAAAATATTACTGTTTCCATCCAGTCATAAAAAAATCTGTTCTAGTAATTGTTTTGTCCTGTAGTCAATAATAAGCATTTTAAAATGTGATACAAGGCCTTACCTTGCATCAAATAATTCAGTTAAATTATTGACTAGTTGAATGTAATGCTCACGAACATCATGGTATCTACCAGGAATAAATGATTCATGCCTATCTGTTTCAATAATAAGCTCTGATATTTATTGTAATTTTCTCATTTACTCAATAGGGTTTGAACAAGTATTGTTGTACCACGGCTATACCTGTACATGCTGTATAAGTTTAGTAATACCTTCAGTAAAGATAATCCTGTGTGACAGCATAAGTTTGTATTAATTTGAATTTTTTGAACTTTAAATTTACAATATATATTATACCTAACTTTGTACATTCACAACATGTATGTTTGCTGGTTGATTGAAACAATTCTAAATAAATAGCATGATTCATCAGACACTGGAGGGCACTACTAGCATAGCAATTACTAGCTGTGTTGGTGATCCCAGGAGGCTGTAATACTATGTAAAACAGCATGGCTATAATTTTATTGCCATGAATACATGTGTATAGTTTGCGCATGCGTGGACCAGTATTGAAATTGAAGGCTGACTCTGTCTCCGACTAATGGCAGGCACTCTTGTTTAGTTTATGATCTAAGCCCGATATTTTGACTAAATGTGATTATGTAAAACTGAATCCGGTGGCTACTAGTTACTAGTCTTAGCTTCCACTTACAACGCTAGTTTTGGCTATTTGTCATTTTATGCTAGCAACACAATGGGAGATGAAGATGAGATTAGACTTTTAGATCAAAGAATTGATGAAGAGACTAACAAGACACTCGATTCGTCGAGGCGTATGTTGAAGGTAGCAGTTGAAACGAATGAAATTGGGCAAGATACGTTAACAGCCCTAAACGAACAGGGTTAGTTGATTGCTCACTTCATACCTTACCAATACATATTAAATAGGAGAGAAGATTCACAATGTCAAGCAAAAATTTGACGAAATGAAGGTAGACCTAGGTAGAGCTGATACCAATATTAGAGAGATGGAAAAGGTTTGCGGCTGTTGTGTTTGTCCACCATTTGGAGGCAGACGAAGAAGTGGCCTGGTAAGAAATTAAGAATTAGCTCCTAGCCATGCATTTTGTGTATTTATTTGGGTTTATTTTGGGTAGACCCCTTTAATTTAGATGATTAATCAATAAACTTCCCTGTCTACTTATTGACTGTACAAGACTGATGGCTAACAAAGAGTTAAATTTAATTTGATGTTGTGGTTGTTTTTCAGCATCATGATCATCACAAGAAAGATGATAACAAACCCAAAGACTATGTGGAGGTTATTACTGGTCAACCACAACAAGGTGGGGACAGCAGTAGTGGACAGGTCAGCTATATCAAGAGAGTGACAGGAGATAAAAGAGAAGATGAGATTAATGAGAACCTTGGGTAAGTTTAATATTCTAAATCCTTTTTTATTAACTGAACTGTCTAAACATGCTCAATACTGTTACAAGCTCCTGGCAGTATCATTAGATTGTCTATAATAAATTTTGTTATCAAACTAATAATGTTTATAAACAAGTACTATAGTATATCATAAGCATTATAGAATAATAATAGTCTCGCATAGCCAGCTCCTCCTTCAATGAAACAACTACATGAGACTGCATCCTAGCCATATCAGACAAATAAAAATAGTTTGTAAATAGTTATGAAAATACACCTTTACAACAACATTAATTTTTTGATACAGTACTGTGAGCAAGGTCCTAGACAATCTTGAGGGTATTGCTACTGAAATGGGTAGTGAGTTAGAAAGACAGAACGAAGATCTAGAAGAGCTCAATGACAAAGCTGAGGACACCGAGGGTCATCTTGTACACAGCACTCATCGCTTGGAGCATCTACTACGATAAAAACCTTGTGTCATATTGTTCCCATGGAAATGATCAATAATCATGTATTAATTGTGTTTTGTAATCTTATTGATTAAATATATTGTGATTTTTTGTTATTAAAGCAATATCAAGAAGTTTAATGACAGTGGGAATACAATTTATAATACAAGGAAAAGATAAATCCCTAGTTGATATTTCAATAGGGGTTAAAAATGAAACGGTGGCATTAAGTACATAACTTGGTCAGGATACTTCTCCGTATACTAGAAGCAGCTGTCACTTTCTTTAAACAACCTTTTTTTCGGTAGTCTTGAAGTTGACGACACTATGGCAGATGAAGACGATCTTAGACGTTTGGATCAACGGATTGATCAAGTAACAGATGAGACGTTAGATTCAACGAGGCGCATGTTGCGCGTAGCAGAGGAAACGAATCAAATTGGTGTGGATACGTTAGTAACCCTAAATGAACAGGGTCAGTTGTAATGACCACCCTTTTCTAACTGTACTAACTTATTAAAATAGGTGAGAAGATTGATAATGTGGAGCGGAGACTCGATGAAATGAACGTTGATCTTAAGAGAACTGATAAGAATCTCCGAGAGTTGGAAAAGGTCTGTGGCTGTTGTGCCTGCCCTTGTGGAGGTGGGCCAAGAAGTGTCACGGTAAGAACCAACAAGAAACTGGTCCAATTTGTCGGCACTCTTATATTTTAACACTATGATATATATGTATCTATTTGTTATAATAATGGGTAGACTCCTTTAATTTAGGGGATTAAGTATAATAGCCTCCCATCAACCTTTTGACTTTACAGTGACGCACACTTTTATGCATTAAGTAAAGAACTTGGCACTACAAAAATATAACTGACAATAATTGTTATTGTACACTAAATGCTTACAACACTCACACGACATGAACTTTGCAAAGGGTTAAAATTAGTTGGTGTGTGTGGTGGTTAATTTTCAGCGTGGTGGTGGTTACACTCTACTTTCACAAAACCCGCAGAAGTCAAAAACCTACAAAAAAACTTACGGCAGTAAAGCCAAAGAGGATGACAATGTCGTTACTAGTCAGCCACGACCAGCTGGAGGCAATGGAGGCCAAGGAGGGTATATTAAAAGAGTAACAGGAGACGAAAGAGAAGACGAGATGGATCAGAACCTTGGGTAAGTGAAGCTAATGTAGTTTAACGATTATTACAAGGAAAGTGTGTGGAGTATTTGTGTTTACTTACTAACATATAATACAATGGCTTTGTTAATTTTCGGCATTGTTATTGAATTCTTTTATACAGATAATCAATAGTTGTTAACAGTTCAGGTAGTAAGTATGTAGTAATTTAATTGATAATTACATTGAATTAATGAACTATTGTGTATTCATGCTCTATTGCGTTTGTATTCTATGCTAAGCCTAGAGCAAGATACACATATGACTGTTGTTGTTTTATGAACTGTATCAACTAAATTAATGTGTAGATTAATGAAAAAGTAATCGTTATCTTCTGAACATCGTAGTTGTATTCTTATGGTGCAAGTTCTTTAGACAGCTTTCATTGTCTTAAAACATAATGTTACTTGAGTCACAGCTATTTCTTTCTTTACCTAGTGCCGTGGGCAACATTCTAGATAACCTCCACGGTGTTGCCGTAGATATGGGAGATGAATTAGACAGACAAAATAAACAACTGGAACGCGTCAATCGTAAAGCCGAGGTCAATGAGGTCCATATTGGCCAAGCCAACTACCGCATGAGGCAACAGCTATAAGTCGTGTCCATTCTTCAAAGCAATGCCTCTATTATTATTATTGACATTACTTCATTTTGACTAGTTAATTAACTTATCTGAAAGTTGCTGTTAATTTTAATAACTCTATTTTAATATACTGTAACTTGTGAAACGTGTCCTAGGTGAACCCTAACTTTGCCATTTATCCATCTCTGTCAATGTTACTTCATTTTTAAGAGAAAGTGTGTGTCTATATCATTATTATTATTGTTATGATTTTATTTTAAGGATTATAAAAGTAAACAATATGTTTATTGTCCTGAGGATGGTTATCACCCATGTACATTGTTGGATACACAACCAACTTTATTTTGAAATTACCAATTTTGCACAAAAATATTAAATCAGACTGAAGAAAATACACTTTTTTAATTTTATTCATTTGTACATGAATATAAGACACACACCATTACAGTATACCTGTTATAAAGTAAGCTATGCCATCAGTACTATTTGTCCTGTCTCGCTACCTAATAATATCAGCTGGTTCTGTTGTAATGCAGCTGAACATGTGAGACTGCCTCGTATTTCTTTATTCTTTATTCTCGTCATTGAGACTATATTATCACGATCACGCTAAAGAATGAAGAAACGGTTAAAATTAATTTAATGGCCACCTAATATGATTATAATAAGTTCTATTTCTGAAAACAATTTATTTTATGTCACACTTAATTTAGCATACCACAAACTCGTATGATCCATGAACAATAACTTGTCCATTGTTTGAAATAGTAACCAGTTCTTCTCCGAAGGTTTCAAGACAAGGAGTAGTGGAAGTTTGACCTAAAATACGATAGGAAATTACTCTAAAATTAATAGTTGACTTCCTGAATTCTAAAAATAGAACAATCCTACTTATAATAACAGGAAGGGAATCTTATTATAAATAGAGCAATGTCTGCGATATTTGGGGAGGTCGACAGTTTTCGTCTCTTTGTAAAAGCATGTTTTCTCTCTCTCCTGAGAGCGACGAGTCCTTCTGGCCAGCTCTACCAAACTCTCAGGATCAAAACTATGCCATTCTATACCGAGGTTATAAACGACTCGTGAACTCTATTGCTGAAAAACTCCGCAAAACTGAAGTTCTCTCGTTAGTCTACCAATATGATCTACCGATGTGGTATAGCGAGGTTGGACCACTACACGAGCCGGGCCTTGCTCTACGTGTTCTAAGCAGAATGGAAGGAATGCAGGTCTTTTCTCCAACTCGTCTCTCTGAATTAGCTCAATCTCTCAAAGACATAGGTAGAGCTGATTTGAGTGAAACAATACTCACTTTTCAAAGTAAGACAATAGTCACATTTATAAACTGTTTGTTCATTTTCCATTCTATCTTAGGCCAGCATAAAGCTATCACAGATCAAATAGTCACTTCAATTCAAGCCACTGAACAGTTTACACGAACAGAATATGGTCGAAGAAGTTATAACAATCCTCGTCGGATTAGACGATCACCCAGTGATGGTTACTGTAATAATGTAATACCGTGTCAAGAAACCATTTATCCTTATACCCAATCCAATAGTCATCAGTATCCTCATACCCAATCTAATAGTCATCAGAATAGCATGGAATACTTGAATCAATCACGTGAAACGACTCCTTTTGATGTGGATGAAAAAGATGGACCTCGATCAGAGTCTTTGCAAAAAGAAGGTATTTCTACAGGACGGCCAACACTGCTGTTTAATAATAGCAAAGATAATCATGTTGGTATCACCATGACATTACTCACAGCTGAGACGCTAGAAAAACAAATCCATCTACTTAAACAGAACTTAGCCAATTTATGCTTGGTTTCTCCTGACTTGCACCAATCTCTTACATCGGCTTATTTCCTAACAAGGCAAGTTAGTAGTCACTTAAATATAGTAGCGGCCAATTTACAACTAACAGAGAATTCAACAACACATTCAACGACACACATAACGACTCATCCTGTTCCAGACACAGATGAACCTGAGTATCACCTTAGAGTCTTTAACGAACAATCTCCTCTCTCCTCACCTCATCACAGCAGAAGCAACTCGTTACAAGGTATCGAGATCCATAATACTACCAGTCGATCATCTCTTCCTGAGACCAACAATTTCTTATCACCACAGCAACCATCTAGACCAATCTATCGTACTTGCAGTCAACCAATTACTAAGATGTCGCCAATGAGAGAAATGCCTGTCATGGATCTGCTGTCTAATTCAGCCTCTAATGTCCATGAGAAAGAAGAGAATGATGCTTTTAGTCCAATTGATAACCGTGAAGGTAATAATGACCAGTTAAAATATTTGCTAGAGTGAGTACTAGTATAGTGGTATAGTTTTGAATAACTAGCATCAGTGACCAATGGAGCTTGTTTGTGATATGCATGTAATTTATCTTATAAAATGGAGAGCCTTGTTTTCAAATAGTTACTGCTCTTAGCAGCTGTCCCAATAATTCTATATAACCATTTATAGTTATCATAAAATAATTACCATTGTCATGTGAAATTCCACAAGATGTAAGATGAGCTTACCTATCATCACAACGTTAGACATGACATAATTAAAGCCAATTATCATTGCAATCATCAAATGAGTGCTCCAATTATCAATGGAATACTTAGTATTTAAACAGTGTGTCCTGCTAAGGCAATTCATAATTGACTAATGTTGAGTCATGTGCCGTCATTCCCATGAATGTAAATTTAATAAGCATATTATGTACATGTATAGGATACATGTACATACATGCACTTGTACATGTATAGGGTCTTTATTAAAGTTATAAGCCGGATTTGCAGTGTCCTTTACAGTAGTATGAATTCTTTTAAATCACACTATAGATGTTATTGGTGATCTTTTAGAAGACATATCATCACAGACTACTTTATTGCGTCAGTCAAATTCATCTAGTCTTCCCAAAGAGATCACATACCCTGCTAATAGGCACATAAATGGATCATTAGTCGTATCTAAAGGAGTGCTTACTAATCGACCAGGAGATATGAAAGATAAAAAAGGGAACTCTACCAAATCAAATGGTCATTGGACAATACGCCCATCAATCTCTGATCATTCTCTCAATCAACTAGCTAACAATAATCCTTCAAAACCTAAATATAGTCAATGGACTTTAAAATTACGGAAACCTCAACGAAACTAAAGTTTGAAGGACATCTATAGTTCAGATTATACTCTCTCTTGTAGAATATATTTAATGTACAATATATATGTAGATATAATAAAACTATATTTATGAATTATTATATTTATTAATAACTTTTCTATGCATACTGTTATCATATACTCACCTCTAAAATGGAAAAGTGGACGGCTATTTGGTCTCCATAGCGATATCAGACCCGGCCCAGCACTAGTTAGAAGGTTGCCTCTCTCAGTGACTTTGACTTGAGTTAGACTATCTCCCCACGTAGAGACCTTTAAACAATAAAGACACTCATAAGGTATAAGGACTAGCATACATGTTCCATATAATTATAGACTAATTAATTTAATATATTTAGAGGGTGTGTCATTCCAAATAGTTTGCTAATAAAACTAAATTAAACAGATGTGGAGGACGGGATGAATGGATGGATGGATCAATAAGTGAATGATAAATGGATTGATTGGAAAGATCAATGGATAAATGGATTGATGGACAGATCAATGGATAAATGGGTTGATGGACAGATCAATGGATAAATGGATCAATGGACAGATCAATGGATAAATGGATCAATGGACAGATCAATGGATAAATGGGTTGATGGACAGATCAATGGATACGTGAATTGATGAACAGATCAATGGATAAATGGGTTGATGGACAGATCAATGAATAAATGGATCAATGGACAGATAAATGGCTTGATGGACAGATAGATATTGGATAACACATTGTAATTCAACATTAGACCCATTCACTTACTTGTAGAGGCCATTTATCAGCTGGTTTCCAGTGATGTAATATTTCACCAGTACGTATATCCAACATATTTAATGTACCATTAACATTACCAATTGCTATCCAATTAGAAGAAGGTGCTAAGAAACGAATATTACCTGAAATTTAAAACAAGAATATGAATCTGTGGTCGTGTAAAACTTTACCAGTTTGAAAATGTGTCTTCCAAACGTGTTGAAGACCTTGTGTTCGGACATCAATGAATCTAATTGAGTAATAATGGTTGCTCTCCTGTTATTAATGGATTATGATTAGAAATGTACCTCAATTGAAAGTCAGTAGTTGCGACAACAAGAGTTGAAGGTGAGTGTTTTAACACTTCCATAGCTAGAAATGGTGTTGGAGATGAAAATTGATGAAGAGAGTAACTGGTTTGAAAATCCCATACCTAGTGGAGAGAGAGAGAGAGAGAGAGAGAGAGAGAGAGAGAGAGAGAGAGAGAGAGAGAGAGAGAGAGAGAGAGAGAGAGAGAGAGAGAGAGAGAGAGAGAGAGAGAGAGAGAGAGAGAGAGAGAGAGAGAGAGAGAGAGATAAAGCAAAAGAAACATTATACAGACAGTTAACATACATGGATACTCCCATCACAAGAGACAGCCTGTGAATTATTGATCACCCCAATATTCAAGACTGTTCTCTGATGAGCTGTAAATGTCTGTTTACACTGACACATGGCAGTTCCATCTCCTTGGTTATGTAATGACCACATTTTCACTGTCTTGTCCTTACTCCCACTTAGAAAGATATGTTCACTATCTTGAACATGAAGACATTTAATGGCAGATTTGTGACCTGTAACAACAATTAAGTAGGTAGTTGTTGTAACATTATGTTAATGAATATATGTGTAACTGAACCAATGATTGTAGTACATTTTTGAATATAATTACACTACCTTAGATCACATTACATTTATTACATCACATTACATCACATTACATCATATTACATTATATTATATTACACTACATTTATTACACTACATTCAGTACATTGTAATGATTGTATCACATCACATTTAATATTAGTATTATTATTAAGATGTCAATAATGATATTACTCACCAACATACGATTGTAACTTTACTCCATGTAATTTAGTATATACTTCGTACATTTGAGCACCTAGACACATTATAATAAGTACATTATAATAAATATTACAGGGGCTACATTTACCATGATCAGCATGATGCTGCCAAAACCATGCCCAACTTCCTTTAAGTGTGCAATCCAATCTGATGTTACAAAAAACAATGACATTCATCTATTCATCCATCTATCTATCCATCTGTCTGTCCATTCATCTATTCATTCATCTATTCATCTGTCTGTCCATTCATCTATTCATTCATCTATTCATCTGTCTGTCCATTCATCTATTCATCCATCTATCTATCCATCTGTCTATCCATTCATTCATTCATCCATCTATCATCTATTTATTCATTTGTCCATTAATCCATCTATATAACATACAATGTTTGAGATGATACATTACTGATTCCATTTGATGTTGGACCACCAAATTTAGCATCAAACAAAGCTGAGCCACGGTTGAGTGCACTATCTGTATTCTCTACTGACCCAACAGCACCAACCACACCCCCAGTATCAGTCTGAGTCTTAAATTGCAATGGGACTGTGGATACATTCAGAGTACTACGTAGAGCTGATACGAAGCTTGAAGCACTTGATACTGTCTGAGTTGTCGAAGATTTTTCCTCTTGTCCTCCTACTTCTCCTAAATCTGTTTCTTCCATCTCCACAAACCATGACGATTGCCCAAATGAAGTGGAATCTCGGCCGAGACCACTCCTACCTTGGAGGGCCATAGCTGGTCCAAGTTCATATGCCAAATTTAAGTTCGTACTTGAATCGCTACTGTTAGAACTGCTGCTGCTATCAGAGGACTCTTTCTCCTCAGTTAGTCCTAACAATGATGTCATTTGTCCTACAGTATTTCCTTCCGTTTCTTGACTGTATGATGCATGTAAGTCTTCAATAACATCAATATTATGTAAGTTACTTGTTAATGAGATCTGTCCAATCAATTTACAAAACTCAACATATGCGTCATGAACCATTTCAGGCGAGAATGTTCTCATAACTTGTTCAACGGCCATTGGGTTTTCGTCACCAGGAGTTTTTACTGTTGGAATATTGTTAGCAAATCTTCCATTCTCACTTCCATAAAAGCCTTCCACTGGAGTGAGGAGATCACTACCAGTCTTCTCTTTACCATGGGCAGTACTAAAACAATTAAAGAAGGACTGTAGAGCATCCATAAGTACTTCTGAAGATCTATTTCGTCCCAATTTACGACAGATTTCTTTTAAAAGTTGAACTGTTGAGTGACAGATAGTTGCCCGTGCTTCTGTACCATTAGGAAAGGCAATAATTTTTGAGGAGAGGACTTTAAAGAGTGGTTTAAAATAAGATCTAGAAATATCATCCATGATATTCAAAAGTAATTCAAGGTCGCTGGTTTTATTAACTGACATTTCCAAAATGGCCACTGAGGCTGCTATATTAGCTTCAACTTTGACACTAATGGATGTTCTCTTGCTAAGAAAAGCTACCTAGATAAGACAGACAAGAGAATATAATTGATGTATAGAGAGAAGAAATAAAGTCTTTATTATAAACTACAAACCTGTTTTTTAATGAAAGGTATATATAGAAAACGAACAATCATCTCCCCATAATATTCTATCAGGGCAGACAAAACATGGAGAACATAGCGTGTATTGTTATTCTCATTAGCTTTACATACACCAGAGAAACATCTATAAAAAGAATACACATGCATAGTTACTATAGTAATGTTGCTATTGTAACTGTCACTATGGTAATTGTTGCTATGATAGTATCTAGTAGGCTTTGGTATTGTTTACGACAAGTTCAGAATAGTTATGGCAATAAATGGTTTCCTTCAAAAAACTGTTGAAATTGTCACTGTAAATTCTTTACTTTTTGGTAGAAACTTATTTTAGTGAAACTTTACCGATAATGCATGGAAATTAAACAATGGTCATTAATTAAAAATATCTGGTTTTGACAATGTTTGTAGCAAAATTGAAAATGTAATATTACAAAACAATACATTTCACTCTTAAAACTATAATTTGCCTAAAAGTCATAGGGTTGTTCCTATGGTAATTGTTGCTATGGTGATATATGCAACAATGATATATGTGTGTGTATAGTTGCTATAGTAACTTGCCGTACTTGTATATGTTGTCTAGTAGTGGATGAGCAATATGCTTTGTAGCTAGAACAGGTCCCAGTCTCCATAATAACCATATAAGGCAGTCAGATGCCACTTCAGAAATATTAGCACTTATAGTCAACAATTTTGGATCAACTGGTGTCTCAATGTCACCCTCTCCTTCTCCTTCAACTTCCTTTTCTTCCAGTGACTCAACACTGGACAATATTGGAAGAGTGCTAAAGGCTTCTTTAGCAGTATCGGTAGAGGGAGGTAAAAGAGTGTCATTAGATTCTAGTGTTAAATTAATACATTCATCAGTTGATATTTCAAATGTGTCTGAATGATCTGGAGAAGAAACATTGTTAACAGTCAACGAGGGTGCAATAGGAGATTGTTCCTTTGTTTGCATTGATTCGTTGATTGATAAATCAAGTGGTTGGGTTGGTGTGGTGTCTCCGCCCACTTCATGGAGTGGTGGATCAGGTTTCGGTGTCGGTTCTTTAGTTGTGAGTTTGGTTTCTGCAGACTCTGAGGACAATCCTTGTTCATTGACATTAGTACTATGTTCCATATCTGCTAGTAAACCAAACACAGAGGATAGTGGTACTTTAGAGGCCAAAATAGATGCATCAGGAAAACTCAAATCGACTTCAGCATCACTGTCCTCTCCTTCGCTATCTGATTCATAGGTGTGGTTTTCCCAACTAAAACTAAGTGAGAGCTTGGAAGAGGAACGTGTTGGAGAGAGGGTACTTGCTATTTGGCTTAAAGAAACTTTACTTGTGGACGGTATCTTAGTTTCTACTTCTTTTCCACTGCTCAAAAAATCAGACATTTTTTGTTTCTTACTACTCATTTTCTGTGCTAGTGGTTCTATTGTAGCATCAATGATACAGCTTAGAAAACGATTCAAAAATATAGCCAGACCAAATTGAGATATTAACGTATCAGCTGTACTTCGACTAAGAATACGACAACGATTGGAAGGGTTTTCAAACGTGTCGAAAGCATAAAGAAATGACGGTATCATAATTTGCTGGATCCATTTTCGTCCCAAGTACTGTGATAAAGGTTCAAAAAGAGAAAACAAAGCTTCAAAACAGCTGGACGGATGCTCAAAGAGAGGGAAGACATAGAGCATGAAGAGCTGTAGACCATCACGATCTAATTGTGGCAAAATGGTAGAAAGATGACCAGCAATGAAGGAGATGACCTCTGACGGACTCTTGTTATTACTATTGCTTCCTTCTCTGCTGAATGTATTAGCAAATTTGGGTTGGATAGGAGGTGTGGCTAGCCCTGCCCCTTTGGATTTGTTTTCATAGTCTGATAGGGTCTGGTAAAGGAGTTCAGAGTATTTTGGAAATGAGACCAGGGGGATGAATTGTTGGATCAGAGCTGCAGCTGAGAAAGAAGGAATGATTGAAGGAATAATTGCTTCACCCTCTCTGAAAACTTGATCTGTTAAACAAGACAAGTGACTATGAGAGAGAGAGAGAGAGAGAGAAAGAGAGAGAGAGAGAGAGAGAGAGAGAGAGAGAGAGAGAGAGAGAGAGAGAGAGAGAGAGAGAGAGAGAGAGAGAGAGAGAGAGAGAGAGAGAGAGAGAGAGAGAGAGAGAGAGATTACAATCCATCCATTCATCCATTCATCTACTAACAATGGCACATGAAGCTGTCCATTTGAAATTAGCTTGTGTAATATTTTAAATCTTTCACTGAGGGTAGTCTTCAAAGGCAGAGCTCCTCGGAGATATTTATTACATGTCATTTCCAAAGCAACACAAGCGACAGCTGCCAGATCCAGTAAAACCCGCTCTTCAAAAGAATGATAAAGACCTTTGTCTTCTTCCTTCAGTAACTTTAGTAACCTACTGTGAATAGATCTGTCTTCTTTCTTATGCTAATGGATTGATGGAAAGGAGAAAAATGAAAAATATAAAAGGACAGACATTATGTGTATAGATGTATGTTTTGTTTCATATTAACCTGTAACATCAGTAAGTCCTCTGGCATCCATTGTTGAGTGCAAATGCCACCGAAATCACGACAAGATTTGGCCAGAAAATGTGCAGCCTCCTCAACTTGAATCAGAGGTTGTAGAGGAGATATGTCATTAGGTATTGTAATATTAGTCCCTTGCCATTCAAATATGTCAACAGTTTCTGTAGTAGTAGCTGGACGTGGACGAAGAATTCCTCTAAAGATACCCCGCTTTCCTCCTCCAGTACCCTCTGAGAGAACAGCCATATCTTGGTGTTTAGTGGGTAGTTTCCTTGATGATGGGGTCAACATGCTCAAATCGTAATTGTCATCAGCGTAAGAAGCTGACACTCCAATGGTCATTGTAATTAATGGATCATCTGGATCATTGGGGTAGCCCACGTGTTCAAATGAGCCATCATCTAGTTGAGTTCTTTTGTCTGGAGTCCGAATATATGTACCAGATTTCATACAGCCTTGGTCCAATATACTAGCTAATGTCTTTTCTTGTGTCTCCTCTCCTGGCAGTGCTAGCACTGGCTGGGATGATTTTGGTCGAGTGAGAAGGGTTTGAGAAATGTTGAATGCTGTGAGACTCATTAAAGAACTCATATTCAAGTAGTGCTGCCATTGAAAAATGACCAAGGGGGCTGAACAATTCTGGACCCGTTTTGGATGTGAAGAACGAAACAATTGAACAATACCACTACTTGTAGGAGATGTGTGACCATCTACTAATGAGAGATAGACATTCTTAGCTTTTATAGCTGCTTCTCCGGCTAATTTGTATCCAAATATTATATCAAACCAGTGATGAAGTTCGGATGAGATGGTATCACTTTCAAGAAGACCGCGATGAAGAGAGATAAATTCTTCAGGGGAGCTACACCAATCTGGCACACCCAAATCTGGAAGATCAGAATGTATCGAATAAAATATTTCAGGACAAGAGTAAAACTCAGGAATACTTTCATCAGGGGTCCACTCATACATTTTTATAATTGTTGAAGGATATTCTTCGGGTACCCAGCGCGGTCTCACACGAGAGCAGAGGACCTCTTTGGGAGTTTGACGAGCAGTGTACACATAATATGTGACATCAGAAGCTATGTCTCCAATGTGATGAGGGATGACTCCTCCCAGCGTGAAGGAAGATCGACGCACTTCTTGGAGTGCTGATTGATAAGTGAAATCAAGTTGACGATCCCCTTTGGCTAATCTGTGTTTTGAATTGGAGAGATCACGCAACTGTCCATTCTTTTGAGTAAAATCAGTAATCCAAGGGAAAATGGGATGGTTATTAGGATCTCCAATTCTTCGACCAGCGTAATAGTTAAGTAACATTATGTAATCATAATTACTGAGTTCTCCTGACCTCCATTTCATTACGGCATCACTAAGGGTAAGACTAGGTGGTATATAATCAGAAAGTGGGTGGTGCCTCATTTCTTCCTGGCTAGCTGTAGCTACAGGATCAGATGGAGTGGGTGTGGCTGTAGAGGACCTTTCAGAGTTGGCATCAATACCCCTATTATCAGATGTACACAAAGCTGACGGGGGTAAATAGTACTGGATCCACAATCGACCATCAATATAAATGTTCTTGAGGTTAATATCTCCGAGGGTAATACCTTTGCTGTGACAATAGGAGACCATTTTTAGTAACTGGTATATAATAAAAAGAGGTCGACCAGTTGAGTTGTCCAATATAGCAGAACTATGTACAATACAGTCAAATAAAGTAAAACGATGATAACTATAAACAAAATAGAAAGCTCTCTCTGACTCCATAGCTGCTATCAATGGAGATAAACTCTCCTTACCACAGCCCACATAATTGGATGTTGTCATAGAGTCTTGTGACGAGGGACTCTGTCTCGACTTTTGAGGAGGTGTCGAACTATTGGACTCGTTAGGTACAACTGGTCTCATTTCTTTACCGTAGACCTCAAAAACTAACTGATTCATAAATGTCTATAAAAAAGAGAATAAATAACTAAAATGATTTAAATCCTTCCATATTTTCTGTCCACACATCCATCTAATACTTACCGAGGTTAGAATAGGAGGTGAACATCTTACATTTTCAAAGTCATTTTTATTTGCATCTATTTGTTCAGTTATCTTCTTCCATGAAGTCAACGTAGTTTCTTGAGCTACAGTTGTTAGAAAGGTGTGCAAACTATCGACAGCAAAATCATTTCTAGGAACCAGAAACCTGAGAAAAAGGAGAAATTAGTAGATATGGAATGGAGAGAGAGAGAGAGAGAGAGAGAGAGAGAGAGAGAGAGAGAGAGAGAGAGTACCTCTGCACACACGAAGGGCTATAGTTGTCTATATTTGGCTTCATAAAACAAGATATATGAATTCTACGCCAAGGAGGTTCAGGCTCGGTAGCACAGGACGGTTGCAACATCCAATGAACCATCTCAGGAGAGAAGGTAGGTGGATGGCTAGGTAAAGGAATGTTAGATGATACTGCAGCATTCAACCAGTTCTCATGAACCTGTGAAGTAGTGAAAACAATATATTTCTATTTATATATCCATTTTGAATATCCCTGTCCATATAACTACTATGCATCCATCCATTCAATCTGTCTGTCCATTTCACTATACCTCCCCCTTAAACTTACTAAACAATCCACTTCAAAGTATACGTCCTCTAAGTTTGACTCAGACAAACTGGCTCCAGAACGTGGCTCTATTTGCCATCTCTCAAGGACAAGATCCACTGTAAGTACATCGACAAGACGAGATCTGTTACTGGTAGCCATATCGACTCATTGCAACACCATGTTATCAGCCACGCCTATTAAAATTATGAATAATTTATTTCTAAATAGCTCTAATAGATCTAGTGTATCTGTCTAATGTCTTCTTCAATGTTGCTTGAGAGTCTATCTCTTTTAAAACAATAACAAAGAACTGTAGTAAGTGAGAGAGAGAGAGAAATGTACTTAATTTACAAGTACATATATTTATTCATTGCTATAGAGTCAATTGACAAAGGTCTACAACAGACTATTATTTAGGATGTATTCACCTTCCATTGAATTTGTTCACGACTGTATATATCGTGTATAATAGGAGTACTTAACTTGATATTAATGACATCATGATGACCTGTGAATTATTAACATATAAAAGTAATTGTTCGTTTATTCATCCATCAATCATTTTATCTGTCCATTCTACTTATTTATCCATCCATCAATCATTTTATCTGTCCATTCTACTTATTTATCCATCTATCCAAGGTATTCATTAGTCCATCGTCCATCCATCAATCATTCTATCTGTTTATTCTACTTATTCATCCATCTATCCAAGGTATTCATTAGTCCATCGTACATTGTTGGTAGGAAGCAATGAAGTCTTCAATTAATTCTAATAAAGACTAAAATAATATAGGGGTTACATTTTTATACCCACGACCACATATATCTTGGTCTTACTTTAAAACGTAGTGGTTTATACATTAAACTAGATCTACGACTGAGACCTAGTGCTCCATAATGACCACCATGATTAATACCGAGTACAATATGTCTGTATGGATGTATGGATAGACCAATGGACAGATGAACGAATGAAAGATGATTGGATGGATGGATAGATAGATGGATGGATGGATAGATGGACAGGTGAATGAATGAATGGATGGATAGGTTAATGGATGGATTGATGGATGGATGGATAGATGGACAGGTGAATGAATGAATGGATTAATGGATGAATGGATGGATTGATGGGTGAATGGATGGATGGATAGATGGATAATCTACATACTTGTGATATTTTCCATTAGAGAATGATTTAAATCTCAATGTAAAGCGTTGCAATGACTGAAGAGGAGCTGTAAAATAGAGAGAAAGAATCACTGCCTCCAGACATTTGATAGGTAAAGATTCCTTGATCATCTCCTTAGCAGTCTCCATTAACCTAAAAATGGATGCTTAAATGGATGGATGGATGGATAAATGGATGAATCCAGATATATGGATGGACAGAATGGGTTAATTGACGGACAGACAAATGGATGGATGAATGGGTGATATGGATGGATGGTCAGGTGATATGGATGGATGGTCAGGTGACACACTACCTTGCTAGCGGTTTACACATTTTAATCTCAAAGAACTGCATTCCTGTATGATTGTATCTAATATCATATTATTATTATGACATTAATATCATCATTACATACTGTAGTTGTTGTAAATAGTGTTGTATTGAAATAATACTGGTTAGTACTTCAGACGTGGGATGTATCACTGGTACTGTAGGATAGGAGACCTAATAGATGGATACATGTATGTTTAACGGACTATTTGTGATCAATGGATAAATAGATTTTATATGGACAGTGATCAGTCAATGGATGGACGGTAATGGATGTATGAATGATCGATATAAGAGGCAAATAATGAAGGAATTAATCCACTGAAAAGTCTCTGAGATGTATAGTCCATGTATTTACTCTCTGAGTAATCTTCCCTCTGATAGAATTAGCTAATGTCTTTCCTTGTGGGTGTACCACACTGACGTAGGTCCACATTCGTTCCCAAGTTCCCTCTGAGATAGGAAATCCACTAGTATTGACAAGCCAAGAGTTTTTACTGACACCAGGTTTAACTTTGTCCTGTTCATCTTCATTCTCTGATTCAGCCATAATCCAGATGTTTTGTTGCCATGGTAATAGGAAACCAAATATATAGAGAGTTAAAACATATGAGGGGCGTGGTTTCGCCTTTTTTGAAGCATAGATGTAATACTCATTTAGAAATATGTCTTGGTTCAGTGGAGGACTGTCACAATTCTCTTCACTTACTGACCAAATATCCACTTTTACGAAGGAAGTCTTGACAGAGTCCACACAAGAGATAGAAGGTCAGTATTCAATAATGGAGCAGTCATTATTGATGACCCATTAGATCCAGTGACAGAGTTACAACTAGCTAAGAGAAAGATTGAAGAATTGACAGAGCAAAATTCCCAATGTAATTTGGAGGTGAGATACTTAAACGAACATTTTGTTTAAAGAAATTTGCTCTTTAAGTTGGAGAGATTACGAAAGAGAAATGAAGAATTTAGCGAAAGAGCTGAGACTGCTGAATTTCAAGTTACCTCCATTAACCAGGAATATCGCAAACTCTTGCAACAACGAGATGTAGGTAGTTTTCTACTTAAAGAATGCATTATAAATAGAGATGGATAGATTATTGTCATCATATATTTTATATCTATTGACTTTAGGATGAACTAAAAAAACTTCGAGAACAATGTAATGAAATGAAAGACCAACAACGAAAGATTGTCATGGCCAGAAGTGATTCAAACCTTCCATCATTAGCTAAAAATATCTACGAAGAACATAATCTCCTAAAACCTGTTAAACCAGTTCATTCATTTGGTGCAGTGAGCAGTGGAGAGGGTGACACAGATCTCAGCAGGGGACATGAGAGTGGTTTTGCATGGATGGAAGGATGGGGAGAAGAAGCTGATTTTGATATGCCTGGACTTCAGATCTCGCAGTCTCAGGTTACACAACTGCAGTCTGAAATAGCTCGTATTACTGTGGAATGCCAACACTGGAAAGAGTTAGCTCAACAAAGAATCCAGGTAAGTAAGAGAGAGAGAGAGAGAGAGAGAGAGAGAGAGATGTAGTACTGTAAGCAATACCTCAGCATAATCCTAACAACATTGCTAACATGATGTTAATATTAAAATTAATATGAGAAATTATAAGAAAGACATCTTCTATATCTAGTACTCATACTTTTGTTGTAATATTGAACTTGTATAGAAAGGACATTTAGTTAGTGGATACTTATATATAAACTGATTTTACTCCATTGATTCTTGTCAATATAATGTTATCCTGTTAATAGGTAGAAAATAGTTGGGCTTTCTAAGAATGTTATTAATATCTACCTCGACTATCTATCTTTTATCTATATCTATGTGTGTCTGTGTGTATATGTGTTTATTGCTAGTTACTGTCATTATTTAGAGAGAGAGAGAGAGAGAGAGAGAGAGATCTATATCTATGTGTGTCTGTGTGTTTATTGCTAGTTACTGTCATTATTTAGAGAGAGAGAGAGAGAGAGATCTATATCTATGTGTGTCTGTGTATATGTGTTTATTGCTAGTTACTGTTATTATTTTAGGGAACTGCTGGTATTGAAGACCATGTTACTGATTCAGTTAGCGTAAGAGAACAGTTAGAGGTAACACTTTGAGTTTTTAAAGTATTTTTAATTTAATTTCCAATCTCAGGAGCTACAGAAACATTTGCAACAAGAGAGACAACATCACGAACATGAAGTATCGGCTTTACAATCTCTTCATGCACAACAAATGGAAGCTCTCTCTGAAAGACATCAAAAAGAAATGGAGAATCTTAAAGATCCTAAAGACGAAGTAGACAGTAAGTTACTTAAATATCTAATAAGATTATATTAATTTTGTTTTAATGTTAATAGTTTAATTCTTTTCACTGTCTTCATCTTATAGCTAGTGATGAATCAAGACAACAGGTAATAGCTGAATTGAAAGACATCAATCAAAGTAAGATGGCTCATCATCTTTGTGTGTCGTCATAAATATGATATTTCTTTTCTGTAGAACTGACAGCTAAAAACGAAGAACTTTTAACAAAATTGTCAGCACTAGGAATTAAAAATAAAAAATTACTAGAAAAGCTTCATACAAGCCAGGTGATTAATACATACAATGTTTGTCTAGTGGACGCTATTTGACTACCTCTCTACATTCTTCTACAGATTGTTATCTCTGAATTACGTCATGCTATCGACAGTTTGAAACATGTCATACACACCACTCAAGACAACCAGTTGAAACATATGGAATCAGAGAAAGAGGTGCTCTCTACTTACATTCAAGATGTACAGCTGTCCTTTCAAACACATCAATTTACTATTGATGTTCTTCAAACTCAAAGGAATAAATTTGAAGAGGAGACAAAATCTTTGACCAGCAAAGTGGATGAATTGAATTTGGCGCTAAAAACCAAAGAATTGGAGATTGAACAGTTGACACAGGACACCTCAGGTGAAGAAAACTCAAGTGTAAATAGAACAACTACAACTCAGACTGACACAATGACACAAGTATCAAATGAGAAATTGTTCTCAGAAGACCAAATGAAATATCCTGATACCGGTGAGTATGGGGCTGAGGATGATGCTCCTGGTAATCAGTTGGAGAGATTGCAACAAAAACTGGAGAAAGAGGAGATTAAAAGAGAAGAATTGCAGACTCATTTAGCACAACTCATGTCTGAACACGATCAAGAATTAAGAGAAGTTATTCTCAGCAAGGAACAAATGGAGACAAAATTAAGCGAGCTTGAATCTTGCTTGGCTGCAAGTAACAGGGAAAAGGACAAGCTTACAGTTGTAAAGCACCAGGTTGAAGAGGAGTTAGGTCAATTAAAGGTGACATTAACAAGAGTACAGAAGGAACCATCCTTCAGTCAGGAGAACCAGGTTTTATGTGAGCAGTTGGAGGAAGGAAAGAGGACAATTGAGCAGTTGAAGTTGGAGTTGAGTGTAGCTTGTGAGAAAACTATAACTTCTGAAAGTCAAGTTCAAATGTACCAGAAAGATTTAACAGACAAACTAGCTGAGATACAAGAGAAAACAATAGAGATAGACAACTTGGTTTCTTTATTGAAAACTAAAGACAGTCAACTTCACACACAGCAGAAACAAATAGAGGACCTTGTGAAAAAAATTGAAGATCTCTCAGAAGAAGTCCAACATAGTCAATCACAGTTTACTGAAGAGAGAGAGTCCTTTGCACACCAGTTGTCAGAAGTAGAGAAGAAACATAGGAAAGAAAGAGATGATCTCACAAATGAACTAGAAAGACAGAAGACTAAATATAACACCAAACTAGAGCAGACTGTGCTTAGTGAAGATTTGAGTGAGAAATTGAAACAAATGGAGACACAGCTGCAGGCGAAGGACTCAGAAATAGCAAAAATATCTCAAGATTACAAAAATCTTGCCTCATCAATGGAAGCCTCCATACAACATACTACATCTCTCAATGATAAATTGTCTAAGTTAACTTACCAGTTACAATCTCAATCAGACCAAATGTCAATACTTACTAAAGAAAGAGACAGCCTCTTTGATGCTCTGCAAAAAAAAGAGGCGGAGTCTCAGGTAGCTGCAGACTCAAAAGCCAAAGAAGTGGCCAGACTTCAAGTAAGTAGAAAGATTGTGTATTTTGTAATATTATATACATTAGGAGATGGAGACCCAGCATCAAATAGAGTGTGAAAAATATCAAAAAGAATTGGAGAGGTTACGAGGACATTTGGTTCAAGTCGAAGAACAATACACTCAGGAAGCTTTGCAAGCTGATCACAGAGAAACACAACTGAAACAGCAGATAAGATCACTGGAAGAAGGAGCAGCTAGAAATAAAAGTGTTGATATACAACAAAGGTATGTCTGTATACATACATCTCTTATCAAATCTGTTGTGTTGGGTTACGTGTAGAGTAAGTTAATGCAAGTTAATCCTTATAAGGAGATTGTCCCAAGATGTTGATATGGGTCATTTAGATTGTGGGAAGGATGTTTTGAGTTAATATTAAATGAGGAAATAGCATATTCAAACAAACAGCAGATGAAATGATATCAATAAGCACTCTAGGTGTGTGTGTGTGTGTGTCCTTTATCTTTTCTCTTTTCTCCTCTGACCCTTAGTTACCAGACTCAACAATTGATGTCTCAAATACAAACCCAACTAGAAGGGGTAACTGCTGAACGAGATCAAGCCTGGTCTGAACTATCACGTGTCAGAGAAGAGGCTGAACAAAATGCCACAGCTCTCCAGAATCTTCAAAATGTCCTTGAACATTTTCAAAGAGGTTATTATTTGTGCATATGTGTACAATAGACAATCTCTCTCTCTCTCTCTCTCTCTCTCTCTCCAGATCAATCAGCTGAAGTTAGTATGTCTCTCCTACAGAAACAGAAAGAACTTGAACTAGCAACACGAGAGTATGAGAAACTTCAAGAGAAACAGAGACAGTCTGAGGTAAACACAAAATTTATAAACAAATAATTGAGTTCTTGGCTGTCAAATTTTAGGCATCATTACACAGTGCCTCTGTTGCTGATGAAACAATTAAAACATTACAATTAGAGTCACAACAGAAAGACAAATTAATAACTGATCTCACATCAGAATGTAAGATATTAGTAGTACTAGTAGTAGTTACTAGTAGTAGTTACTAGTAGTAGTTATTAGTGGTAATGATTGGTATACTCTATTATTTAGTGGAAAAGTATCAAATGACCTTAAATAAAAGTAGAACGAAAATAGAAGAAATGTCAAGTGAAGAAGATAACAAAGTTGACAAGTGAGAGAAAAAAGAATTTCAAAATTATCTCGCTAGTTATAGACTTATTTTTTCCTTAATAATGGAGTAATCACTATTTCCTCGCTCTTTCTTTGATAGATCTCTAGTAAAGAATCTATTTTTGACGTACTTATCATCTCAGGACAAAAGAAAAAAAGATGACATTGCTCAACTTATTGGTAAAATATTAGAAATACCTCCTAAAGAATTGAACCAGGTAAATAAATCATATAGTTCTTCATGTTCAACATTGTTATATTTTGTTTCCTAAAAGACACTGGAAAGTCAAAGTGGATGGTTTCCTAGATTTTGGTCATCACCTGCCCCACCTTTTTCACCGTCTGTGATAGCCACACCAACTACCGAGCAGGTACCTTTTAATTGTCATTTATTATAATATTACTATGGACTCTATAGCGCTCTTTGTCTCAAATATTTGTTTCATTCCTTGAGACTGAGTCAGCTAAGCCTAGTCAACCTAAACCTCCTCCCCTGAAACTTCCAGTACCTCATCCTTCTCTTCCCTCACACATTGTTCCTTATCAAACTCCACCCACTGCTTCCAATAAAGCTAGTACACCAGAAAATACCATGACAACAGCTCTTGACACACCCCCTATTCAAGACACAGTTACAAGTCTGGAAAGGCTGTTAAATAATTCATAATGTTTGGAATTGAAAAATAAAATTGTTTATAAACCACACATTTGATTGCACTCGTAAACCACTATATAAAATTGACTTTATCACAGCATCAAATAATATGCTGCCCTTATTAGCTTGTAAGAAGTGCACTGGTATGTCACTCAGATACAATAGTTGCATATTCACATTTAAAAACCCACACATCAAACTACAGAAACACGAAATAGGTGTTGTCTGTAATGTAGTGGTTTAAAGAAGTGGGTCAAACGTCAAATGGAAACCCATGTAATTGGAGTGAGACAGTTATAAAGAGAACTATCTTCAAGAAACAGTTTATTTGTAGAAAGTAGTACAAATCAAACTAATTTATAATAAGAAGTGGTTCTATAAGTTGATATAAATTTGAAAAATGTAAGTAAACGAATCGCTATACTACATATACTATGCATGCACATACTTTATTTTATTAGTTAAAGTTACACATAATAATACTACAAAGTAATCAATTGAGAACCAACTCCACAGCAAAAGAGAACACTACAATGTCACTTTAGTTTTGGTAAGATATTTTCTACATCGAGGTCATCTTTATCATTTGCCTGGACCTCTATCTTGAGCCCACTACATACTTTTTTCAGAGCATCTTTTGAAGAAGTATGAACCATCTTCTTCTTAATTGGAGAATCTTCAGGACACCTGTTGGAGAAAACGATATAAAGCATTTGTATTGTATTGTGTGTTTATATTCTTAATTCATAAAATTTGGCTCACTATTTCAATTTAAACAAACATCAAAATTATTTAAAATCACTATATAGGATTTATGAGGTATGAAGTACAATCATATTATTACTGTTTGCAAAGGAACTACCGAACTTGTATTTCTTATGACAATTCTGTTTTCTTTATTTTACATTCTAACTAATTAAACTGCCAATATGAAAAGCACTAGTGCAGAATCTCACTATTAATTATATGTTATTAATAATTATTAATTAGAACTCATTCCCCATTTTGTTAAACTGTTGGTATAGCAAGTAGGTGTGGTCACTTGCAAAAACTATTTTCTACTTGCTGTAACAGCCACTTGGCTTCTTGAATGTTGAAATAGTAAAGTTTAAATTCCCTGATAATAGCAATATTTACTTGTGTACCACAAAATGTCTTCACAAAGAAAGCAAATAAGGGATAAACTAACTTTGAATGCAAAGGTTTTATTAAAATTCTCCAATTTGTTTCAATTAACTTTTATTCTCTATTATTATATTGTCGATTATTGTTGCCAGTTTTTGATTGATTAAATTTTAAAAGCAAATACAGAGATAAAAGGTTGGTGCTAAACAATATATCAACTGGGAATTGATACAGTTTAAAAGTGCTGTAAGCAGAATGGCCTGCCATATACATGCACACACGACACACACACACACACACACACACACATGCCTTACCAACTGATAAAAATAACATCTTCCTTGTGTCGACCATCATCTGTATCATGATGAAAATCATGTACAATATACAGTGGCTCCTTTGCATAAGTAGTAAACAACAACTCCTTTAACTCTTCATAATTTTGCTCAGCAATTTTTTCTTTAACGACAATTTCTGTTTGAGTACTATTTATCTCGTAAAAGATTGTTTTAAATTTGTGTCCACTTTGCAGTTCCAAATATGCGCTCTTACAATCATCGTTCACTTTTATACCTGAAGCCTAGAAAGGACATACATGTAAAGAAAAGTCTAGAAGAGAAACCAGTACCTAGAACTCACCATGTTCCTTGAATTTACGGTCTCACTAAACTCTCTCTAAAAAGTGTTAACTTGTTCTCTACCAGATAACCTCTAAATAGTGAATCAAGCAGGGCAGGATGACGAAGTCGGCGAGGTGGGTTTTGACCAAATATGGTCATATCTAGCGTGGTGCTATGACGCATATCTCCGTTTACGTACGGTTCCAAAAATAGACATTACTGGCTACCCTTCTTTTGGCGTTGTTATAAATAGAACACTGCAGTCTGAAGCCTAAAACTACAGAAACCCAGACTGGAAGGGGAATGGGGTATTTAATTATTGAAAGCAAATTAATCTTTTACTATAATTTCTCTTATTCTAGAGACCCAATACCACAAAAGGCTCCCAGTTCTTCCCAACGACAGCTTTGCTACAATGCTAGAGACAAATATTACAAATGTCTCGAAGAAAACAAACTAACTGATAATTCAGAAGAGAGTACAGTTTGTGAACAGCTTAGAAAACAATATCACACTAACTGTTTGCCATCATGGGTACTGCTGATATAACACTTAATAATCTAATAATTACAAAAAATAACATTTATAGTTTCATAATTAGATGCATGTCAATATAGACAACAATATGTATAACAATGCACCATAATGCACAATATTAGCTACCATTAGTTGCCAGAAAACACCATATTTGCATATAATAGCTTTTCTTATTTATTATCCTCCCTAAATTCCCTCTATATTGAATGTCCTTATATGATATCTATGACAACCCTATAAGGTAATTGATTAATATTAGATAGTAATGACTGCCTAAAACACATTTTAAATCTAAATACTTACTATTTGTATGTATTGGTGATGCCTATTTTGTAGACAAGGTGTATTCTCTTTGTCGTACAGGTAAAGTATTTTGAACGTAAACGTGTGTTCGATCAATATAAGAAAAAACTCGAAGAAGAAGGTTTTCATGAAGATACCAAAGACTCGTAAAATTTATCATCTATGCTTTATAATGTGACTTATAATTGATCCAGTGTTGTACGTTAATTGATTATTAACATTACATCATTGTTTGTTACTATTAATAGATTTTGTTGATTTATCACTGTCCACTCAGCTGATGAATCATTGGTGTGATACAAGGTGTCAAAAAATGTTACTGAAAATTCACCCTTTATGGAATTTTAAGCTTTTAATTACTTTATTGGAATGATTATGTAGTGAAAGGTCATATTATCTCAACAATAACATAACATCATTCTTTTTTGACCAAATAAGGCAAAATACTATAATTAAATTCACAGCAATAATGAATAAACACTAATAACCTGAAGCCACACCCACTAGATCATTCCACGCCCATAACACACCCTATAGATGTAAAGCGGGAAAATTCAACATGTCTACTGCAACACAATTAGACAGTGGTGTAGCTTCATGGACTTTTCGTGACAGGACATATGAAGTGAGTCTGGATGTTAAGAATGAGAAACTAGTTGTACAAGTACAAGACGAAAGAACTACAGATCAATGGAAGGGCATCTTTGATTCAAGACGTTAGTTGGGTGATAGGCCATTCTGATAAAATGTCCTGTTTTTTTAATAGATATTGAAGAATTAACACATAAGACTGGTAATTTCAAACAGTTTAGGATCTTTGTGAATATGCTAGAATCTGCAATAATGAAGGTAAGAGGTAAATATATGTTCATCCATTCAGTATTGTATATTGTAGACAAGTGATAGTGTGTCGTTAGAACTCCTAACCTACTCTGATCTTGAGAGCCTCAGAAAACAAAAATCCCATCCCAAGAGTCACTCAGCAGTTACTTCAAACCACACCCCTACCAAGAGATACCTCATACTAACATATTCAGCAGAGTTTGATCGCATTCATTATCCTTTAGCTCTACCTTACGTTGGAAAATCTGATCCTGTACAACTTCAAGAAACAATTCGGCAACTTCAAAAAGAACTGGAAATTTACAAGAAACAGGTCAGTTTGTACTTAAAGGACCCATGAGTGCTATTGTGGTACGTTAGCTATGACGTTGTGTGTCATACTTTTGATCTCAATGTTAAGAAAATCTCACTAACAAGACTATTATACTAACTGCTAACATAACAAATACATACACTTGTAAATGAATTTAGTCTAGTTAGCTCACATTTTATAACAAGGAAGTATTTAAGCTTTTGACTTTATACCTTAGACTACTCATAGAAACCAGAAGACAGGGTCAGCATCCAAGCTACAAAGGAAGTAAGTAACAAAGTACTGTTAACAGTTACTGGTTCTACCTTATATACAAGGTATGAAGCATTGCTTCGTGATAAGGAAGAACTTGAGAGTGCCTTTGAGGCATTGCAGGAAGAAACTGAACAGAATCGATTGAGTGAAGGGGATGGAGACAAAGAGATTAAGACACTGAAAAAAATTGTTAAAAATCTTGAGGTAATTATTAAGTTATTGGTATCTCAGTAGTACCATTATTTCACAGTAAAATATCTATAGCAACTAATATCAATTTATTGTTGCAGGAAGACTTACTAAAAGACAGAACAAAATATCAAAGGATTATCACTAAAAAGAACGAGGAGATAAAAACCTTATTAGAAGAAGTATGGACACTATGTAGAACTAATGTTAATATTTTGTTTACTTAGTTGGATGACTTGAGATCATCAGAGAGAATGTTGAACACAAGAGTTAAAAATCTTACAAATGAACTGGCTATACTAAGAAGAAAGTAGGTCTCAAATGATGAAACAATGATTCCTTCAATTTTATTTGTAGTTCTGTTACTCGTAATCACACTCGTAGTGGATCAGGTAATCAACCCAAATCATCTGGACAATCTTACTCTCGACGTCGTTCCTCTTCAACTGAAGGTCGTCTTACAAACACTGGAGGAAAAAGAAACAAACCTTCCACATCAAGAATTCGAACTCCATCTCCTGGAGGTAAGTTTAACAGACAAATACTTGTCATTGTTGTACATGTATGTACATATAGGTGCCAAGCTTCAGAGATTTGATCCTACAGAGTATCCTACTTAATTTTCAATACCATGAGTTCATGATAGATATAACTGGTCATATTTAAACTTTTTGCCTTAATTGATGCTTAGATATGTAGAAAATAAACGAAGAAGACAAGATGAGATCAATAGAAGATTAGGGTAAGTGTGATAACATGACTCAACATTGTTGAGTTGTCATTTCAGACGAACACGATCTCGTTCTAACTCAACAGAGAGGAGCCGTTTACCTCCGAGACCTACCCCACCTTCTTTGATCACTAAATCACGACGAATCAACATTGGTAAGTATTATTTTAATAATAATTATTTATTTATTATTGTAATGACAGGTACAAGGTCAAGAAGTTCATCAAGTAAGATAGATTGTTATGATTCAAAGAGTATTCTTTCTTAACAGTTGGTAGTCAGTATAGCTTATCACATCATTCATCAGTGGATTGTTCTAGTGGAGAAGACAGTTCCAGAGATACACAGTACTCAAAGAAAGCCAAGAGAAATACTACAGCAGCTAAAGTCAGGTAGTACAGTTTTAATATAATGCTGAAAGTTTTACATCAGTTTCAGCTCTCAAAATGGTGCCAGAAAGTCTCGTTCTAGAGATAGATACAGTCCAACGTTTACACAAGTATGATGCATTAATATTGTCTTGTTTCATTAGTTTGTTTCTCTCTGCATGAAGATCAATTCTAGTACACCAAAAACATCCCACAAGAACAAACACAATGGTCAGCATTTAATACAGTAGTGACAAGATAGGACATATGATATACACAAACAATTTTGTACAACACTAAACAGTTTATACTTTTTATAGATTCTAGTATGATGGATCAGTCAATGGAAATACAAGAAATAGACGCCAGATTAAGAGCACTGCAACAATTTATGAAGAAATCACTTGATGGTGTTAGAAATGGCAGATGATCTCAGAGAATAGAGACAAGAAATGTCACATTTTGTAATCACCTTGTAAGTACTATGTACACACAAAATATGTTCTAATGTCATCCTTTAATTAACTGTTATAATTAATTAATAAACTGATGAGCTGAAATATTCAGCAAAATATACAAAATTTCTCATTTTAAAAATATCCTTGTGGAGGTTGTGGCCTATTTCTTGGTCGATTTGGCATCTGTATTAGATTGTTCCAATTGTTGTATCTTATTCTTCATCATAGTAATATCACCCTCCATTTGACTAACTAATTCATTTAATTTAACTATTGTAACACTCTGTTCGTCTTGTGTATTGTCGCGTGCCTTATCTTTCTTTACACTTTTTACATACTCATAGATAATGTAGCTTGCTGCTGTAGCATAAATAACAAATTCACCTAACATCTCTGAGCCCAGTTCAACTGCTTTCTCTTGACTCAGGGGAGCGTATTCTATAGCTCCTTTCCCTCCCATTAGTCGATACTTGACAAACATCTCTAGTTTGTGAAGAGCTGGAATGGAAGAATGGGAATGAAGTTATAGAATTATGAAAACTTGAGGGAGATGGATAATGGAATTATGAAATTAGGAGAACAATTATAGTTGAGACTTAGTTGCATTCTCTTTACCATGAGCTGGTAGACTGCACACATATTTTCCAAAGAAGGGACTACGTTTTGCAGCTATCTTGACTTGATTGGCTATAGGTTTTGAAATTTGTTTCATACCTAAGTACACTAGTTTGCCCAATGGAAACGCCACCATCTTAGTAACATCAGCCACACCCACTTTATTATTTACATAGCTAGTGATAAAATTATTTTAATTTATTCTATAAAAGTTTCTTTTTTAAGCCACAGTTTTAAACGATAAGCGTCCTCTCCATTGAGGTAATACTGATGCAAATATTTGTCACGTACAAATCCTAAGTTCTCGTACAACGACAGAGCTGCTCCATTAGTGACTTCTGTCTCCAAGACAACTTCATCGCATTCATCTACCATCATTCTTTGAATAGTTTGTCGGACTAGACTGGAACCTATGAGTAGAAAAACAAAACTTCTATTAAAACTATTTTTTTATCAAATTACCAATTCCCTTTCTTCTATGGCTCTTGTCCACTGCTAACATAGCTATGTAACCTCTCTTATTAGCACAGTGTCTCATTTCTAGTTTACAGACTATAGCCCCAACACATAGATCATTACAGTATGCCTATGTAAAGATAAAAATTATAGTAATACATGCTTGAAATTAACTGCAATAATTGCTTTAGGGATTAGTGAGCCACCAACATTGACTACGTGCAAACTGTTATATTATATTGTGCATACAAAGGTGAAGTAGGGGATTATTGATCCACTAAACCTAGGGGTTCTTTTGAACACTTTGACAATCGTTTTTTACACTACTAATTATAGTTAGAGTTCTACAAACCATAAAACAAAGGTGTGGCCAGTTATGAATAAAGTATCGGTACGTGTATATGGAATATGGCTCCGAGAGATCAGCCTTCATAAGTCGCATTATATCGGGCATTTGAGTTTCCGATGTATATTGTATATATGTAACATCATTGTCTACTGGTACATCAATAGGGCGTTCTTCATATGGCGTGGTATCAAGTGATAAAAGATTCGGTTCCAGTGTTTGAGATTGAGTCTGTTCCTGCTCTTCCATTATAGAGGAGGCGGTCCGCAATTCTAAAGCTCCACCCAAATGCAAACTGTTTTCACTCTAACCCACACATATATGATTACAGGTATATATTTAAATCTAGATACGATACAACGTGTTGACAAAAAAATACAAACTGTACTTGTTAATAGCTTTTTCTTGTGTGTTAATTATTTTGCATTGATGTTCGGACTTGTCAATCGCACTAGATTTGAGCGTGTCTCCAATGATTCTGGTGTAAGCAGTAGAAAAACCTCCAGTCCTCCTCCTGAAGAAGAAGAAGAGATGGACGAAGAAACGTATGAAAGAAGAGCTCGACTCTGTCACAGTAAGTATTTGCTGAATTCATTAGTTGTAAGTTGTAGATAACATGTTACGGTTTATTATTTTACATACTAATGTGGTATGCAACGTAGTGCTTCGTCGTACGTGCTTGTGTCAGCGTTTCATATCTGTGATTTTGACCTCTCTAAAGAGCAATAGCTTTATATTGAAACTATTTATTTCTTTGAATGTGTATTTGGAGAGTTGTGTTGTTTTATTAGTCGATAAAATGGAGTTAGAGAAATCACCTCTTTCTGTTTGTGTAGTTCGAAAAAGATCAATAGAAATACCTTTGGAAAACCTCCTGTCTGGAATGATCTTTCTCTCAGGTGAGATATAATCTATAATAAGTAATTTGATACCCAAAGTGTTCTCAGAATTTAAAAGTAGTATGACTAGAATGCTGTTGAGTAAGTTAGTTGACCTCGACAAAGGACCAGTGGTTTGTGTCTGAACACAATGCCTTTCTTTTTTGTCACAAAGTTAATTCACATCTCTAACACTTCCTAGACCAATTAACTGGTTTCATTCACAACCTTTCCTCTACAGGTGGTCGAGATTTGCGTAACGGCCCTGTCTTATCCATTATACAACCAGTAGATTCAGACATAGATCTGATAATGGAACTACACAATGATGAAATTATCGACATGTTGACGTACTTCACGTTTGTTCCTAGGTATGTGGGATAAGAAATACACGCATTTTTATTATTTTCAAAGACTCCTTGTTGACTTTATTAATGTATTTCCTAATATAGAAGCAATGTTTTGTATATATATATTGTCATGTGACAACTAAATGTACACATTATCTTGTTATCTTGGCTCTATTGGGCAGCTGTCTGGTTTTCAGCTTGTTATTCATCAAATAATTCACATTTCATAGTTTATTGCTTTAAACTTTGAGCTCTTTAATATTAGGAATATTGCCAAATTGTCTGTCTGCTTAAAAGCAACATTACTGAAACAACTACCATTATAGTAGACTGATAATAAAAGAATTGTTTTGAGACTACAGTTCCTACCACATACTCAGGCACAGTTTACTGACTATATGTAGTACTATAGTCTATTGGTCAAGTGTAATTTATCTGGCTACATTAGTCTGGTGTGTCTGTGTGGACATAACTTGAAAGATAAACACTGAAGTGGTTTTCTCATTAAACCCTATGACACAGGACACACTGATTGCGTTATAATTACCTACTCGCTATGACAACTGTTAGAACTAACCATTCTGATAACTGTAATATTGGCAACTATCATCATTTCGTGATATGATTTTTTATTTATCAAACACACAAGAAGTCTAGTTTGTTAAGTAATAAACAAAAGTACATACAAATTATTAAAAAAATAAATAACAGCTGTAATGTAAAGATGACTATAGTGCTGACAAGAACAATGTCAACTTTTTAAACTTCAGATGCTCAGTTAATCTTTCAATTTGAAGTAATTGTTGATAAACATTGTTTTTTTAACAATTAAATAGTTTATATAATTGAGAGCTGGTTCCTTTCCTTTTGTTATTGCATTCACTAGGTCTCTGTTATTAAACAACATGATAAGTTGTATTAGCTTTAGTCAAAGGAAAGAATCTTGTGATTGAGTGTTAACATATTACATGAGAATTCTACCTTACATGTAAATGTTGTCTTTCCTAATGTCATTAGTCATTATTATGTAATCCTTTTTTATAAGAATTGTCCCTCACACCATATTGTTGCTTGTAATTATTATGTCATCTTATTTTATAAGAATTGTTCCTCAATTAGTTCCAAATAGTTCCTTGTAACTTCATTGAATGATGACTTGATGTTTGCTTACATAGAACATTCCAGACTAATAATGTTATTTGTATCTCTCTCTCTCTCTCTCTCTCTCTCTCTCTCTCTCTCTCTCTCTCTCTCTCTCTCCAGTGAAGAGGTTAGAAGTCATAAATTTTCAGTTGTTATTGCAGCTGACCAAATGTATGATTTCTTTTTAAAGAAAATTCTTATCGCCTTGAATACTTTTCAGGTAAATATATTGATATATGTAAATAGTTAATAACTGAACAGCTGAACTAAAGTAGTCACTATATATACCATAATAGTGGGAAAGTTTGTCAAATTGCTCCTAAAATTGGTGTTTGAGGTTTCAATATCTGTGTATGTGGTAGCAAAAATTTGGCAAATCTGCTAAAATTTTGAATTTCTAAAGCCAAATTAATTTCTTATAGGGTACAACATAACACGTGTACATGTAGTTTATATGCTGTTATCATGTATAATATGTAGATATTATACATGATAATGTATGCTTCTCAGATTTCAAAGTTTGTTTTCATGTACTTCAAAGCTTATCATTTACTACATGAATGTGATAATATATCCATGTGATCTAATTGTCTCTTATGCACACACATATAATATTTAGAAAGAAAACAATCTCTTTCACAAAGTATACTTACTGAGTTCAAGATATAAACCTGACATGAATGTTGTACAATGGGCATTTAGTATGGATCTGCAAAAAGATGTTGTTGCAAATGGTATTGATGGTAATGAAGCTCCTGTTATTGTCTTGCCTGTAAGTACAGTATAGTTTGTTTAATTGGAAACAGATCAATTCCTTTCTCATCCTCTTCCCCAGTGCTGTGTTGTTAAAACGTCAACAGAACTATCTCAATATATCAAATCTGATCAACTTACTCCTGAATTTGGTGGAACTCTCAAATACAATCATCAGGACTGGGTCCGGTTCCGCATGGTATGGAAATGAGACTCTACATTATAATGTATAATTAATTAATAACATACTAAACTTAATTTGTTTGTTATGATTTGTGGGTCACTCATTCATTTAGATAATATGAGTGACAGTGAATTGATATGATTATCAAATGACCCACTGAAATATTAGGTAGTGGTAGTCTAAGAGACTGGGTAGTTTATCTTTCAGACATTACAAGGAAGAGGGGATGTGATGACACATGTTGTATATTTGTACAGAATTCTTATGTCATCTTTCTTGTGAAGTAATATCATGATCACTGTTCTGTGTAAATGTGTACTTAAAAATACATTTGAGAGTGTTATGTACACATGTAGTATATATATGTACAATAATTAATTGTGTAGTACTAATATGTCTATCCATCCACATGTCTAATGAATGTATTGTAAGCTTGGTGTATATGTGATGCCATTTGTCTATCCTCTCTCTCTCTCTCTCTCTCTCTCTCTCTCTCTCTCTCTCTCTCTCTCTCTCTCTCTCTCTCTCTCTCTCTCTCTCTCTCTCTCTCTCTCTCTCTCTCTCTCTCTCTCTCTCTCTCTCTCTCTCTCTCTCTCTCTCTCTCTCTCTCTCTCTCTCTCTCTGGTGTTATTATAGCAAGTGGAACCATTCATTTGTGATGTGGTGGGTGTGTCTAAGAGACTAGCCCAAGCCATTGCTCCTTTTACACAAGAAGAGTTACCCAAAACATTAGAGGTAATGTTAACCCCACCCATCAACTAGAATAAAATTCTAATTTTAAATTTTGCTATGTCACATGTTTTTTCCTGTGTTCAATGTAACTATTGTCTTTGTGTGGTAATTATATCAAATTTGATGTGGTTAATAGTTCTTTGAAGTGGCATGTGTGTTTGTTGGGTGTCACCACCAGCTGCAGGATATAAGAAACCTAATAGTTACTCTTTCTTTATATTGGGCAATTAAAATTAATAGTGTCTGTATATGTGATAACAAGTTGCTGGGAAAACTATCTGGTAAAATTTGATGTAAGCTGTTCTATAGCTTCTGGTAGTTTATTTGCTGATTGTCAATTTAATGATACAAAGAAGACATGGATACAGACATACAAACTATTATCTAATATATCAGACGTGGATACAGACATACAAACTATTATCTAATATATCAGACGTGGATACAGACATACAAACTATTATCTAATAATATATCAGACGTGGATACAGACATACAAACTATTATCTAATGTATCAGACGTGGATACAGACATACAAACTATTATCTAATGTATCAGACGTGGATACAGACATACAAACTATTATCTAATGTATCAGACGTGGATACAGACATACAAACTATTATCTAATATATCAGACGTGGATACAGACATACAAACTATTATCTAATGTATCATTATTTTCATTCTCACTGTAGGATGCTGAAAGGTGTTTACAATCACATCATTTGGAGAGACGAAAAACATTGGAAACTCTTCATGTAGATGAACTGGCTTCTGAAGGAGAGAAAATCAAAGAACGTATGTATTCATCATCAAAAGAGCAACTCCAGAATAATCCTGATTTTAATGCCACATTGGAAACCATTGAAGTGTTACTGAGTCGAGTGGAAAACGTCCGAGCTCGATTAGATACATTATGGAATGCTCGTAATGAGAAACTGGAGGCTAATTTGAAACAGAAGAAATTTGAGAAAGAAGCACATCAAGTGAGTAAATAAAACATTATAAGAGATCAAATGTCTACAAATTGTACAGAGAATTATGATAAAGTGATCATTACCTATTGTTTGAGTAAACAAATAAGTTAAATATTGGTCTAGTTGATGCAGTTTCTTGATGTATAGAAATTGAGTCTTGCTCTATAAATTTTAAGCATTTTTTTATATTGCAATGTATTATTTTATTATGTGTTCAGATTCTAGAATGGTTTGAACAGTACGCTGAAGAGTTCTTTGAAACGCATAATGGAATTGGAGAGTCTTTAGAAGTTGCTCAAGCTCTTGTCAATGAACTTCTTGAGTTTGAAGAAAGCACAAAAGTAAGCAACCATCATCACCATTGACTATTATCACCATGACCATCCACATTGTTTGCTATGAACCACATTGTGCTGACACTAAAAAGTTCATATATAATGCTTCATTCTTTGTTTCTATTCCTGTAGCAAATTCTTTCTAAAAGTGATCGTTTATTGAAGAATGCTTCAGAACTCAACACCTTGGAACATTTAGGTTGTGACGTGAAAGGAACTGTTAAACAAATTAAGGAACATATCTCTGACTTTCATAAGAATATGGAGACCAGAAAGAAAAGACTCAATGATGCCGTCAAACTACATAACATCATGGACAAGGTACCTCGCATAACGTTTAGTTTGTATAACTGTATTTCTGCTGTTTGTTGTTCATTCATCTATCTGTTAGCCACCAAAGGGTTAAATATTAACTTGTTTACCCATTCTATAAATTATTGTTGTAGGCTTGTTTAGACATTCTTATGTGTAACCTACTATTGTGAGACATCTATACTTGTGTGTCCTCAGATAATGACTCTCTCTCTCTCTCTCTCTCTCTCTCTCTCTCTCTCTCTCTCTCTCTCTCTCAGTCCATTAACTGGTGTATTGAAGGAGTGGCCTTTTTAAGTGACTATGATATATTGTCTATGGATCCTAATGACATTGACCCTGAGTGTATGAAAGCTCAATTAGATGAGTTTCAATCTCATTTCCCTCCCCCTAAAAAGGAGGAGATCAAACTACTCACAGATACTGTGACATCCATGGAGAATCGCTGGGGCAAAGAAGGATTCGAGTTTGCTTTGAATAGAATTGTCGAACTTCATGATCGCTTTGAGTTTTACTACAAACTATTAGATGAGATGATAGGGAAACGAGATAAACAAGTTAATGACGTAAATGATGTTGTTTTTGATGGATATGCTAGTGATGGAGACATTGAGGTTAGTATGCATGGCCACTACTCACCTCCTCCCCAAGGAAGCATAATTCACCGGCGTCTCAGTGAATCCGGCAAAGAAGTACAAGTTACTGTGTTAGATATCGACAAGAGAGCACACCAGGCTATTTCCCTTCTGGAAAAAAGCAACAACAAGGCAAAGCAACTTGATGGTATCCCTAACAACGAAGAAACTGCCAACTGTAGCGGCAGTGAATCAGATTGCGTTAGTCTTTTGGAATTCTTGAGCGAGGTAAATCAACCTAGTACCTCACCTACCATGGATCTGCTTACTGTGAAAGATGACAGTGAGATACGTAAGAGAAGCTATTCTGCTCCTGAAGATATGACTGACTCGGGTAGTACTCTCAAGAGATCCCGAAGTCTTAATCGAAGAACTCGAACAACAGTCTCCCCTAATCCTGTTAGTACTAATATATACGTCCGTATGTAGTATGTTTATTGGTTTCTTGTAGCCATCGCCATTACCACGGCCAGAAATTTCAGGGCCTTCCAATCCCCAATTTACAGAAGAACCAGAAAAAGTCAGCTTAGATGACAACACGGTAATTTTAAACTGTCCTAGAAATGATACAATCACTGATTTATTTATAGGTTGAAGAGAATCCAGCAGATATGACTACACAAACTGCTCATGCTAAGCACAGAAGGCACGTCTCAGAATATATTAGTATAGTGTCACTATAATCATATTCATGATCCTTGTACACGGAACACGACCCACAAGAGCTTCGCTTCAAAATCAGCAGTAAATATAAAAGCTTAGTTTTGGAGGGCCTTGTGGAAGTGAACCTCTGTAGGGCACTTCTCATTAGCATCGATCGTCCGTAGGTAGGCTGATCTGTTAGTGCGAGTGTCTTTCGTTCTTTAGTTATACGCGGCTACTCCCGAAGCTGTGCGCTCGGTCGAGAGGCCAAGGTCTGTGGGTATATGTAGATGTTTTCCTACCTTTCTGTAGGCCCGTAGTCGACCGTTGGTAGGATCGCTTCTCCACTTTCTTCCTCTTCTCTCTCTCTCCCTCACTTCCATGGCGCTACCAGAGAGTAGCTTGCCTTCTTTTTATTTGTTTATGCTATTACATTTGCTTCGTTTTGCTTGCTTCTCTTTTCTTGTAGACTTCATATAAAAATTATTATGAACTTTTTCTGTCTTTGTAGGAGACTTATGGAAGAATTATTGACAACAGAAGAAACATATATTCGTGACTTGGATCATATTATAACTGTAAGATATTATGTAGAGAATAATGGCTAATCACTTTATCTGTAACCAGAATTATGTGCCATTTATGGATGATATCGAATCTCTTCCTCTGGGTCTTGTTGGAAAGAAAGACATACTATTTGGACTGTTACCCACATTTCTTGAATTCAGTAGAGAGTGAGTTACATTAGACAATACTGTTAGTGATTCTTCAATCTTCTTCCAGTGTTGTGCTCCCTCGAATTAGAAAATGTATCCGGGCCCCTATTAAAATGGGTCTGGTATTTTTGGACCATGAAGAAGTAGGTCAATCAAGATTTATAGACTTTTGTTTATTATTTTGTTTCAGGAATTTTTAGACTATGCCATGTACTTTAAGAACAAGCTTCAACAGGATCAGTTAATAATAGAGGAAGATTTATTCTTTAGAGTAAAGATTAATTTATTGTTTTGTTTTATTAATTCTATTGTTACAGGGTTTACAAGAGAAGGTCGGTGACCCATTACGAATTGATGCTTATCTCATTAAACCTGTACAAAGAATGACAAAATACAGACAATTTCTTGAAGTGCGTATAATTCTGATATCAATTGTGTTTATAACAATCTTCAACGATTATTATAAATCTCATATTTTCTAGGAAATGGTAAAATATACCACTAAAGGCAAAGAATTACAAGAAGTACAAAAAGGAGCGAAAAAAGAATACTTTGGAAAACTAAAGGTGTTCAAAACATGAGGTGTCATGTGTTATGTAATGGTATTATGTCTTCTAGGAAGCTTTGAAGATGGTGGACTTTGTTCTTCGTCATGGTAACGACCTGTTAGCACTGGAGTCATTGAAGGGGTGTACGCATAACATTGACGATTTAGGGCGAATTCTAAGAGTTGGTGATCTCACAATTGTAGATGGCTTCACAAAGCATCGACGTAAAGTCTTTCTCTTTGAGAAAAGTTTGCTATTTGCTAAGACTCGCAAAATGACTCGAGCAGGGCCAACTGGATCTGAAGTGTATGATTACAAACAACAACATAAGGTAAAGTGGTATTTAAAAAGAACATCAATACTCTTCTCTACTGTAGACATCAGAGCTCATGTTAAGAGAACAGGTACCTGGACATGATAATCGTTTTGCTTTAGAAATAACAAAGGGTAAAGAGACTGTCATTTTTCAAGTAAGGACAATTGCAATGCTGTAATAATCTGATAATCTGATAATGTTAGACGGATACTGTAGAAGAGAAACAGGAATGGGTCCAAGAGATATGGGATCTGTTCTTCTCTCAAATGTTAACAATTAGAGGTAAAGATACAATTACTATACATCACATACTCTCTCTCTCTCTCTCAGATGATAAGCTCCAATGTCATGGAACACAAGCTCTGACAAATATTATGGTGACAGGCTCAGCTACTCTAACACGTGGTCGACCACTCTCACATAGCATGAGAAAGAGAGTTCATACAGTTAGTGCTGTTCGCAAATCACTGCATATCCCTCCATCTGGCTCTAGGGTAAGTTATATATATATTAGATATATTGGATATATTAGTAAAATTGTTATAACTTTTTAGGATTCTCTATCGTCTGTTGGATCAGCTACAAGTCTAAAGGAGTTAGCTTCTTACATCAGAAACAAGAGGGATAGTCGAAACTTCCCTGCTCCATATTCTCCTGTTCCAATTTCACCACGTTCTTCTTTGGCCGTCACTTTCCACGAGAACTCCAAAAGGGACTCGACACTGTCGAGTTATTCAAGTAAGTCAAATTGGTTTGACAAGTTTTAGAAGACTGACATTAGCCACACCCATTTCTCTTGTAGTGTACTTGTGATAGCTAATAAATCTCTTTCCTCCATTAGGTGATATTGGTTCTACCCCCCGTGACAGTATGATTAGTTCAGCTAGTAACACAACCCTCAGCAGTATAGGTGGTGGTGATCCTGAAAGTACTCTGGGACCAGATACTATTCCCAGTAGTTCGTCTTCCTCTGGATTCTCTTTGGCAAAAATTGGGTCCCAGGATTCAATGAATTCAATACCACTGAATGATAGTTTCAAGCTATTCAACACTCCATTATGAGATGATATTGTACTATAAGACTCTACCAATTTGACTGTCTTGTGCATGCGTGCATGCATCTGTGTGTGTGTGTGTGTGTCTACATATATAGTATTGTCACTAATATTGTTATTAATTTATAGAAGTGTTTATAAGTAAGAACTGAATTATTGCACTTATAGTCAAATGATTAAAGTTTCACAATTCATTTACCTTTTCTCTATTAAAATTATCACTCTCAATAGCACACACACACACTACAAATTGATACATTTTTTATTTAGTCATATTGTTTGGATTTAGTATCTCAATCCAATAGCCATCAGGATCTTTAATAAATGCCAACCCCTTCATTTTACCTGGAATGAAAAATAAAATTTATTCCTGGCAACAACGTAAGTATGAAGACTTTTTACCTCCATCTGGTGTCTTGATAAATTCTACACCCAGTTTCTCAAACCTGTCACAGGCTGTATAGACATTAGGTACCGCAATACCAATATGACCTGTTAATATGACATGAACAAACCCAATAGATAGTTATTTCCCTACCAAATCCTTTAGGATCAGAATTACCGCTGTGGTATTTGAAATTTGGGTCATTTTCAGTGCCCCAGTTACTAGAAGGATAACCATACAATCAAAAGGGCATTGTGTACTTTATAACTTACTGAGTCAATTCAATGGTAGCTTTTCGACTGAATGTCCATCGAGTTCTCTCAGTGTCATCCAAAGGAATGTCTTCAGCAAGCTCATAACCCATAAAATATAAGGTGAATTTCATTGATGGAAAATCAAGTCGTTTGAGGAGCCTAAGAAATAAAATGAAATTATTATGTTGTTGGTGATTTTTCTAACTACCTCATTCCTAAAACTCTAGTGTAAAAATCTAAAGATATTTTTGGGTCTTTAATTCTCATCATAGTCTGCTGCATAATAAAGTCCTTACAAGAGTCATCTGGTTCAGCACAGTATGACAAATAGTCCTGACAAGGTATATCTTGGTGCTCTGCCATTGTCGGTCTGGGAGTGGCTGTAGAAGTTTGATAAGATCATGATTGTAATAAAAAAACTATATACGCTAGATATTGTGTAATTATCTTGATGTGACATGTTGACCTTAAGAACGTATTTATTAAACGTTATTAACATACCACATCCGTAAAAGGCCGTTCCCAAAATGGTCGATTAATCACATTAGCACCTATTGTCTGTCATCATACTAGATTCAGGAAACTATAATTAGCTGTGAATGATAAAAACAACCCTTGTCATGGCTGCTCCAACCAGTACGATATCTGAGCAACTTGATCTCTCTGTGCTCCGATATTCTAGAGTGTGGGAAGATTATAGAATTCTTTGTAAAGGATTAGACATTAAGACTGAAGATGTTATAGTGTCGATCACCAGGTAGGAGAACACTATGTTAAAGTAACATTCTATACTTGCTGTAGTTCAGGGGATAATGTCCTGAATATGTTACTGGAAGAACCGCAAAAAATATGTAAGTTTTATTAATTTAGTCTGGCGAGATCACCCCTCTCTTGTGAATGGAGTAGACTTGTTTAATTGTAATATCACTCTACTGTTGTTTATACTATTATTACCAGATGCAGTTGATATGAGTCCAGCTCAAAATGCCTTTCTAGAGCTAAAACTAGCAGCTATTAGACATTTAGAATATGAAGAATTCCTACAATTGATTGGTGAAATGGCCTCTGACAAACGGTAAATGTATGTTTGTTTTATTACAATTATTATTCCTTTATTGGTTTATAGATCTGCTTTGTTGGATCAAATTATGTTACATCTTCCAAATTATGCCAAGGTGTCATAATGAAATGTTGTTCAAGTGATTGAATTATTTATTAGGAATACTGGTCTAAAAATATTGCAATGGTAGAATCTGGTATTACTGACTCTGGTAAACTCGAAAAGTACCTCCACATCTTTCATGAGAAACATTTGTCAGCATTAATTTCTCCTGACAAGCTAGACAAATACCACGAGAGTCAGACACTGGAAGAACAGAAACAAGCTTTCCAATGTCTACCCTTAGAACAGTTGCAATCATTAATTAGGTCAGTGATTATAGACCACAAATTGTGTTGCTAATGGTTACTGTTCGTTAGATGGTATTTTTCCAGGTCTGTTCTCAAAGAAGGACGTTCTGAGGCTCAGTTTCAATATGTAGGGTTGTCTTCAGATGAAACTGGAAAGCAAATGTCAGAAAGATATTTTGAAGTATCACAAAATGTCCCAATTCACGATAACTTTTACTTCAGCTTGTTAAATCGAGGTAGACGAGGGTATAACCCTGCAATTAAACCAAACTTTGCACCTCCTTATTTAACCAAAGAAAACTTTCAAAAATTAAAAGTATTGGGAAAGATATGTGAATCATTTAGGTTTATTTTAATGTTTTAGGGACTTATAGATAGAATTGTTGTCCAGACAACTACAATTGAGACATTTTTAACTACAATACCTGATTCTACTGTTACTAAGGTGACTTGTCACTAGCCAGTTTATATTGTATATTGCTCCTTATTAAATACTCTAGGCTAATCTCTCTGATATATTCGAATATATGAATGAAGAGAATAGCAATGCACTATTTCTGCTATTGGCGCAAAAGATGGCTTCTGGTGGTCGGCTGGCATACTGGGAGCTCTTTGTCACCCATTACCCTCCAGCTGATCCACAATTTATTTTTCACGAGATGTTATCTAAAGAGCTTCATCAGATTGATCGTGTTTTTAGTTATAAATCCTTTAAAATTTATGAGATAAAATAGGTCATACTAAAATACACTGTGTAATTCCTAAAGTTATCAGAACTTACACAACTTGTTTTCGCCAATGTATGCAATAATTTTCATTTCGTTAACAGCATTTGTGATTACATGCATGGAGGTGTGGCTCAAAAGTATTTTAACCCCTAGTAGTGAAGACAAAGAATGACCTCCTCTTCTTCATACAAAGATATAAAGGAGAAACTCTCAGCTTATAGACGTCATAAAGAGAATCAGGCAACCCAAGAAGTCATAACCACGCCCTCTACACCTGATGATGTTGTACCATATCTCAATGATCCTGTATTACAAGTACATGAACCAAAAAACATCACAACTGCTAGAGACATTCCCGTGTCTTCAAGTGTACCTTCAAGTTGGTGGATAATAGGTCTGAAAGTATTGCTGTGGTGTCTGTTGTTTGGTTTCTTTGTTGAAATTGAGTTTGGTGTGGTTTTTCTGATAGCATCTGCTTTTTATTTTATCTATGCCACACTTAAAGGAAGTCGTAGGAAACCATGGCAACTGAGTGCATACTCAGTTTTTAACAAAAATTGTGAACGTATAGATGGAACATTGTCGGCCGAACAATTTGATAAAGAACTAAGATTTGGTCCTGGTTCAGTCAGATGACATCAAACATTACTTCAGCAAGTCTTGATGTTTATACCAGCCATTTGTAATTAGCCTCATACCCAGGTATTCATCAGATGTCTGGGTATGAGGCTATTCCATAATAAGACAGTAATAATTGAAATGTTTAAACAGCATTAATTTTATTTTCAATTTGATAAGAGTTGAATTATTCTTTAAAGTAATTTTCCAATATTTGTTCAATCTCTTCAGGTTTGTAATCCTTAACTGTATAATTTGTATCATTCTCTGCTCCACGTATCATTGCTGACAGCTCTAAAAAGATCACAAATTAAAATAATTATTCTCCAGTAATTAAATGCATTATAAAGTAGAAGTAATGAACTACTAACATCTTATATAGATACTGGCAAAATTAATGTGTCTAAGACCCAGCAATACTCTATAACATACTGTACCTTCTTTTAAAAGTAAGTCTAGTGTATTGTTTTCATTTTTAGTAACTAAATAATTTAAATAAACCCTCAATTTTGGATGTATTTACAATATGTGTACATGTGTATCATTCTTTCTAATGACTTTTAGTCTGGATGTTAAGTCAGCTCTTCAAGGCACAATGTCGTAAGCTCTCTAGTAATTATAATAATGGTACTAAACTGAGAAGCCAGCTCAACAGTTAATATCATTTAAAATCAATTATTATAAAAAGAAACACATTAATTATAGGTAAGGATCAAGAACATAAATGTCTCTAGACATGAAATAAATCAAACATGACTTACGTCTTCCAGACTCTGGTCTAAAAAGACAAAGAATCTTCTTGTTCATTTCAACAGCTCTACCAATTTCATATCCAACTCCCAGAGAGGGTTGGGTTACCTCAGCAACAAGTACTATAACAATAAGTGCCAAGAATACCTATTAAAATGAATTACAAGTAATTATATTTACCATGTGAACCCCGTAACCAATCCATATCACGTTCGTGTATTTCCTTATCAGTCAAGAAACTATCACCTGGAAAATATACACTCTCGTTCACAGCTATTGTGTGTTATATCACCTTTCTCGTCCATTGATGGGTCCCCTACGTGTTCTGTTAGAACTGTACCAAATTTCTGTAGAAACAGAACGATACGATGATAAAGGGAGGCGTCAGCTCTCCCAGCTCGAATACTACCAGCAAAATAGATTCTCAAAGCCATTGAGAAACACGTGGGTAGTTAGTGATGACTGTCAGTTAATTAACTATCATAAATTAATTTCAATGATGAGCAATAAATTACATGTAATTCAATAATTAGCAATAAATTAATTTCAATAATTAGCAAGCTCTCATAATTATAGATAATCAATATCTTCTTTATAAATACGATGATCCGTTTAAAACATGTTTAGTAATTTCTTGTTTCCCCAACTGACGTGACAATACATTGAGTTTACTATAAAACTCATCAATATTAATATAAGAGCCCTAATAGAATGAACACTATCATTTAACATGATTATAAATGCCACTAACTTTCAGATGCCTTTCTCCATTATTGGTAACAAAGGATGTTCTTCCATGTAAAATTCGTTGGTTATTGAGCGATAATAGTTCCCCAGGAGACAGACGATGTACCAACTAGAAAAGAGTCTCAAATGCTAATACTATGAATGGCACCTCCTACCTTTAATGGTGAGTTATTAAACATCTTGTCTAATGTACAATAGGCATCGTAATACTCCTCCACTTCATCCTACAAAAGATACTAGTTAACTCTTCAATCTGTCAATGATATATAACAGCTGGTATTGTAACCTATACATTACACTCTGTTAGGAGTTAGTCAGCATTAGATTAATTTTTACTTTCTTTTTATCTTTGGTTATTCACTTCCTATGAATGTCTTAAGTTTTCAATAACATTTACTATTTATTAGTATTTCAATTATCTTTCACTTACCTCTGGAATAGCTAGAGGTCCTTCAAAATTTGGAGACCAATTTACTTTAATCACCTATAAATAATTACAATATAAAGTACTTGTAATGTCTGTCTTTGTTTGTCTTACTCTGCCAGTTCTATCTAGAACAATATGTGGTCTCCGATATATCATCATCACTGGATTATCTCTAAAGGAAAATATTTTACATAAAAAAGTTAGACAAACAGACATTGATGAATGTACCTCTCAAAGTGAATTTTCTGGAATGTTACTGGTATTCTAGTCAGCGTATGGAATTGTTTTGGATACTTCTTTCTCATTTCGTTCACAACAGGATACACATCTAAAAGAATACTTTCCCCTCCTTCGACACAAGAATCAAATCTAAATAATAAAGAAAATATATCGTTGTCTATAATTTGCTAACCTGAGACAATGAAACAGTTGCAAACCAGGTGGTGATTGGTAGTAAGCTAAATCCATGTGGTAACCCAAATTCACATTAGTATAAGCAATGTTAATAGGATTTTCTTCACTTCTGACGTCAAATGTCTAAAGATGTGAAGTAGTAATGAAATAAAACTGTGTCATGTTGGCATCATACCAATCCATAAATTGTTTTTTGAGTAAAGGAGATTTTATTTCCTAACTAACAATACTTATTATAACTTAGCATTGGATTGGGTATGTCCCTACTTTAATTACTTCATCTTCTCTTGTGGGAACATCAGTTACGAGACACAATCCTTCATTATTGAGATGATATAACCACCTTCAAACAGAGAATATTAACAAATAAAACAGACCCAAACTTTTACCTCCAAAGCCACTCATCTGATTCCATAATATCATAATACCCAACTATAGGAATGGAAGTCTACAGAGAAACATTCATTAATTACAGATATTTATCTTAACTCACTGCTACAGTAATTGGTTCCATGGCAGCATTGTGGCGCTCTAACACAGGTCTGGAGTAATTGTTACTTTTTAACCATTCTGTATTGATATAACCTGAATGATATTTATCTTCAGTACTCCATTCAATACGAATTTTGTCATCTGTGAAAATGATGTACGCATGTAAATAAAAGTCTAACTCCATATAATTCAGGTCAGACTCGTGTGTACAAGTTAAATGAAATAGCTGAACAGTTGTGCACAAAACACATTAGATAGGATACAGAGTAAACACACATGCACACACTCTTGCTATAATGTTGCTGACAAGTTGTTTACTAGGTGACTATTAGATTCTCTCTAATTTATTAGGAACTGCATACCGTCAATTGTTGCTGTTGATATTTTTAAGTCACCACGTAACAAGTTCAGTGGAATTGTCCTCTGTCCAGTGGAGGCCATGCATTCTGGACATTGACAATGATGTCTTAACCATATAGCATGATAGCTATGATTGTTTCCATCATCTCTGCAGTCAGTCAAATTAAGTTTCTTGCCATCTGTGCTCACGTTTAAAAATACAGAATTCTGAGAACCAGTGATTTTTGAAAATGAGCATTGGAAAATAAGTCTGTGCTTTGAGTGATAGAGTTTCCTTAAAGTAAGAGATAGCATCATCGAGGGTGTGGTTTAAAAGAAAGGTCAAGCCTTTGATGTAAGCTTACCTCTGCTTTAGCAGTGGTGTAGCCAGACTCGTCTGGCCAAGGATAGCTAGACTCTAATAGCATTCATTGATTATAAATAATAATAATAATCATAGCAATAGTGACATCATGTGAAAGTTAAACAAATAAAAAAGACGCAGTCAGCTTTATTTGCAATGGTGTCATGACTACCACTCGTCAAGAACAATAGTCGTAAAGACCGCCAAAAATGCAGAGAGCAAAAGCTGGTAGTATGCAAAGTAAGTGGATGAAAGAGGTTTTAACATACTTGTAACTTACAAGATTTCTGCTAATAAATAGGCGTGGCTTAAAATTAACTTAGATACGCCTTAGTAACGGACTAGTTGATAAACAAAAATTAGAAAATTGGTCAGGAGAAGGAGAGACAAAGCAAAGAGAAAGTTATTAAAGATGCCAGAGACACTACCATTAATTGGGGGTAGGTTAGAATCCTTGTAATTGAAGACTGTCAGGGAGCCAGAAAACTTCATTGCACTGGCAGTGCAACCATTGTATCATTTTAAGTGTGTTATTGTTTGCATTTGTATACTAATAAAAGATAGACTATTTAGGTATTATTGTAGATGTGTTGAAAAATACTGTTTGTAGATAACTAGGTATCTTTTGTCATCTTGTTTATCATAGTCTCCGTACTCTGTGTTCTTGTCTTAATATTCTTTTATTGATGTTGTGCTTTGATTTTTAAAATAGCCTGCTTTGAATTCCAACAAAATATAAGATGACAAAACGACTCAAGAACAAAGCGTTCACCCTATCCTAATTATACCAACATTATCATACCATTGTGTTACCTAGCAACACCATTTATTAAGAGTTTATTCCTTTTAGATTATCGAATTGTTGGTAACATGGGTGAAGGAACTTTCTCGGAAGTTCTCAAATGCCAGAGTCTTCTGGATGGCAAGCTTTACGCTTGTAAAAAAATGAAGCAAAAATATAGCAGGTAAATGTCCTATCAACATTGCTGGGTGCCTTATTTTCTCAATGTACATCATTGTAGTATTGAACAAGTAAATAATCTGCGAGAAATTCAAGCTCTCCGCCGCCTTAATCCTCATTCTAATGTTATTGAACTCAAAGAAGTTGTCTTGTAAGTTTCATATATGGCCGTCACCTTATTAATATATCCCACTTACCTTCTAGTGACCGCTACTCTGGTACTTTATCACTCATTTTGGAACTGATGGATATGAATATTTATGAGCTTATTAAAGGTACTTGCAAAAGGGTTTAACTCAGTGTGAGCTTTGTAATTTTGTTATAGATCGTAGAAGTCATCTTCCCGAGTCCAAAGTGAAATTATTTATGTATCAACTTTGTAAATCTATTTACCATATGCATCGAAATGGAATATTTCACAGAGATGTCAAACCCGAAAACATCCTTATCAAAGTACAACTATTTTTAAACAGTCATTACATCATCATTTGTTTTATTTATAGGACAATGTGCTAAAATTAGCTGACTTTGGTTCTTGCAAGAGCATGTATTCAAAGTTACCATATACAGAATACATTTCTACAAGATGGTAAACTCCGCCCATTCACTGTACCTCTCATCTTCCAAACGTTTAGGTATAGAGCGCCAGAATGTCTACTTACAGATGGTCACTATGGGTATAAAATGGACATGTGGAGTATTGGATGTGTTCTGTTTGAGCTCATGAGGTATGTCGTGTTGGCCTATTGTCTTTTCATTTGCATGCATCTCTTTAAAGTCTACGACCGCTCTTTCCTGGCTCAAATGAGTTAGACCAGATTTCAAAAATTCACGAAGTTGTTGGATCTCCTTCTGCAGAGGTTTTAGAAAAATTTAGAAAAATGTAAGAAAAAATTTCAAATAAAATTAATTTGATGCACTTTCTTGTAGCCAATCTCGAAGTATGGACTTCAATTTTCCTTATAAGCCTGCTACAGGGATAACTCCATTACTGAGGCATGCTTCTAAACAGTGCATTGATCTAATAACTAAACTCTGTATGTATGATCCAGATGACAGGTAAGACCACTATGTAAGAGCCTAACTCTATTGTTGTGTAGACTGACTGCTAAAGAAGCTTTAAGGCATCCATTCTTTAAGGATTTGAGGTAACATTGATGATCCTGTATTAACATATTGAATATATGACCAATAGAGAAGCAGAAAGGAAAGCTAAAATGCATTCAAAGGCTCCATCCATAATTCAACCTGACTTATCTACTGGAAAGTTACTCGCCTCTCCTCACAGAACACACCAACAACCACAGGTATATTACATCATTATTACATCATCATTGCACAGTTCTTGTCCTCCTATAATTACTCTTCTCTATATACAATAAATTGTTTATATCATTTCTTTAGAAAACTTATCACTACAGACATTCAAAACCCAAACAGCGAGAAAACGTAAGTATTGAAATAACAACACATAGTTAATGTACAGTTAACACACAGTTAACACACTATTAACTATTTTTTTATAGTATTTAGTACCTATCAAAACCAAACAATACTTTATGCCAGCAAGTGGTACCTCTTCCAATACTTTAACACTGCCTCAACTACCTAGCAAACCACTACTACAAGGAGGGCATCACAATCCTCACATTTCTAGTGGTCTAAGCTCAGGTCTCCCCTCGTTATCACACTCAATGAAAGTACCCACTCACACCTCAGCATTTCCTTCTCTTTTAGTTAGTGAGAACCCATCTAGAAAAGTAAGTTGTCTAATACACTACACCTTAATTAATATCGTTATAATAATTATACTACACCTTAATTAATATTGTTATAATAATTATACTACACCTTATTATTGTTATAATAATTATACTACACCTTATTATTGTTATAATAATTATACTACACCTTATTATTGTTATAATATACTACACCTTTACAATAATAATAATAATTATTATTTTATACTACACCTAATTAATATTGTTATAATAATTATACTATACCTAATTAATATTGTTATAATAATTATACTATACCTAATTAATATTGTTATAATAATTATACTAACCTTATTATTGTTATTTTCTTTCTCTTATAGTCTCCTATGTATCCTTCAACACAACATCATCACATGATCCATCCAGGACATGTTGTACCAACACATTTGCCTTCACTTTCCAAGCAATCTTTTAATACTAGAACTATAGCACAGAGAACTAATCCCCACTAACAACAAATTTAATAGCTTGCAATCTCTCTCTCTTTCTCTGAATATATCAGCTAATTTATTTTATTAAATAAATCCACAATTAGAAATGAGATGTTGGTTGTCATATAACGTTAGTTACTACAAGAGGAGGAGTTTGGTATCAACGTTTGTTATAAGAAGAAAAAATGCCATCACTGACCAATATTATAATCGTTAAAGAGTAAGATTGACTCCAAAAGAAATGAATCAGAAACCAGTAAGAGCCACTAACCTCTCATCACAATTTACACAAAGTTGATATTGATTTTACGCGCATAATGCCGTCATAATTAAGCACATAAACATAATTATTACCGCTTCATTTAGGCAGCGAACATCGTATATAGTACAATCCCATTTATAATTATACCAAGGAATCTTCGATTCTACGGGCACAGCATGTATTTTAGTAATCTATTTGCTAAAAATAATAAAACTATAATTGTTATAAAAAATAATCTAATTATAGCGGTAAAAATAATGTTACTAGATCTGTAGTTCATGATATATTATTGTCACTAGATGGACAATAAATAATAAAAAACTTCAATTATACATATCAGATGTGACACTATCGGTCATAAAGGGGATTTGGAGGTCATTTTTGAAATATTGTTGCTCCACAGGTGTGTTCACAGTCCATGCAGCAACAGCTGTACCATAATTTGTCATGAACTTCTTAGCTGAAAACCTGCATCATTAAATTAATATAGCTGAAATATAGAACATTGTTTTTCTTACCTATTATTTACGACATCAGATTTGTTAGGTAACAATACAGCAATATGAAGGACTTTACAAACCCAGTTTATAAGAAGCCAATAAAATAATCTTGATCCTATAGTGGCAATGGTTTGCTTCCAGCATTGAGAGAAGCGTGGAATTTTATTTGGATAGTGAGAAAATTCTGTACTACAACAAGCTACCCCACATAATATATTAGGATCCTTTTGTCTTAACTGTTTAAGAAAGAAAGAGTGGATTGTGATTTATTTTATACTAGTATTCTATACTCACTGCATAAATAACATCAGGATAAAATGACACAACTGCTATTTGATCATAAAGTGTACTGTCACTACTGAATAATGTCTCCAGTGTGAGTACTGTCTATATGAGAACATGACAATAATTATAAGAATGAAACTGAAACATCTTAGTTTTTATCATAAAACGGTAAAAATTAATGGTATATAATACACATACTTCTTCCGGTGTTCCTTTCACATCTAATAACATGAACAACCCTAATTGTTTGATCATTGCCACTGCTTCTTCAAGAGTTGGAATTCTAGCACCAGAAACACTATAAAAATAAAAGCCATAATCTATAATTCAGCATAATTGCATTGCCACTGTGTGAATTGTTGCTTGGCAATTAATGACATAGTAACTCTTTGTAAAATTATCTTACCCAAATTTCACACCAACATCTAACATCTTTGCTTCTTTCAATGTCATTTCATGTAACCAGCCACTACCATTGCTTGTCCTATCTACAACAGGATCATGAAAAAGTACTGGATGTCCATCTTTTGTAAAACTCAGATCAACTTCTACAACACTAGCTCCTACAGTTTGAGAATATCGGAAACCCTCTACAGTATTTTCAGGAATCCCTCCTCTGTTGTGAAACTATATTACATACTACACACAACAATGATGATTACTGACCTGTGTGAAATAGGTCCTCTAGACATTGCTTCTCGCAGTTTCTGCATTCTTTGAGGTGGATATTGAGGATACTTTAACCCACGTAATGTAGCCCAGAAGAGACGAATCAGAAAGTAATAGAGGGTGGCCAGCCGTCTCAACAAGAAATTCATATCCATTATACACTCACCAGCATCTTCCATTGTTTTTAAACAGGTTTAAAAACTATTTTACAATGTCTTTTTTCATTTCATCCTATCGTCTGACCTAGGAATGGTGGAATCCTACCTATCACAATAAATCTTGTTTGACGAGCCGGTTTGACGACTTCTATTTACTCTAAAGAATTTAATATGTAGGGTGTGGCTCCTTCATGAATAATGACTATATAAACAAAAATAACTTAATGCATGAAAATTAATTAAAATAAATATTATAAATATATTAAGCATTATTATTATTACCAACGGTAATAATGATAATAAAATAATCGTATGACATTGAAATTAAGATGATGCATTCAGAAAAGACTGTTGATCCTGCTCTCCTAGGTAATCTGTCATGTAAGGCAACTTAAGGACACGATGAAAGTGATCTTTCTCGTCTCCAGAATTCACAGTCCATGTTACCACCGCAATACCTTTTTTACGATAGGACTCCAAATTAAACCTGTATTTAAAAGCCAAAGTTCATTTGTTCCACTAAGTAAACGATCAATGAATACCGTTTACTTAAGATGTCATCTTTGTGAGGTAACAATAGTCCAACACCTAATATCTTCCATATATAGCCAGTCAAGTATCTGAACATTGCTCTTTCCAATAGTTCAGCTAATCGTAATTTCCACCTTTGCACGTAATATACTTGACCGTCAAAAGATCGTGATAAGAGTGTACCTCTGACAACCAGACCAGTGACAATATCCTTGTCATGTTGTCTTAACTGTTGACATAAGGAAAACATGAATATAGAGTAGATTCATTGTTTAGTGTGCTCTAGTAAAAGTTAACATATTTGTTTGTTAAAAATACTAACAACAAACTAATAAAGAAAATTAATTGATAATTGTGAATTCACCTTGTAGATGATATCAGGAAAGAATGTAATAACAATAATGCGATTATATAGAGATGGATCTTCATTGAACAGTTTCAATACTGTAGGTATAGTCTATAACGAAAAGGGGTTAAATAGTAACTGTTACTGTAGTCATTATCATTTCATGGTGGGTGTTAAACATCTTACTAAGGTATCACCACTTTTTAATTCTAAGAACATGAACATATCAAGTTGTTTCAATGTCTCCACTGTCTCGTATAGAGTAGGGATAGTTGTTCCAGTGTAGCTATTAATATAAAAACAAAATATTATTTCATTATACATCTCATACAAACTGACCCATATTTATGTCCAACATCTAACTTCTTCACTTCATTTAGTGTTAAATCCTTTAGGTAACCAGAGCCATTGCTGGTCCTATCTACTGTCCAGTCATGTAGCAGAACTGGATGGCCATCTTTAGTGAACTGAAGATCTACCTAAACGTGAATTAATGAGGTTACAATGAAAAGAAATATCTGCTGACTTCAATGGTAGACGCTCCTAACGCTTTAGATAATCGAAAGCCAGTTAATGTATTTTCTGGTATTCCACCTCTACAAACAAAGAAAAGACAAGAAAATAATTATAATTATATTATTATATTGTAAATATTGCCGTTATTACCTGTGAGCAATGGGCCCTTGGATAATGCCATCCAATATCTCCTTAATTTTAGACGGGGAGAGTCCAGGGAGAGGTTTATTGAAGATTATCCTGAAAGGAATAAAAAAGAAAAGTTGAAAAGCTGATCTCAACACACGAAAAGCCATACGCTTTGTGAATACCATTGTTTGCTCAGTTGTACAATAACTGTTACAACTGTCACAATGCGGTGAAAAAAGCTGTCTGTAGGCGTGTCGTCTTGTCTCTTGTCTCCGTTCACTTCAGTAAATTTAGGCCTACTTTGTGAAGTTGTGTTTTTCTGATTCCTCGTTGTTTTATAGAAATATTTGGTGGCAGTAGGAAGAAACTGTAAGTTTATGCTAGTAAATGTCTACATTATTGTTCTGTGACTGCAATGACAACTAGTAATCGTGGTTTATATAATCAACCGTTTTTAACCACACCCATATCTTGTTCTGTCCACAGAGAGTTGATAGTATGGGTCTATTTAGAACGGCTACAATACAAATAAGAAACACTCTTCCATTTTTGAGACCAATCAGAGAGATGATTATTGGATTTGCAATCACAGGTTATCTAATCTACAAGATTCCTATATCAGGTACGTTGTCATAGTGCATTTGGTCCCCCCCTAAATTTGTCCCCCAGGACATATTACACTAGTGCAAAATGTCCCCGGGGACATTCTGCACTAGTGTAATATGTCCATGGGGGACTACTGGCACTAGTGGAGATTGTCCCCTCTCAGTACAAAGTGTCCCCTGGGGGAGGCATCCTGTACTAGTATAAAGTGTCTCCCCTAAACTCCTAAATAAGCATTTGCTCAACGACAATGAATGAAAAAATTATAATAATGAATTGAAAATAATAATACAACCTATAAACAACTGTCACAAAACCATTCTGAATTTCTCTTTTTCCATGCTTCTTTTGGAGCATTCACACAAACATCATGGTACCATTTATTACACAAACTGCAACATATCATTCTACCACTCTCTGGTAGCCAACAAACACAATAGATGTTAAAAGTTATTTGAGAGTTCATCTGAGCTTTTCTTGTTCACATTTAGTGAACCCATTTGGGTACCTATGATAACTAAGAAAGTCATAAAGGAAGTCGTAATTGTCTTCATTGGCAGCCATCTCTCTGTCTAGTAGCTATATAGTTCTAGATCTCGATCTTAAAAGTGTGAACAACGTGTTTTTGGCTGACTTTATATAGTTAAACTTTAACTGCAAAGAATTTACATGTATTACAAAGTTCATACCTTGGTTATAGCAGTTTCTATTCATCAATCGATGGGGAGACATTTCACACTAACTGGGACAATTTGCACTAGTGCAGAATGTCCAGGGGGACATTCAGCACTAGTGCAAATTGTCCGGGGGGACAGTCTGCACTCCGTACGTCAAGGTCACACAGTATTGGGTCTAAGGTTGCCGGTAACTATGCTTCATAGGATATTAATACATTTAGGATTCAGAAATAAGGTTTAGACATTACTGGCATTCTAGATGCTTACTATAATATGTAGTACATTACATTTCAAATTTCATTATTTTTTTATAAAAAACTTTTTTGTTACTATATTTAGATGAAGCAAAAGCTAAATCAAGTGAGTACACTTACTAAAAATAGAACACATTTCATATTTTCGTATTTATTAGAGTTCTTACATCCTGAACTCTCTGATGAAGAACATCACTAAATAACAAAGACAAACTCTGATAGTTGTAGATGTTAAATATGTTATTGGTATTTAACTATTAACATTATTATGTATCAAAATATTGTTGTGATGAGATAATCTATTGGCTATTGGCTCACTTGTGTAATGTGTTAATTAGTAGTAGATAATCTAGAGGTGTCCAATTGGAATTTTTTAAATTGTCAAACACCCAATACAGATTACTCCTAATTTAAAGTGACCAGTAAAGTATGTTTGCTATGAGAAAGAAAGTAAACTGAAGGAATGTACATAATGATTGCTGATGTAACTGAGATAGACTGTAAGAACTGAAAAAGTACTTGTGGCAGTTTTTTCAATCATCCAAGAATAAATGAATCACTAAATTCTAGCAGAAACAGCAAATAAATAGAAGAAAATTTAATGAACATAATTAGAAATAAAGAATTTGAATTGATTGACATTTTGACATTACTAATAAGAGTTTAATAGAGATAAATAAGAACAGTAAAAGTATATATTGACCAAAGGAGAAGTGAAATGATGATAATTACATTGACAAAGAGAATAGTTGAAATGATTCATTGTTAGCATGTAGTAACAACACATAGTTAGTAGCCTCTGCAATCAGAGATCACACTCCATACCATTTCTGAAACAAAAGTATCATATCAATCAATGTAAAGAATAAATTACTTTTTAATCTTAAATTTTAAGCAGTTCTTTTGTCCCTTGGAGTAGATTTAGTATCTCACCTACAAGAACTGAGACCCCAGGTAACATCACATGGAGGTGGTACTACATTGTTGCTCACACTGTTTGGAAAGAGAAGAGATATATGAATTAAATATAATGTACTTAAGAGTGTTTTGGAGTTGATCGATCTGTAACATCCTGTAGAAGATATTGTAAAATACTTATCTGTACATATAATGGATGGAGTCTTGATCAATTGTAGTGTTCTTGATCCAATATGTCCAGTAAACTTACTGATTGATGGTAAATCCTTATCTATCCAATGCAACACAGTAAAATATTATAAAGAACTTACTGGAAGTTTCTTGATCAATGAAAGTTTCTTGTTCAACAGTAGAATTCTCTTTTCTATCCAATGCAACAGAGTAAAATGTTTTAAAAACTCACTGGAGGTTCCTTGATCAATGGTAGTTCTTGATTGATTGTAGAATTCTCTTTTCTCTATCCAATGCAACACAGTAAAATATTATAAAGAACTCACTGGAAGTTTCTTGATCAATGGAAGTTTCTTGATCAATGGTAGAATTCTCTTTTCTATCCATTGCAACAGAGTAAAATGTTTTAAAAACTCACTGGAGGTTCCTTGATCAATGGTTGTTCTTGATTGATGGTAGAATTCTCTTTTCTATCCAATGCAACACAGTAAAATATTATAAAGAACTCACTGGAGGTTCCTTGGTCAATGGAAATTTCTTGATCAACAGTAGAATTTTCTTTTCTATCCAATGCAACAGTGGAAAATGTTTTAAAAACTCACTGGAGGTTCCTTGATCAATGGTAGTTCTTGATTGATGGTAGAATTCTCTTTTCTATCTAATGGGACACAGTAAAATATTATAAAGAACTCACTGGAAGTTCCTTGATCAATGGTAGAATTCTCTTTTCTATCTAATGTGATACATTAAATAAAATACATTAAAGAACTCCTTCTTGATACAGTATTAGAAAATATGAATAAAATAATAATAGTTGGATAGTAATGACAATTTGGATCACAATAACTTACTTTATTAACAAACCTGTGTCCACAAGAATGAATGGAAGCTATAGAAAATAAACTAAAAATAGATAAGGCTCGAAGATAGTGACTTATAAAAAGCTTATTAAATTAGAAAATATGCAAAGCAATACAAAATTTACATTCTTGAAAAGTTCAAAAATTGGAAATAAACTAGAAAATTAAACTGTGTTTAAATCCACGTTGTCAGTTATAATGTGAGGCAATCTTCAAAAATAGGCCATATTTGAGAAAAAATGAAACATGCACTCTGTCTTTAAATGTCTGACTAAATCACGAAATCACTTCAAAATGAATGCCAAACGTAAAATACGTGAAGTTTTAATAGCACGCACAATATACGCCAACGTGTAACTGTCTTGATGCCCGAACTCATAAATGTAAGCTGTCTTTAATCCAATAATGCTAAGCTATCTTTAATCCAATAATGCTAAGCTGTCTTTAATTCAATAATGCTAAGCTGTCTTTAAATGCCTGAGACCTAACTTTAATAATATTTTCTTAGTTATTATTATAAGCTGTCTTTAAATGCCCACATTCAATAATGAATGTCTTATGCTATTTAGCATTAAGCTGTCTTTAAACCTGTTGTCTGTAAGTCACCAAAATTGATCAAATATTATACAAAACTAATGATAACTCAATACTAATTTGAAGAGTGATGAATTATTATTTGATCATAGCAATTAATTCAGAAGCAATATCAGAAAAGCTTTCATTGAAGAACCTCTCAAGCTAATGTGCTCACAGTGCAATGCAGCAACAACAATACACAGAATAGAGTAATAGAAACTAGTCCTCATGTACTACAGGTACACACAGGTGTCACTAGTTTCTGCAATACATTATATATTAGGACTTCCATCTCCTTATAATGAACTGTATTAGTGCCTAGTTCTGTTATAGAATGTAGTAGTACAGTTACTGTCACATAGCATACAGTTACTAAACAAAAAGACAAGGTAACTCACAGTTTTGAAGGAAGACAAGCAAGACAAGACAAGCAACAACAACAACAACAATTACAAAAATAAAATAATACAGAGGTGTGTGTGGACATAATACACCCAGTAAAAGCTGGGGAAAAACTAGACCCAGTAAAAGCTGGGTAAAACTTACGTAACCCAGAAAAAGCTGGGTAAAAAAGTAGATGGGCCACAAAAAACTAGTCTACATGCTCAAAATTTATCAATTATCTAGACCTAAGAAAACTAGGAGCACATGATACCTTGTCGATCATGCACTCCTATCAATAACTAGATGACCCAGTCTATAAAAACTAAGTGGTGGCCCAGTCTACAAAAACTAGATGGCGCAGATACCGTCAGGTCAAAGCCAAGCTGTGGACCAGAAATGGCTCTCTACCGAAGCGAACACACAGAGATAACCCAACTAAACACAAACAAATCCCTTAGATACAGCGGTGTATCAACAAAAGGATTTGTAACAGAACATAGGGAGATGGAAGTCTATATTGTCATGTGCCGTTAACATGCAAGTCTTCACTTTAGTCCATTATATGTCGTCCATCATGCAACTACTCAATACATGAGACAGTGTACACTACATACATGAACAGACTTACAAGTTACCGATAATAACTGACAATGCAATGTCCCTCAATAAAGTCACAACTACTCCCACAACATGATAGCGCACATTGACAGAGATAAACAACACAATTAAATGTGAAGTTTTTATTGTCCTATAGATAGAAAAACAAACAAATAAACACTTGAAGTTAACAAAACAGTCAATAGAGGCTAAAACCAGTTATTGCAATGATACAAAACACGAAGAAATGATTTTAAAACAAGAATAATATCTAATCCTCACAAATGTACTTCTTTTATTTTTAGCTATTTCTAACAAAGTACATTTCCTTTTTGGGCTGCTTCACATTCACAATTAATGCACTAACTAAAATACTCTAGTCATGAATAAGACAAGAATGTAGCTCTGTAGTAATAAGCACTGTAAGGAGGAGAATGAAGACAGCTCTATACTAGTGACAACATAGATTATAAGTACTGGTACTCACTTTGTCAAAACACGTAGTTCTTTCAGACCAGTAGTAGAAGAGAGTACCTCTTCTCCAAGGATCAAGATTCACCAGCTCTGCAGTCAAACAGAAGAACAGTGCAGATTTGTACTGTTTTTATACCACGTTTTTCCCGGGTTTTACACTGAGCATGCGCAGTAAGATATAAACTAGAGCAACTTGTCAGAGAAACTGGTCTTACCGGTCACTGTATTGTATTGTAGGAAAGATATGAAACAATGTTACTTTGATAAGAACAATGCATGTGTTATTATCAGAAATAAAGCAATCCGATTGGTCAGTGGGATCCCGCCATGAGCATGTCTTGTGGGTTACAATATATTACATCATTCATTCAATTATTAAAAATCAATTTAAATCTAGATGTCTATATGAGACACAAGATTTAATAGACAGAATAGCTTGTCTGTTGTTCAAATTTAAATTGAAAACTATTTAAATAAAACCACAACTGTTTGAATATCAGAAATTAATGCATACAATCACTGGCATCTTTTCTTCCAATCAAATGACTTCTCATTTTAGACTGTCTATATTAGCACTAAAAATGTACGTAATAATATCTGCTATCATTGTATGGAGGTGTGGCTCAAAGGAGGAAGGACTACTGATGAAGTATTGAAGTATGGCAATGAGAAAAGCAGGAGTTTTAACAGGTGTGTGTATGATATGTTCTTATCCATTTTATTTATATATGTGATGTAGTTAGTGATAAGTGCTCCAAAGGTGAGGCAGAAGATACAAGTGGTCCAAATCTGATAAGACTCCTTGTTGACTGGCAAGAGTAAGTACCTCTATAATTCCAATCCCAAATTCTTGTGTCTGAGAATGAGCCTGAACTATTGTTTGTATTATTGTTTCATAGACTGAACATTAATAATGTTGATGTCACTAGTAAGTGTGTTCCTGATCAAATGGAGGCTATTCAGGTAATTATGACCAATAATTTTAGGGAGTCCCCTCGAGCATATCATTGAGAGAGAAGGAATGGTTGGCTCTCTGAAACTATATACAGACCAGTATCAATTTCATCAAATTAGGAAGTGTTAATTGATTGGGTTGATAGAAGAAACTTAAGTCTCATTCTCACTACTGGCGGAACAGGATTCAGTCCAAGAGACATCACCCCAGAAGTAGTATTTATTTTTAAAATTATTTCATATTAGGTTGTACTTAGGCAACTAAACCATTACTAGATAAAGAGGCTCCAGGTTTGGTTACTACCATGATCAGTAAATCCTTAGAGATTACACCAATGGCAATGTTGTCAAGGTAACATAATTAACATAATTATTGAACTTGTTTAATGCATGACTGACTGTTTTATAGACCTGTTTGTGGTATCAGAAATAATTCTCTAATTATTAATTTACCTGGTAGCAAAAAGGGATCAGAAGTAAGAAGTGTGTGTGTGTGTGAAAGAGAAAGAGAGAGCATAATTTCTTTCTTCTTGTTTACATGTACAGGAGTGTTTTACCTTTTTACGACCAACACTACCACATGCTCTAGGTAATTCTAAGAGGTAGCTATTTTACTGAATATTTTAATATTTAATTCAGATCTGTTATCTGGATCACATCAACGTGTCCACCAAACACATCAAGAAATGACTGAGTCCAAGTCACATGATGCTCACATGATCTCACATCATTCATGTTGTCATGGACATGTTAAAACTCACACAGGGACACGAAGTATGACATTCATGGTTTCACACAAAACTCATATTGTCTAATACGTATTGGTTTCTAGCAAAGGAGGATTTCCATCCAGTAGCACTGCGCCCACGCTATTCTCCCTATCCTATGCTATCAGTGGACGAAGCACTTTGTGTTATATTACAAAATACACCCTCGCATTTGCTAACAGAACAGAAATCTCTTGTTGGTATGTTTATTTGTTTTAGAAATTGGAAGAGGTTAACAGTATGGTACATTTTTAGATGCTTTACAGTGTGTTTTAGCAGAAGATATTATTGCTGGCCAGCCCTTACCTCCTTTTCCAGCATCCATAAAAGATGGTTATGCTGTTATTAGTAAGTCATCTTCAAGAAGGGAGGGTGGGGATATAATTTGAAAACTTTACAGGTGCCGATGGAACAGGTGAGAGAGACGTCTTGGCTCCAATTCCAGCTGGTGAAATGGTAAATATTTTTACATAAAAACATATGACATGTCTGTTCAGTCTAGTGTTACGGTAGTCTCTGGGAGTGTAGCTCGAATCACTACAGGTGCTCCTTTACCTAATGGTGCTGATGCTGTGGTTATGGTGGAAGATACTAAGTTAATAGCCAGTACTGACGATGTGAGTGTTTTGGTATGACAAGCTAATTATTATTGTTATTGCCAGGGAAAAATAGAGAAAAAAATAAAGATCCTATCCTCAGTGAAACCAGGACAAGATATTAGGTAGTTTTTCTCTAGTTATTATAGTTAATTATATATTATTCTAGACCTGTGGGTTCAGATATTGGCAAAGGTGATATTGTATTGGAAAAAGGAAGTTTATTGGGACCATCTGAAATTGGATTGGCTGCATCTGTTGGAGTAACTTTACTCTTTGTCTATAAAACTCCTCGAGTGGCAGTATTATCAACAGGAAATGAAGTAATTATTATCTATTTTTGTCTATTTGTCCATCTGTGTATCTATGTATCTTTTTAGGTTATTGATCCAGGTGAACTGCTGGGTCCTGGTCAGATTTATGATAGCAATCGTTACACATTACTTGCTGCTATTCAACAGTATGATTTTCAAGGAATTGATATTGGGATAGCTCAAGATACGTAAGTTTAACAAAACCACCTCCACCCACTTCTCATTACAATATCTAGGAGAGAAGCATTAGTGGAGCAAATTACACAGGGTCTAGATAAAGCTGACGTTTTAATTACTTCTGGGGGCGTATCAATGGGAGAAAAGGTACACAATGGGCGTGGCACATTGGTAGTCTTAACGTCATTTATCTATAAAGGATCTCTTGAAGCCAGTTCTAGTGAGAGATTTTAATGCTACTGTCCACTTTGGTAGAGTATTTATGAAACCAGGGTATAATTAATACATGTTTAATTAACATAACATGTATACATGTTTAATTAACGTAACATGTATACATGTTTAATTAACATAACATGTATACATGTTTGATTATTATACATTTATTTCTTATATCAGGAAACCAACGACTTTTGCTACTGTCACTAGAGGAAGCACACAAAAACTCGTGTTCTCTTTACCAGGTACACAGCAATAATCTGGTCAATCTGATAACTTATAATTTAATTTAGGTAATCCTGTGTCAGCTATTGTTACTTTTCATTTATTTGTGTTACCAGCATTGAAGAAACTTGCTGGTCATTCAAACTATCAACCAACTATTGTACCAGCTAAAGTAAAGTTGATAGGATTTAGATATGTATCTCTGTGTATTTAAGATCTCTAGAATGATGCCTTTGGATCCTCGCCCTGAGTATCATCGTGTGAAACTGGTCTGGCGTGAAGAGGAACCTGTACCATATGTTGAGTCAACTGGGATACAACAAAGTAGTCATTTGCTAAGTATGAAAGGAGCTGATGGACTTGTTGTGCTGCCATCAAAGAGCGATCAGTTGTATGAGCTTAAATCAGGAGAGATGGTAAAAGTTATGTTATTTAAGAATTAAATGAGAAACAATGATTGAAATTAATGTCAAAATATTACCAATTCATTGTGTTGATAAATGTAAATAAACAAATAAATAAAATGTGATTATTGTGATTGTAAATGGTTGATGAGGAAATAACAATAGTTACTTTTAAAGTGTAAACAAAAGCATTTTTCTTTGCAGCCTGCTCAAGTCATATTTGTCTTCTCTGCTCTCAAATAATGATTCATTTCTATTTTTACGTGATAAGGTAAAACATCTCCAAAATCACGTTTCATCAGCAGCTGCAGTAGTAATCACCTCTTCACTGGGACTTTGAGCTATGTACAAGATCCAACCATTGTGACCATTGAATGTAGTTAGTGGTCTCATTAAAGATGTATCCCAGATTATTAGATTGCTGAGTATTCATGAACTGAGAGAAGTTATCGGTGCTCAGAGGATCAAGCTAAACCTTAGATCTGAGATTGAAATATAAAAGTTGTGATTGTTTTTTATAACGGACAGAACTGACCTGGGACTTTGTCAGAATAGAAGATTTTATCTCTCCAGTCAAGATATTCTACAAATGAATGTATTTATCAGCAGTGCCTCCTCCAAACCAAGCTAAGACCTAACAGAAATAAAAGAATATGAAGTGCTTATTATGACTTATAAAATTACCTCAACAGCTGTCTGGTGTTTCCTTGAAAGATACTCAATATATTTTGATTATACATGTCCCAGATATTGTCATTACCACCACTGATTCAACCATTAGGTGTCCAGTTTAGTCCATATATATCCAAGAAATGAATTTGTAGTTGACCAAAAATGTCGTGTGATGAGTAGTTAGTAGTAGTTAGTCGTAGTTATGTATTTGTCCAGATTATGAACCACTGGTAAGTAGTGTAGATTGTGTTGGATGTCATGAAAGAGAGGCAAAATCTAGAGTTGTGTATACATGTATATATATCTAATTTTTTAATCAATTTACCAACAGCACTATCCCAAGACTAGAGAGAAGAACAAGAGTAGATAAGATAAAGTACTCAAAAGAAACTAGTCTTACTGAGTCAGATATTTGAAGGGAGGGAATGTTGGAAGTCTTCATATAGTCATACAAAATTACAATGATGTATCTTATCTATCTATAATCTAAACTATTGAGTGTTCTAAATTATAGTATCACTTGATGTGTGTTACTATTTATAGTAACGAGACATGGGAAAATGACTGACTTTGTGAAACAGGCAATGACAAGTCTACTTATCTCAATTTTACTATCACTTGTACCAATTGCTAAATGTTTTCCATTCATTTCAAAGATGTAATAGGGAACTTCCCCTCATCCATACTAATTAATTCATTAGTAGTAGTGTTGTGTTAGAGGGAGAGTCCCTTTATTAAGTCAATGGCTACTGGTAATGGTGAAGCTATTACTACACCAGTTTCAAATGCTCAAGAATTAAGGATGTTTTGTACCTGGTTTAAAGAATGGAATACTGATCATCGAAGAATATTTTTACAGTCACTAGTACCAATTGTTGTCCCAGACAAACTGTTTGTTCAGATTTCTAGACTTACTGTTTCACCAACTACCTCATCTCCTTTCTCACATTGGTCGCAATGTACTACATTTGATCAACAGTTAGCATACTTTCATCAATGTTTCAGTAAATGGTCAGCTGATGAGGCCAACTATTTTGTATCTTTACTAGAAGAAATTGATATGTCGCTTGTCTACAATTTTTATGACATGATAGCAATAACAGCTGGAGAACTATGAGGACATGACAAAGAGGTGTGGTGTCTTGAAAAATTTGTCTTCCTCCCCCCAATTTTTGTCTTAGGATGAAATAATTCAACTGTTTTGTCTACTTGTAAATTTTTGTCCTACTAGACCAAAATGACTAATTCTATTGTGTTAAAGTTATTAGCACATAAATTTGTAGGTGGATCTTAAAACTGTGATATGTATTGTTACACTTAATGTGTATTTGTAATTTGAATATGATGCTGTAGAACCCTAATTAATGTCCCATCATCACATGACACTGCTACAAGGAAATTTGTGTTATTTTAAATATGACATTGCACAGGAAAGAAATCTAAAGGTCTGTCATATTATTACAGTAGTTCATAGTTCATACTACTTCAAAACTAGATGATATAACTTACTGAAAAGGCTTGAGGGGTTCCTAGAACACCAACTAGCCCCATCTCAATTAGCATTCCTCTCCCCATCCTCATTCCTACTCCTAATCTTGTCTCCATTCCTATTCCACCTAATACAAAAGAATTATTATTGTAAAAAGGTCTTAAAAGTGTTGGTATTGTAGTAAATTACTGGGACATAACTAACATTGTAGATTGGAGATATGATAGAAGCTATGGTGCTCAAAGTTCTAATTAATATAGTCACTTGAACTTATAACACTCTGGGAGAAGTATTTAAGTTTATCAGTTGTACTACTTAATGTATGTCACTGTAACCAATTCTTCTATTGAGATTTGAGGACTATTTGTGTAACAGACAATAGATATGTCTACAACAGAGAACAAAGAAAAAGGAGACTTAATCACAAGAGGAAGGAACAAAGGAGACACTTTCACTTTTAACTAGTTTGAGTTATTATATTAATATTATATAATATTATGATAATTCATTGTTATTATCACTAACTGTTTATTATGTATGTACGTGTCATTAAGTACAGTTTATTTTACTTTGAACTCTGTAGGTTTTTTTGGTTATCATATAAAATATATCATAATTGTATATTATTCATAGCTGTCAAAATAGGTGGGGCAATTCAATATTTACAAGCCCCACCCTTCTTTGTGATCACAATGGATGACTCACTCGGAAGTTACAAGAAAGCCGTTATCGATGTCTTTAATTCTCAATATGCCAACCTCAGTTCAGCTCTACAAGGATGTATGACAGAATTTACCAAGGAAGTATTTGCCGCTAGTCTGATAACTGAGTCTGTTATGAGAAGCGAGAATTTTGCTGACATAGCTAACGAATTGAAAACTGGATTGAAGTTGGGGAAGACTGTGGAGGAAATAAAGACAGACTGTCATCATCTTGTTAGAATTCTCGAGGATCTTGGTGGACCAGCAGCCCTTGTTGGCAGGAATCTTGCAGCAGAGCTGTCAACATTAGCTCCCCAGTATCATGGTATGTCAGTGACAACATGATGAGACATTTCCAGTATAATATTGTTAGAATAAATAGGATTAATTAAGTGTGACATTTAAATAGGGATGTAAGGTGAGGTATTTTCTCTCATATTATATGCAATTAGCGCTGAAGTACATTTTAATTTTATTCATTATTTGTTCACCTGAATGTCTTGTGAACACATTGTGTTTTCTCTCATGTTCATGAAGATACCAAAGGGAAAGAGACTGAGGTCACAAGCAAATATATATATATAAATGTGCATTTATATATATATATATAAATGCACATTTGCAAACTGAATTAATTGGTATAAGTCCCATGTGGATAGCACTTAAAACAGCAAAGTTATTTACATGTCTGGGTAGCTGAAGCTGGAGAATGTCTGTGCAAGTGTTCATTAACAATGCGCAAATTATGTGTGAAATCAGAATGTGGGATGCAAAGACTTTACGTGGGATTTTGGGTTTGTGACTTTCCTAAATAACTAGTGGCCTCATTTTCTGATAAAATTTGTGGACTTCCAAGATGTTTGAAATGTGTAAACCATTTCTATCAAGTTCATTTCTAGTCTGAGTTATAACAGTGAATTAGTGTTCATTCTTAATATGGAGAATGTTTGTATATACCATAATTGGAATAGAGTTACAGTATGAAAATTCATACAGTGCTGGTAGGCAGGGCTATTTATATGATGCTATAATTGTAACATTGTATGAAGGTAGTTACAAACAAGAGATAATACAAAGTTTGCTCATTGTAAAAATTAATCAGTTATTTTAACAACTAATTTGTAGTTTACATAGGTGGTTACTATGGAATCCATAATTAATATAAATTACTCACTATATAATTTGTGGGTATGTTATTACAAAGCAACTAGTTAAAGTAAAATATTAATTTTTATAATAAGATATTGCCCCACCCATTAGTGATAACAGTAGCTCTCATATAACTAGTAAATATGCTAATTAAAATAAGAATATATTAAGTATCAATTATATTGTCTTTTGTATATTGTAATGTCTCTTTAATTACATTAGATCTTTCAAGTCTACTCAGTCAGTATGGTCTATCATATGAAGTAGTGGATAAAGAGTGTGACGATGGAGTTTTCATTGAGGTCTCACAACATATGAACGATGACTATATAACAGCTGGTCGTTGTCTCAATTTATCCATAGAAAGAGTTCATAGTATTTCACAAAGTGATAAAAGTGATGTAGAAAAGAAGAATGAGTTATTGTGGGCATGGAAAAGAAAGAACGGGAGTGCAGCTACTTACAAAGAATTGGTGAAGTCTTTTTTAAAAATGGAAGATCGTTTTGTAGCTGAATCTATATTAAAATATCTTTCAAAGAGAATGACATCATTGCCACAAACAGTTACATTTCACATTGCTCCAGAGAAAGCTAAAGTTCATTATCCAAACTGGGAAGATTTGACAGAGAGCGACCAGGAGGCAGTGAGAAACCAGCTAATGGATGACAATCGTGTTGTCCGTAAAGCTTATACATCTTTCGTTGTTCAACTTATAAAATCTTTTATAAAACGTGATGTCAATCCAAAGATTATTCAGTCGACAGTGCGTAGTTACGGTACTTCAGAAGGTCACCAACAACAACCAGTTGTGTTTGATTTTAGAAGAGATGACAGTGTTTCTGATGTGTTTTCTGAGTTGACCAAACACTGTACATGGTTCAACTATGATTCATTTCAAGTAATAGTTGAAAATTTGGGAGATGAATCGGAAAAGATGCGTTTAAAGGAATATGAAGATAAACATCTCATTCCTTATTTAAAACGCTCCATTTTTGAGATACCATGTGCTCCTCCACACACACAATTCGAACGTACCAAACTTCTTCTTAAAGTGTCTGCAGATCTCGTCATAACTGGAAGAGAAGTCAAAGCTATTCAACGTAACCTTGCCAGACTGCTTGGTTTTCAAAGTGGTGCAATCTTACACTTCAATGATTACAATGAAGGCTGTATTGAATTAGTATTTAGTCTTCCCACAGTAGTATTGGAGAAAAGCTCTCCTAAATCCCAGCTGTTCGATTACCTTGAGTGGGACAAGTCAAGTCAATCTTGCAAAGTTAATGTTGATCTAGTGGCTGTGTTGTAAGTGTTATCTTGAATATATTCTCACTTTATGACCATATTAGATCATATTCTGAGAAACCAGAAGTATCTCTACTTGTTAAATTGCTACAAGAAAAAGAGGATGTTCTTAATGAACTTTTAGAGAGAGAAAAGACAAAACAAAGTTAGTTATTTTATATGTATATATTCTGACCTATACTACATTGTGTCATCAATTACATATATATAGCTAGCTATTAGTTTACCATCAAGTCATCATATTATATTGTAAATTCTGTATGATTAAATACCTTTCACTGATAGTTAATGATAATCAGTACTGTATTATTATGTGGGTATATTTTATTACTACTAGTACACAGTATGGAGAGAGAAGGACCACAAGATCAACCATCAACTGACACTTTATCAGGTACATGTACATTAATTGAGATATAACTATGTACCTAATGTAAACAGAGAAGCTGAAACTATCAGAGAAAATGAATAAGGCAAAGACCTTAGAGATAGAGGAGTTAACCAGACATAAAGAAGGTGAACTATAGTACTGTTAGTAGTACGTACCATATATGGTTATGTTCTATAGCTACTAATAAAGTATTAGTAGAGAAACAAGAAGAGATTGAGGCATTACAAATGGAAATAAAATCACTAAATGTAGAAGTAATGGAGAGAGAAGAAAGTGGAATCAGTCAGTTGATGGAGAAGACGAAAGGTAAGTAAAATATAAAATGTTATAGGATGTATCTACAAAACTATAATTGGTCTACAAAATTCAATTAACATTATAATTATAATTAATATAAATTATTGTAGATCCAAGAACTCTTGAAGCAAAATTGAAGAAGACAATGTCATTAGAAGTTACTCAGTTAAAGTCTACACAGAAAGGTGAGAACTTAGCAGATATTATTAACAGGAACATGTAATGAATAAAGAACATGAAACTTTCACATCATTAATTAATTAATAAGTACAGTTCCCAAGTAATACTAGGTAGAGAGAGATCTAGTCTAAAATAATTCCTTGTATAGATTGTGATATGTAGTAAAACTTTCAAGACAAAGAAAACTAATGACATGACAGAGTACAAAGAGCCTTCATTAAGGTCTCATATATAACCACAATTAATAAGTTATTGATCTTAATACAGTAACAGTACTCCCAAGAGCTCTATACGTCAGATTTGATAAACTGCATGGGATTTCATGGTCCTTCCATTTCTTGTCTCTTCTCATTATTATGTGCTCCTGTTATTATATATAATTATGTCTAATATTTATAATATACATGTGTTGTACATGTGCTTTATATTCTATAGAATTACAGAAGGAGCTACAATCATTGCAAGAGATAATAACGTCTCTTACTTTACAATTAAGAGAGAAGGAGGAAAGAAATGTTCATTTAACAGAGAACATAAAAGGTATATTAACAACATGTATAGCTCTTTACTTGATCTATTGTAGATCTGAGGTCTCGGATATTAGAAGTAAGAGATCTCCTTAAAACTAGTCATCCACTTTTAAGTCAAAAACTTGAGGAACCACTTGATAGCAAACAAGAAGGTATAGGTACATATGTTCTTTATATAACTTTATCTACACCTGCACATTCTTTATCACTTCATATTTCAGATACAGAAGCATATGAGCTGGTGAAAACACTAGAGGACCTCACATCTACTGTGCAAGAAAGAGAAGGTATTATATAACTACTGACAATATACAATATCTTATATTGTGTACTGTGTAGCTACTGACAGACAACAAGAGATTACAAAATTACAGGAGATGATTAGTTCACTAACTCTTCAATTGACAGAGAAAGATAAAATCATCACTCAGTTAACATCAAAAGGTACAGACGAGGAGAAAGATACCGATAGTGGCCAACAGGAATCATCAGATGATGAAGAGCTACCAAGTAAGCTGTTATTATAACTTTAGTAATATTTAAAACATGTGATTAAACTACAGTATATATATGGTTAAGTATGTAGGTGCTTATAGCACACTCCTACAACATGCGATAACTCATTGGTTTTACATACAACAACTGTATGTGAAATTTATTACATGAAGACACGAATCTATTTCATTAGTTACTTTCATCATCACACCTGTTGTCAATGTTGAGTAAGAATGAGGAATGGATTCATCATTGATGGCTCAGTAATAAGTTCAACTATAAAATATTTCTCAGTAATCTATAGTGGATCTCTATGATGATCTCTGCTATAATAGTGCCTACACATGTACCAATTAATGTAGTCAAGTTATTGTTTACTTCAAGATACTTTCAAAGCTTGAGTATAATGTGGAAACTAGGACTTTAAATTCAATACTACATTGTATGATTGGGTTAATATAATTATTAAAAGTCAATTCATAAAATACAAATGAAGGACATTCCCATACCATAGGTGTAGGTATGATTTTATGACTGGGGGGGGGGGGGCACAGTTGGTGAAGAAAAGGTGTGTAATAATGGTAATTGTTGAAAACATTAGCTACATGGGGTGGTAGCTATAAATATTGGACATAATCAGTGTAAAATGTTTTTGAACAACAATGTTATAAATAACTTGATTATAACTGCAATGCAAGATACAGTTACACATTACCAAAATAATTTCTTCTGTCATTTACGTGGATGAAACTATTTGCTAGTGTTATAATGTCAAGTTCATCTGTCCTGTCTTTGTGAACATAAAGGAGCATTGTGTTGTTAAGTCATGGTTATGATGTTGTAGCTCTTAAGTAGTAGTAGCGTAGTTTTCTTTAACTTCTTGATTGGCAGAGGAGCAGACATAGCAACTCTACTTGGTTTAGCAGACATAGCAATACACTTAGACGTGTAACATGGGCGTGGTGCACTATGAAATTTTGGGGGCCACATGCCCACAGTTCCCCCCCCCAGTTCCTATGCCTATGCATACCTCAACTATTTAGTGTATATATATTTATATATACTAGTATAGTTTTATAGGACTTACCATTAATTGACACAACAAGCAAATCATAAGATGTGTCCACAGGATAGAGGAATTGAGTATACTATTTGAAGACTATGTTGTGTTATATAGTTCCAGAAGACACAAGCTAAGCATAAATTCACTGATATAAAGAAAGTACCAGTACATGGTTTATAGTTAATAATATTATTATCATGTACTGACATGAATGTATAGTACATGTACTGTACTGAATATAGTGGAAATATTGGAGAGAATAAAATTTAAAACTTACAATGTATTATGTTAAAATAATGTGGTATCAAAAGTTGTAAAATTTAATTTCAAAAATCACCAACATGGTCAAATTAATCCCTCATCAACATTTTCAGCTATATGTATACATGTACTATCATGTATTATGAAAAGATAAGAAAAACAAAAAAAATGGAGAGAAGACTAATTACTAGAAGAATAGTAAACTTGAGCTGATATGAAAATACTGTAATAACATCTGTGAGTTAACTGGTGTTCATTAGCTGACATAGAGAAATTATGTCACTATTATTACACACATGTTCCAGCTTCAATGTTGATAGGATAGTTTCAAATAATAATTATTGTTTCAAAATATTGAAGTACATTATAAATTACATAACTTACATTATGATATCACATCACAATACTAAATATAATGTTTTATTACATCATGACATTTGTAAAGTAAAAGAGAAATGTCAACACACAAAAGACAAGTCAAACAAAACTCTATTACCAGACATCATGATGATTTATGCTTGAGTGTTGCTTCTTAATTGTGAATCATCTTGACTAGTGATATAATTGAGTCATCCTCACTGACAGTTCAGTACCTTGTGTGTCTGTCTCAATTGTTAGTGACGTCACTCATCTTAGTTCAGATCATCTAATACTGATGGATATCTGACAGTCACATATCCATACATTTCTACCTGTAGTGTTACAATTACAATGCCACACCCAAGTTAGGTTGATGATGTGGGTTATTATTGGAATTCCACTAAACCACAGTCATTCTCAGCATGAACAGAGCATAGTACATTGAATACTGTGTAGTCTGGAAACCCAATCAAATAGGTGGGCAGTCTCATGTAGCTAGCCACTCCCCTCTTTCAATAGCTATATATATTTATGGAGTCCCCAATGTCTGTGTGTAACAATGTGAGCCTTTCTTTAAGTATTAGTACTTTATAGTCTTTGGGAGTATTCTATTCAAATACTCAGAACTGAGAGCTGGTACTATTGAATTGACACAACACTAAACAATATAATTGTTATTCAATATAGTTTTGTAAAAGTACTGATGTATGATATGTTGAGTCATGTCACAACACTACATTATGACATTTGTACCAGGGTTATACCCACTACACTGACAATGATGCTGACTTAATTACTAAAGTTAGATAGAGTTAATAAAGTAAAATATTGGTTTGTAAAAAGAAAAGTCTACAAAAGTTTATTCAATATATTATAAACACACAACAAACAAGACATGAACTCTGTTTATCTGTTACATAATGAGTGTTGTTTATGATGTACTAGTCATCCTTATAGCTACCTGCCAGGTACCCTGTACTGGTCTCAGTAACTTTGTAAGATATTGACATCCTCATCCTGGCTCAGATCATTGAGTGGCGATGTATAAACACAACTTAGTCTTCCAACTAATACAGTAAATTATTGGTATAACAGTTCAGTACCCTGTGTGCCTGTCTCAGTAGATATTGACGTCCCCATCCTTAGTTCAGACCATCTAATACAGTAAATTATTAGTATAACACTCAGTAAATTTAAGTCCGTTTTGTAGAATCCGTTCATCTCCGTACATCATTGCTATAGTAACCTAACATCAGTAATGGCGTCGTCTTCTTCGTTAGGCCTTGACAATCGTAGTTGAGCATGTTAGAGTGTGTGTATAGCTATTGTTGTGTGTGTAAAATATTATATAGTAACTATGTTTTATTATAGGAGACACTGGAAGTGTTCAGTGGTACAGTGATAGTGTTAGACTTATTTCATCTACTGTGGCAGAATGTAAAGAAGTGATACGTCAATTAAAGAGACGACAACACACAACATGGAGTATTGATCTCTACTCATTATCTCCTCAAAGTTTACTTACAATATTAACTGATATTAATGGATGTCAAGTGTGGAGACTTGATATAGAGAACACTCATTTTGATATTAACTGTGTCAGTAAACTATCTCAAGTACTAACTTATAACCAAACAATGGAGAGACTATATCTGTCCTCCTCACCTCTCGTACCAGATACTTACCACTTATTAACAACTGCTGTAGTTGATAATAAAATAATCAAGGGATTATACTTGTGGCATGACAATAACATTACTGATAAAGACATACCACATCTATCTACTCTAATTACAAACACTAACACACTACAAGAACTATCTCTCTATCGCTGTCCTAATATTACTAAATTTGGTATACAACAATTACAAAATGTTGTTGTTAATAATAATAGTTTGAAGTATTTGTTTGTTAATTATAATGTACTCCTTGATCGTTAATTATTAGTTATTTTTGTACTATTGTTGTATTTTTTACTAAAAATAAATTATTTCAAATTCAAATAAGTCAATTATTAGTTAAATACTTTAGTTTCCAGTTCTTTGTCTTCTAACAAGTTAACAATTTTTATAATTCACTTCTTCTCTAGAAAAACTCAACTTCTCTACTTGACAATTGACCACGCCTACATTAATTAATAATAAAAGCTTCAATATTGTTATTTCTAATATTTACAAATACAATTATAACAAACAAACTAGACTAAATTGTACATTAATAGGCCTCTAGTTAGTAGCTATATAAAATTAAATATTATCGCTACGTCTAATACCACTAATTACTACTGCTAATAAAAAATCCATTAATTAAAGCCAATTAATTTGTCAAAATAACCTAAAAACTTATTTCCTACACACACAGTTCACTTAACAAGTTATTATATTTAATAACACGTTCTATTTAATAATACACTCACTTTTAACAATTCCATGAAAGTACTGATCCATACAACATCAGAAGATTTCTTGATAACATTACAACTATTAACTTACTACTAAACAAACTTAGTTTCTATTAACAGTAGTAGACTGTATCTAGTAGTTAGCAGTTTTGCTAGTTAGTTATCTTCTATCATTAGTAGTTTCTAGTAAAGAAGGCTTAAAGCAGTAAAGACTTAAGCAGCAAACTTTTTCTCACCGACAGCTGCTGGCTTCTACAGCTGCTACTTTAATAGGTGTGGTGTGTAACTATGGAAAAATGCAAACCCGCGAGTAAACATGGCGGTAAGAGTGTCTTGTTTATTATTATTAAACAGACTACAGACTGAAGGAAGAGAAGGAGACAAAGGAATATTATGTCAAAAGTTCATGTGATGTCTGTTGTAGTCTTGTAATAATGAAAACTATTAGTTACAGGTAGCTATCATTAACAGTGGAATATTTTCATCTTCCAGTTAGTTGAGAATACTACTTGATACCCTATGACCTGTAAACTTAATACTTACTGGAACATAACAATTGTGTCTTTTCTCCCTTGGAGATCCAGTCAGCTTGAGCTCTAGTGAGTTGTTCAGGTATAACATGATGAAGGTAAGTTTCATCATATTGTCTACAACATGACCTAGTTACAACATCAATCAAAGTCTATAATATGTTTACTCTTAACTAAATGTAAGTTTGTCCTTCTAATATCACTTTGATATATATCTACATTATGTAGCTTTTCAAGTGATGTCAAGTAGCTGATGATCTTGAACAGGTAAATAGTCTCTCTCATAAAATAAATGTAGGTCTTTATATATGAGCACTGGCTATTGGATTAAATGAAGTACTAGGTCCATATTGTCAGTGATTAGTTGATGTTGAAAACAGGTACATGTAATATCAACTCTACATATAAATAATATGTTTTATTTTTAAATATAGTCTATTAAAGACCATCATTTACTATTATCATATATTGAACATAAAATTGAAGAGGTAACATCTTTTTATCTGTTTGTCCATCATTGTCATCTGTTTATCCATTAATCATCCATTTATCCATCAGTTCATCTCTCCTTCTATACAATTTATCCATTCATCCATTGTCCATCCATCTATCCATTGATTTATTTTAACTCTTTTCTCTCTCATTTTATAATATCATTTTCTCCTACCATAATTAGATACTACTATTAAACATATATTAAGATATAAGGTAATTTATATATTGTTAATATATTGTATTAGTTAGTCGGTGTTAAAGCATCAAATGAATGGACAAATGGATGAATGAATGGACAAATGGATGTATGTATGGATACATAAAGAGATATTACTCAGTAATACATATCATATTGTCCTTATAGTCTCCTATACACATGTTATGGTGTCCTATATAAACAGCTATCTAGTTGGATACCAACTCAGTGGCAGTGACTCCAACTTAGTATCAACTATCCAGGATTCTCTGCTGTTGCTAGCTGGCATAGTACCCTTGTCCGAAGGCGAGGTAATTTTGGCTGGAGCATTGCTCCTCATTTCAAACCAACCATACTAGGATTCAAGATAACATTTGTCACTGTCAGTAACACTGCGCCCACAAACACACCACAAAGAGGTCATTATACAAGGTAATATAGAAGGTACTCATAATTTTTAAATAATTACCATGGTAACCATAACTACTATACTCCATTGTATTTTTAATATAATGTCTTAATTTTTTTAATTAGATTATCAATATCAAGATTTAAATACATCTAATAAACCAGTCAAACTTGTTAAACCAGTTAAAGAATTGTCTGAAAATTTATGCTAATAATATTTTATAAAATTTTCTTTGTAATACTGTTATTGTATATACAATATATACTACTACAGACTGACCAGTTCTACCGAGATTCCTTTCCAGCAATTTAGATAGATTTAAGATTTATTTTTAAAAATCTTGTGTTGCCTAAATGACCCTGCTGACTCAACCACATGGACCCTCCTACTTAATATCCAGGATTCCCTGCTATTGCTAGCTAAGACCGTCACATGGGTATGCTAATAAGAACTTCAGAGGTGCCATATGGACCACTGTTTGTATCAAAATTGAATGCATTCAATGGTACAGTTAATAGGTTATAATTTACTTTTTAATGCTCATTATTTGTTAAATAATTTGTGATTTACTAAATAATACTTGATTTACTAAATAAAGCATGGTTTATTAAATAAATAAGAAATAACAAGAGTTATTTAATAAATAATGATTTATTTAATATAATTATCATGATAATTTTCCAATTTTGATATAAACGACGTCCTGTACTGCAAGACTATTTTCATTTCCTTTATATGTCCTGCGGATTTTGTCTTTATGCTATTGTGGGGCGTACCATGATATTTATGAATATGATTAACAGTGTCAATGAAGTAAAAATGTCGGATGAAATAACTATATAGCTATATAACTAAAACTAAATAATTTAATTCACACATAAGCAATCAGATCATTAATCTTTGCATAGAAAATGATTTGAAATATTTGTTTAAAAATATTTATCTTAGGATAAAAATTATCTTGAGAAATTTCATCATAGGTTTAAAAAAATTGTCAGTAAGTTTTATGGCCTTAGAATAAATTTTTGTTGATAGGAGAAAAATTTTCTGATATTTTTGTACTAGGATAAAAATTGCTTGATAAATTTTATACCATGAGATAAAAATAACAGATAATTTTTATCCTAGGACAAATTTTCAGTAGGACAAAAATTGTTATGACAGTGGTTGAGTGGGTGACCCAGCTTCTAATTAATGCTCACCTAACATGAGTGCTGTGCAATGTACAATACAATTCTCTGATGGTCACAATATCCAGAGGTCTACTCCAGTGAGTGGTAACTCAGATCTTGAGTTCTTGGACAATCTAGCCAGTTCTTTGACAGCATTAAAAGAAGATATAAATATTGTCCTCACAGAACAGGTTGAAAAGGAGAAGAAACAACCTTCACACCGTAACAAGAGAGATACTCCTGATGATGAAGGTAGTCAGTATTATTAGAATTTGTTTATTGAAAATGTGGTTTTCTTGTTCCTTATAACTAGACGATGATGAAGTAGACACACCTCCAGATCCCAAACTACCAAAAACATAATTTTATTATTACATTTGTAACAAGATTGAATTTTAAAAAGACAATTGCTTAAATAAATAAGCGTCAATTTATTATTACATATAACCATTTAGTCTCTCTCTGCAAGGGCAGTTAGTCGTTCATCTACCTCTTTGTCCGACAGAACCCTGTCATAAAACACCCAATTTTAGATAAAGATCAAAGGAAGGTTTCTCCTCTTACCGAAAATTAGGATTATCTTTAGTTACAACAGCAATCTCAATCTCACTAGACTTGAAATCTACAGCTAGGACATGTGATAAAGCCATAATGGCAGTCTGAAACAAAACATAATTATAAGAGTATGTTCCTGTGATCAATACCAATTAAATACTAATTTATTCAACCTCAATGGTCTCATGGTAATTCCGTGATGGATTCTTTCTTATCTTCTTTTCCAAATAGTTGTTAGCTTCTGTTTGCTTAGCACCAACACTAGTAGCCTTGTAACCACAATAATAACCAGCTGGATCAGTTTAAAATAGTTGTGGTCCTAATTCATCATCGTAACCAATTAAAATCATACCTTCAATAGGAATAATACAACATATAATTGAGGGGTGTGGCTTACTGCAACCATATGGTCTCATAAATGCATTCTGAGTATAAATTTGAGATATATTAGCCATTCTTTTACAGATGACATCCACAGGCATATCGTAACCATAGCAATATTTGAATTGGGCAGCCTCTTGTCTAGCCCTCTGAACTTGAGATCGACTATCAGCTAAATCAGACTGCTATGACAATGACATTAATATTGTGAAGGTCTTACCTGGCATACCAGTCATAACACAACCAACCATGTCAATGATCTTAAAGAGATGAGATTCACTTTCGGGATCTAACAACTTGTCCTTTAAAATATTTAATACATGAAACATACTGACCTTAAAAATAATCTAATTAATATAATTATTATAATGTTGATCAAGAATAAATAATTGGATGGGCGTGGCTACATGGTGTATTATTAATTACCGGAACTTTCTTTTGAGTGATTACAACAGCTGAATCTGTTCCTTTAATTCCAATGGATGTCATTCCAGCTTGATTGATTGCTTTGAATGCATATTCTTTAAGAAAATGGAAAAGCATTATTTAGAATAAGATATTACTTGTCAGTTGAGCAAATGTAATTTTAACAAAAACTAGATGACCCAGTCTATAAAAACTAAGTGGTGGCCCAGTCTACAAAAACTAGATGGCCCAGATACCGTCAGGTCAAAGCCAAGCTGTGGGCCAGAAATGGTTCTCTACCGAAGCGAACACACAGTGATAACCCAACTAGACACAAACAAATCCCTTAGATACAGTGGTGTATCAATGAATGGATTTGTAACAGAACATAGGGAGATGGAAGTCTATATTGTCATGTGCCGTTAACATGCAAGTCTTCACTTTAGTCCATCATATGTCGTCCATCATGTAACTACCCAATACATGAGACAGTGTACACTACATACATGAACAGACTTACAAGTTACCGATAATAACCAACAATGCAATGTCCCTCAATAAAGTCACAACTACTCCCACAACATGATAGCACACATTGACAGAGATAAACAACACAATTAAATGTGAAGTTTTATTGTCCTATAGATAGAAAAATAACAAATAAACACTTGAAGTTAACAACTGGAACCACAACTGTTTGACTATCAGAAATTAATGTATACAAATTCTGACATCTTTTCTTCCAATCAAATGACTTAGACTAAAAATGTACGTAATAACATGTGCTATCATTGTATGGAGGTGTGGCTCAAAGGAGAAAGGACTACTGATGAAGTATTGAGGATGGCCATGAGAAAAGCTGGAGTTTTATCAGGTGTGTGTATGATATGTTCTTATCCATTTTATTTATATATATGATGTAGTTAGTGATAAGTGCTCCAAAGGTGAGGCAGAAGATACAAGTGGTCCAAATCTGATAAGACTCCTTGTTGACTGGCAAGAGTAAGTACCTCTATAATTCCAATCCAAAACTCTCGGTGTCTGAGAATGAGCCTGAACTATTGTTTGTATTATTGTTTCATAGATTGAACATTAATAATGTTGATGTCACTAGTAAGTGTGTTCCTGATCAAATGGAGGCTATTCAGGTAATTATGACCAGTAATCTTAGGGAGTCCCCTCAAGCATATCATTGAGAGAGAATGAACGGTTGGCTCTCTGAAACTATATACTGACCAGTATCAATTTCATTGAATTAGGAAATGTTAATTGATTGGGTTGATAGAAGAAACTTAAGTCTCATTCTCACTACTGGCAGAACAGGATTCAGTCCAAGAGACATCACACCAGAAGTAGTATTTATTTTTAAAATTGTACTTAGGCAACTAAACCATTACTAGATAAAGAGGCTCCAGGTTTGGTTACTACCATGATCAGTAAATCCTTAGAGATTACACCAATGGCAATGTTGTCAAGGTAACATAATTAACATAATTATTGAACTCGTTTAATGCATGACTGACTCTTTATAGACCTGTTTGTGGTATCAGAAATAATTCTCTAATTATTAATTTACCTGGTAGCAAAAAGGGATCAGAAGTAAGAAGAGTGTGTGTGTGTGTGTGTGTGTGAAAGAGAAAGAGAGAGCATAATTTTCTTCTTATTTACATGTACAGGAGTGTTTTACCTTTTTACGACCAACACTACCACATGCTCTAGGTAATTCTAAGATGTAGCAGCTATTTTACTGCATATTTTAATATTTAATTCAGATCTGTTATCTGGATCACATCAACGTGTCCACCAAACACATCAAGAAATGGCTGAGTCCAAGTCACATGATGCTCACATGATCTCACATCATTCATGTTGTCATGGACATGTTAAAACTCACACAGGGACACGAAGTATGACATTCATGGTTTCACACAAAACTCATATTGTCTAATACGTATTGGCTTCTAGCAAAGGAGGATTTCCATCCAGTAGCACTGCGTCCACGTCATTCTCCCTATCCTATGCTATCAGTGCACGAAGCACTTCGTGTTATATTACAAAATACACCCTCGCATTTGCTAACAGAACAGAAATCTCTTGTTAGTATGTTTATTTGTTTTAGAAATTGGAAGAGGTTAACAGTATGGTACATTTTTAGATGCTTTACAGTGTGTTTTAGCAGAAGATATTATTGCTGGCCAGCCTTTACCTCCTTTTCCAGCATCCATAAAAGATGGTTATGCTGTTATTAGTAAGTCATCTTCAAGAAGGGAGGGTGGGGATATAATTTGAAAACTTTACAGGTGCCGATGGGAACGCGTGAGAGAGACGTCTTGGCTCTAATTCCAGCTGGTGAAATGGTAAATATTTTTACATAAAAACATATGACATGTCTGTTCAGTCTAGTGTTACGGTAGTCTCTGGGAGTGTAGCTCGAATCACTACAGGTGCTCCTCTACCTAATGGTGCTGATGCTGTGGTTATGGTGGAAGATACTGAGTTAATAGCCAGTACCGACGATGTGAGTGTTTTGGTATGACAAGCTAATTATTATTGTTATTGCCAGGGGAAAATAGAAAAAAAAATAAAGATCCTATCCTCGGTGAAACCAGGACAAGATATTAGGTAGTTTTTCTCTAGTTATTATAGTTAATTGTATATTATTCTAGACCTGTGGGTTCAGATATTGGCAAAGGTGATATTGTATTGGAAAAAGGAAGTTTATTGGGACCATCTGAAATTGGTTTGGCTGCATCTGTTGGAGTAACTTTACTCTCTGTCTATAAAACTCCTCGAGTGGCAGTATTATCAACAGGAAATGAAGTAGTTATTATCTATTTTTGTCTATATTTCCATCTGTGTATCTATGTATCTTTTTAGGTTATTGATCCAGGTGAACTGCTGGGTCCTGGTCAGATTTACGATAGCAATCGTTACACATTACTTGCTGCTATTCAACAGTATGATTTTCAAGGAATTGATATTGGGATAGCTCAAGATACGTAAGTTTAACAAAACCACCTCCACCCACTTCTCATTACAATATCTAGGAGAGAAGCATTAGTGGAGCAAATTACACAGGGTCTAGATAAAGCTGACGTTTTAATTACTTCTGGGGGCGTATCAATGGGAGAAAAGGTACACAATGGGCGTGGCACATTGGTAGTCTTAACGTCATTTATCTATAAAGGATCTCTTGAAGCCAGTTCTAGTGAGAGATTTTAATGCTACTGTCCACTTTGGTAGAGTATTTATGAAACCAGGGTATAATTAATGCATGTTTAATTAACATAACATGTATACATGTTTAATTAACGTAACATGTATACATGTTTAATTAACATAACATGTATACATGTTTGATTATTATACATTTATTTCTTATATATCAGGAAACCAACGACTTTTGCTACTGTCACTAGAGGAAGCACACAAAAACTCGTGTTCTCTTTACCAGGTACACAGCAATAACCTGGTCAATCTGATAACTTATAATTTAATTTAGGTAATCCTGTGTCAGCTACTGTTACTTTTCATTTATTTGTGTTACCAGCATTGAAGAAACTTGCTGGTCATTCAAACTATCAACCAACTATTGTACCAGCTAAAGTAAAGTTGATAGGATTTAGTCATGTATCTCTGTGTATTTTAGATCTCTAGAATGATGCCTTTGGATCCTCGCCCTGAGTATCATCGTGTGAAACTGGTCTGGCGTGAAGAGGAAGTTGTACCATATGTTGAGTCAACTGGGATACAACAAAGTAGTCGTTTGCTAAGTATGAAAGGAGCTGATGGACTTGTTGTGCTGCCATCAAAGAGCGATCAGTTGTATGAGCTTAAATCAGGAGAGATGGTAAAAGTTATGTTATTTAAGAATTAAATGAGAAACAATGATTGAAATTAATGTCAAAATATTACCAATTCATTGTGTTGATAAATGTAAATAAACAAATAAATAAAATGTGATTATTGTGATTGTAAATGGTTGATGAGGAAATAACAATAGTTACTTTTAAAGTGTAAACAAAAGCATTTTTCTTTGCAGCCTGCTCAAGTCATATTTGTCTTCTCTGCTCTTAAATAATGATTCACTTCTATTTTTACATGATAAGGTAAAACATCTCCAAAATCACGTTTCATCAGCAGCTGCAGTAGTAATCACCTCTTCACTAGTACTTTGAGCTATGTACAAGATCCAACCATTGTGACCATTGAGTGTAGCTAGTGGTCTCATTAAAGATGTATCCCAGATTATTAGATTGTTGTCTGAGTATTCATGAACAGAGAGATGTTCTTGGTGCTCAGAGGATCAAGCTAAACCTAAGATCTGAGATTGAAATATAAAAGTTGTGATTGTTTTTTATAACAGACAGAACTGACCTGGGACTTTGTCAGAATAGAAGATTCTATCTCTCCTGTCAAGATATTCTACAAATGAATGTATTTATCAGCAGTACCTCCTCCAAGGAAACCAAGCTAAGACCTAACAGAAATAAAAGAATATGAAGTGCTTATTATGACTTATAAAATTACCTCAACAGCTGTCTGGTGTTTCCTTGAAAGATACTCTGGAAGAGTTCCATATATTTTGATTATACATGTCCCAGATATTGACACTATTGTCATTACCACCACTAGCCAAGAATCGACCATTAGGTGACCAATTTAGTCCACATATATCCAATAAATTGTGAGCTTGTAGTCGAGCAGAAATGTCGTATGATAAGCGTTAGTCGTAGTTATGTATTTGTCCAGATTATGAACCACTGGTAAGTAATGTAGATTGTGTTGGATGTCATGAAAGAGAGCCAAACTCTAGAGTTCTGTATATATCTAATTTTTTAATCAATTTACTAACAGCAATATCTCAAGACTAGAGAGAAGAACAAGAGTCAAATAAGATAAAGTACTCAAAAGAAACTAGTCTTACTGAGTCAGATATTTGAAGGAAGGAAATGTTGGAAGTTCTTCATATAGTCATACAAAATTACAATGATGTATCTTATCTATCTATAATCTAAACCAGTGACTGTTCTAAATATAGTATCACTTGATGTGTGTTACTATTTATAGTAACAAGACATGGGAAAATGACTGACTTTGTGAAACAGGCAATGACAAGTCTACTTACCTCAATTTTACTATCACTTGTACCAATTGCTAAATGTTTTCCATTCATTTAAAAAATGTAATAGGGAACTTCCCCTCATCCATACTAATTAATTCATTAGTGGTATTGTTGTGTTAGAGGGAGAGTCCCTTTATTAAGTCAATGGCTACTGGTAATGGTGAAGCTATTACTACACCAGTTTCAAATGTTCAAGAATTAAGGACGTTTTGTACCTGGTTTAAAGAATGGAATACTGATCATCGAAGAATATTTTTACAGTCACTAATACCAATTGTTGTCCCAAACAAACTGTTTGTTCAGATTTCTAGACTTACTGTTTCATCAACTACCTCATCTCCTTTATCGCATTGGTCACAATGTACAACATTTGATCAACAGTTAGCATACTTTCATCAATGTTTCATTAAATGGTCAGCTGATGAGGCCAACCATTTTGTATCTTTGCTAGAAGAAATTGATATGTCGCTTGTCTACAATTTTTATGACATGATAGCAATAACAGCTGGAGAACTATGAGGACATGACAAAGAGGTGTGGTGTCTTGAAAAATTTGTCTTCCTCCTCCCAATTTTTGTCTTAGGATGAAATAATTCAACTGTTTTTGTCTACTTGTAAATTTTTGTCCTACTAGACCAAAATGGCTAATTCTAATCTGTTAAAGTTATCAGCACATAAATTTGTAGGTGGATCTTAAAACTGTGGTATGTATTGCTACACTAATGTGTATTTGTAATTTGAATATGATGCTGTAGAACCCCTAATTAATGTCCCATCACCACATGACACTGCTACAAGGAAATTTGTGTTATTTTAAATATGACGTTGCACAGGAAAGAAATCTGAAGGTCTTCATTATTACAGTACTTGATACTACTTCAAAACTAGATGATATAACTTACTGAAAAGACTTGAAGGGTTCCTAGAACACTACCTAGCCTGATCTCAATTAGCATTCCTGTCCCTATCCTCATTCCCACTCCCAATCTTGTCTTCATTTCTATTCCACCTAATACAAAAGATTTATTGTTGTAAAAAGGTCTTTAAGATTGTTGGTGTTGTAGTAAATTACTGGGACGTAACTAACATTGTAGATTGGAGAGATGATAGAAGCTATGGTGCTCAAAGTTCTAATTAATACAGTCACTTGAACTTATAACGCTCTGGGAGAAGTATTTAAGTTTATCAGTTGTAATACTTAATGTATGTCACTGTAACCAATTCTTCTATTAAGAGTTGAGGACTGTTTGTGTAACAGACAATAGATATGTCTACAACAGAGAACAAGCAAAAAAGATTATAATCACAAAAAACAAAGGAACAAAGGAGACAATTTCACTTTTAACTAGTTTAAGTTATTATATTAATATTATATAATATTATGATAATTCATTGTTATTATCACTAGCTGTTTATTATGTATGTACGTGTCATTAAGTACAGTTTATTTTACTTTGAACTCTGTAGGTTTTTTGGTTAGCATCTAAAATATATATATCATAATTGTATATTATTCATAGCTGTCAAAATAGGTGGGGCAATTCAATATTTACAAGCCTCACCCTTCTTTGTGATCACAATGGATGACTCACTCGAAAGCTACAAGAAAGCCGTTATCGATGTCTTTAATTCTCAATATGCCAACCTCAGCTCAGCTCTACAAGGATGTATGACAAAATTTACAGAGGAAGTATTTGCCGCTAGTCTGATATCTGAGTCTGTTATGAGAAGCGAGAATTTTGCTGACATAGCTAACGAATTGAAAACTGGATTGAAGTTGGGGAAGACTGTGGAGGAAATAAAGACAGACTGTCATCATCTTGTTAGAATTCTCGAGGATCTTGGTGGACCAGCAGCCCTTGTTGGCAGGAATCTTGCAGCAGAGCTGTCAACATTAGCTGCCCAGTATCATGGTATGTCAGTGACAACATGATGAGATATTTCCATTATAATATTGTTAGAATAAATAGGATTAATTAAGTGTGACATTTAATTAGGGATGTAAGGTGAGGTATTTCCTCTGATATTATATGCAATTAGTGCTGAAGTACATTTTAATTTTATTCATTATTTGTTCACGTGAATGTCATGTGAACACACCGTGTTTTCTCTCATGTTTGTGAAGATGCCAAAGGGAAAGAGACTGAGGTCACAAACAAAATTTATATGTATATAAATGCGTGTTTGCAAACTGAATTGATTGGTATTAGTCTCATATGGATAGCACGTAAAACGGCAAAGTTATTTACATGTCTGGGTTGCTCTTCTCAACTCAGACAAAGTATAGTACTATAATTGATTATGTAGTAGTTATGCTCTGTTTGTGTTGAGAATGAGTACATTTAGTGGAATTTCAATTATAACAATATCATCAACCTAAGGTGGGTGTGACATTGTTGTTGCAAACTTTTTGTGGGTCATACTTTTTGTGGTTCTTTGTTGGTGTCTCTTAAACTATCTTAATTTTACTATTGTTGACAGTTTTTGAATTCTTGCTGAAGCTGGAGAATGTCTATGCAAGCGTTCATTTACAATGCGCAAATTATGCATGAAATCAGAATACGGGATGCAAAGACTTTTCATGGGATTTTGGGTTCGTGACTCTCCTAAATAACTAGCGGTCTCATTTACTAATAAAATTTGTGGATTTCCAAGGTGTTTATTCTGAATTAGTGTTCATTCTTAATATGAACAGAGTATACTATGATGAACTATACTTGTAATGTAGTTCTTGTGTGGCCTTGTGATTATTCCATTTTGTAATGCTTTATATTACATTACATTTCCTGTTAATAGTGAAGTATTCCAGCTGTTAATAGTATTCATATCAAAGACACTAACAATGTTTGTATATACCATAATTGGAATACAGTTAGTGTATTAAGTTCATACAGTGCTGGTAGGCGGGGCTATTTATATGATGTTATAATTGTATCATTGTATGAAGGTAGTTACAAACAAGAGATAATACAAAGTTTACTCATTGTAAAAATTAATCAATTATTTTAACAACTAATTTATAGTTTACATAGGTGGTTACTATGGAATCCATAATTAATATAAATTACTCACTATATAATTTGTTGGTGTGTTATTACAAAGCAACTAGTTAAAGTAAAATATTAATTTTTATAATGAGGTATTGACCCCACCCATTAGAGTATAATGGTAGTTCTCATATAACTAGTAAATATGCTAATTAAAATAAGAATATATTAAGTATCAATTATATTGTCTTTTGTATATTGTAATGTCTCTTTAATTATATTAGATCTTTCAAGTCTACTCAGTCAGTATGGTCTATCATATGAAGTAGTAGATAAAGAGTGTGATGATGGAGTTTTCATTGAGGTCTCACAACGTATGAACGATGACTATATAACAGCTGGTCGTTGTCTCAATTTATCAACAGAAAGAGTTCATAGTATTTCCCAAAGTGATAAAAGTGATGTAGAAAAGAAGAATGAGTTATTGTGGGCATGGAAAAGAAAGAACGGGAGTGCAGCTACTTACAAAGAATTGGTGAAGTCTTTCTTAAAAATGGAAGATCGTTTTGTAGCTGAATCTATATTAAAATATCTTTCAGAGAGAATGACATCATTGACACAAACAGTTACATTTCACCTTGCTCCAGAGAAAGCTAAAGTTCGTTATCCAAACTGGGAAGATTTGACAGAGAGTGACAAGGAGGCAGTGAGAAACCAGCTAATGGATGACAATCGTGTTGTGCGTAAAGCTTATACATCTTTCGTTGTTCAACTTATAAAATCTTTTATAAAACGTGACGTCAATCCAAAAATTATTCAGTCGACGGTGCGTAGTTATGGTAATTCAGAAGGTCACCAACAACGACCAATTGTGTTTGATTTTAGAAGAGATGACAGTGTTTTTGATGTGTTTTCTGAGTTGACCAAACACTGTACATGGTTCAACTATGATTCATTTCAAGTAATAGTTGAAAATTTGGGAGATGAATCTGAAAAGATGCGTTTAAAGGAATATGAAGATAAACATCTCATTCCTTATTTAAAACGCTCCATATTTGAGATACCGTGTGCTCCTCCACACATACAATCTGAACGTACCAAACTTCTTCTTAAAGTGTCTGCAGATCTCGTCATAACTGGAGGAGAAGTCAAAGCTATTCAACGTAACCTTGCCAGACTACTGGGTTTTCAAAGTAGTGCTATCTTACACTTCAATGATTACAATGAAGGCTGTATTGAATTAGTATTTAGTCTTCCAACAGTAGTATTGGAGAAAAGCTCTCCTAAATCCCAGCTGTTCAATTACATTGAGTGGGACAAGTCAAGTCAATCTTGCAAAGTTAATGTTGATCTAGTGACTGTGTTGTAAGTGTTATCTTGAATATATTCTCACTTTATGACCATATTAGATCATATTCTGAGAAACCAGAAGTATCTCTACTTGTTAAGTTGCTGCAAGAAAAAGAGGATGTTCTTAATGAACTTTTAGAGAGAGAAAAGACAAAACAAAGTTAGTTATTTTATATGTATATATTCTGACCTATACTACATTGTGTCATCAATTACATACATAGCTAGCTATTAGTTTACCATCAAGTCATCATATTATATTCTAAACTCTGTATGATTAAATACCTTTCACTGATAGCTAATGATAATCAGTACTGTATTATTATGTGGGTATATTTTATTAGTACTAATACACAGTATGGAGAGAGGAGGACCACAAGATCAACCATCAACTGACACTTTATCAGGTACATGTACATTAATTGAGATATAACTATGTACCTAATGTAAACAGAGAAGCTGAAACTATCAGAGAAAATGAATAAGGCAAAGACCTTAGAGATAGAGGAGTTAACCAGACATAAAGAAGGTGAACTATAGTACTGTTAGTAGTATATACCATATATGGTTATGTTCTATAGCTACTAATAAAGTGTTAGTAGAGAAACAAGAAGAGATTAAGGCATTACAAATGGAAATAAAATCACTAAATGTAGAAATAATGGAGAGAGAAGAAAGTGGAATCAGTCAGTTGATGGAGAAGACGAAAGGTAAGTAAAATATAAAATGTTATAGGATGTATCTATAAAACAACAATTGCTCTACAAAATTCAATTAACATAATAATTATAATTAATATAAATTATTGTAGATCCAAGAATTCTTGAAGCAAAATTGAAGAAGACAATGTCATTAGAAGTTACTCAGTTAAAGTCTACACAGAAAGGTGAGAACTTAGCAGATATTATTAACAGGAACATGTAATGAAAGAGCATGAAACTTCCACATCATTAATTAATTGATAAGTACAGTTCCCAAGTAATACTAGGTAGAGAGAGCTCTAGTCTAAAGTAATTCCTTGTATAGATTGAGATATGTAGTAAAACTTTCTCAAGACAAAGAAAACTAATGACATGACAGAGTGCAAAGAGCCTTCCATTCGGGTCTCATATATAACCACAATTAATAAGTTATTGATCTTAATATAGTAACAGTACTCCTAAGAGCTCTATACGTCAGAATTTATAAATTGGATGGAATTTCATGCTCCTTCCGTTGATTGTCTTTTCTCATTATGTGCTCCTATTATTATATATAATTATGTCTAATATTTATAATATACATGTGTTGTACATGTGCTTTATATTTTACAGAATTACAGAAGGAGCTACAATCATTACAAGAGATAATAATGTCTCTTACTTTACAATTAAGAGAGAAGGAGGAAAGAAATGTTCATTTAACAGAGAACATAAAAGGTATATTAACAACATGTATAGCTCTTTACTTGATCTATTGTAGATCTGAGGTCTCGGATATTAGAAGTAAGAGATCTCCTTAAAACTAGTCATCCACTTTTAAGTCACAAACTTGAGGAACCACTTGATAGCAAACAAGAAGGTATAGGTACATATGTTCTTTATATAAGTTTATCTACACCTGCATGCACATTCTTTATCACTTCATATTTCAGATACAGAAGCATATGAGCTGGTGAAAACACTAGAGGACCTCACATCTACTGTTCAAGAAAGAGAAGGTATTATATAACTACTGACAATATACAATATCTTATATTGTGTACTGTGTAGCTACTGACAGACAACAAGAGATTACAAAATTACAGGAGATGATTAGTTCACTAACTCTTCCATTGACAGAGAAAGATAAAATCATCACTCAGTTAACATCAAAAGGTACAGACGAGGAGAAAGATACCCATAGTGACCAACAGGAATCATCAGATGATGAAGTACTATCAAGTAAGCTGCTATTATAAATTTAGTAATATTAAAATATTTAATTAAACTACAATGTATATATGGTACAGTATGTACTGGCTTGTAGCACACTCCTACAACATGCGATAACTCATTAGTTTTACATATAACAACTGTATGTGAAATTTATTACATGAAGACACAAGTCTATTTTGCTTGCATCACCACACCTGTTGTCAATGTTGAGTAAGAACAAGGAATGGATTCATCATTGATGGCTCAGTAATAATAAAAATTCAACTATCAAATATTTCTCAGTAATCTATAGTGGATCTCTATGATGATCTCTGCTATAATAGTACCTACACATGTACCAATTAATGTAGTCAAGTTATTGTTTACTTGAAGATACTTTTAAAGCTTGAGTATAATGTGGTAACTAGGACTTGAAATTCAATACTACGTTGTATGATTGGGTTAATATAATTAAAAGTCAATTTATAAAATACAAACGAAGGAGATTCCTGTACCTCAACTATTTAGTGCTATATATTTACATATATACTAGTGTAGTTGTATATGACCTAACATTAATTGACACAACAAGTAAAATAACAATAAGTCACATGATCAGTAGAGATCAAGACGTCAACAACAAACACATTATCAAATAATGCATACCATACCATTAGCGTAGGTATGATTTTATGACTGGGGGGGGGGCACAGTTGGTGAAGCAAAAGGTGTGTAATAATGATAATTTTTGATAACATTAGCTACATGGGGTGGTAGCTATAAATATTGGACATAATCAGCGTAAAATGTTTTTGAACAACAATGTTATAAATAACTTGATTATAACTGCAATGCAAGATACAGTTACACATTACCAAAATAATTTCTTCTTCTGTCATTTACATGGATGAAACTATTTGCTAGTGTGATAATGTCAAGTTCATCTGTCCTGTCTTTGTGAACATAAAGGAGCATTGTGTTGTTAAGTCATGGTTGTAATGTTGTAGCTGCTAAGTAATAGTAGCGTAGTTTTCTTTAACTTCTTGATTGGCAGAGGAGCAGACATAGCAACTCTACTTGGTTTAGCAGATATAGCAATACACTTACACGTGTAACATGGGTGTGGTGCACTATGAAATTTTGGGGGGCCACATGCCCACAGTCCCCCCCCCCCGGTTCCTATGCATACTTCAACTATTTAATGCTATATATTTATATATACTAGTATAGTTTTATATGACCTACAATTAATTGATACAACAAGCAAAATAATAAGATGTGTTCACAGGATAGAGGAATTAAGTGTACAATTTAAAGACTATGTTGTGTTATATAGTTCCAGAAGACACAAGCTAAGCATAAATTCACTGATATAAAGAAAGTACCAGTACATGGTTTATAGTTAATAATATTATTATCATGTACTGACATGAATGTATAGTACATGTACTGTACTGAATATAGTGGAAATATTGGAGAGAATAAAATTGAAAGCTTACAATGTATCAATGTATTATATTAAAATAATTGTGGCATCAAAAGTTGTAAAATTTAATTTCAAAAATCACCAACATGGTCAAATTAATCCCTCATCAATATTTTCAGTTATATGTATACATGTACTATCATGTATAATAAAATATAAGAAAAACAAAAAATGGAGAGAAGACTAATTACTAGAAGAATAGTAAACTTGAGCTGATATGAAAATACTGTAATGACATCTGTGAGTTAACTGGTGTTCATTAGCTGACAGAGAGAAATGATGTCACTATTATTACACACATGTTCCAGCTTCAATGTTGATAGGATAGTTTCAAATAATAATTATTGTTTCAAAATATTGAAGTACATTATAAATGACATAACTTACATTATGATATCACATCACAATACTAAATATAATGTTTTATTACATCATGACATTTGTAAAGTAAAAAAAGAAATGTCAACACACAAAAGACAAGTCAAACAAAACTCTATTACCAGACATCATGATGATTTATGCTTGAGTATTGCTTCTTAATTGTGAATCATCTTGACTAGTGATATAATCGAGTCATCCTCACTGACAGTTCAGTACCTTGTGTGTCTGTCTCAATTGATAGTGACGTCACTCATCTTAGTTCAGATCATCTAATACTGATGGATATCTGACAGTCACATATCCATACATTTCTACCTGTAGTGTTACAATTACAATGCCACACCCAAGTTAGGTTGATGACATGGGTTATTATTGGAATTCCACTAAACCACAGTCATTCTCAACGTTAACAGAACATACATTAACGAAATACTATGTTGTCTGGAAACCCAATCAAATAGGTGGGCAGTCTCATGTAGCTAGCCACTCCCTTCTTTCAATAGCTATATATATTTATGGAGTCCCCAATGTCTGTGTGTAACAATATGAGCCATTCTTTAAGTATTAGTACTTTATAGTCTTTGGGAGTATTCTATTAAAATACTCAGAACTGAGAACATAGAACTGGTACTACTGAATTGACACTACACTAAACAATATAATTGTTATTCAATATAGTTTTGTAAAGATACTGATGTGTATGTAATAAAAATAACACGACATTTTAAATCATGTCACAACACTACATTATGACATTTGTACCAGGGTTATACCCACTGGACTGGCAATGATGCTGACTTTACTAAAATTAGATAGAGTTAATATAAAGTGAAATATTGGTTTGTAAAAAGAAAATTCTACAAAAGTTTATGAAATATATTATAAACACACAACAAACAAGACATGAACTCTGTTTATCTGTTACGTAATGAGCGTTGTTTGTGATGTACTAGTCGTCCTTATAGCCACCTGCCAGGTACCCTGTACTGGTCTCAGTAACTTTGTAAGATATTGACATCTTCATCCTGGCTCAGATCATTGAGTGATAATATATCAACACAATTTAGTCTTCCAACTAATACAGTAAATTATTGGTATAACAGTTCAGTACCCTGTGTGTCTGTCTCAGTAGATATTGACGTTCCTATCTTAGCTCACATCATCTAATACAGTAAATTATTAGTATAACACTCAGTAAATTTAAGACCGTTTTGTAGAATCCGTTCATCTCCGTACATCATTGCTATAGTAACCTAACATCAGTAATGGCGTCGTCTTCTTCGTTAGGCCTTGACAATCGTAGTTGAGCATGTTAGAGTGTGTGTATAGCTATTGTTGTGTGTGTAAAATATTATATAGTAACTATGTTTCATTATAGGAGACACTGGAAGTGTTCAGTGGGAGAGTGATAGAGTTATACTTATTTCATCTACTGTGGCAGAATGTAAAGAAGTGATACGTCAATTAAAGAGACGACAACACACAACATGGAGGATTACACTCAACTCATTATCTCCTCAAAGTTTACTTACAATATTAACTGATATTAATGGATGTCAAGTGTGGAGACTTGATATAGAGAACACTCATTTTGATATTAACTGTGTCAGTAAACTATCTCAAGTACTAACTTATAACCAAACAATGGAGAGACTATATCTGTCCTCCTCACCTCTCGTACCAGATACTTACCACTTATTAACAACTGCTGTAGTTGATAATAAAATAATCAAGGGATTATACTTGTGGTATGACAATACTATTACTGATAAAGACATACCACATCTATCTACTCTAATTACAAACACTAACACACTACAATATCTAGATCTCTATGACTGTCCTAATATTACTAAATTTGGTATACAACAATTACAAAATGTTGTTGTTAATAATAATAGTTTGAAGGTTTTGTTTGTTAATGATAATGTACTCCTTGATCGACGTTAATTATTAGTTATTTTTGTACTATTGTTGTATTTTTTACTAAAAATAAATTATTTCAAATTCAAATAAGTCAATTATTAGTTAAATACTTTAGTTTCCAGTTCTTTGTCTTCTAACAAAGTTAACAATTTTTATAATTCACTTCTTCTCTAGAAAAACTCAACTTCTCTACTTGACAATTGACCACGCCTACATTAATTAATAATAAAAGCTTCAATATTGTTATTTCTAATATTTACAAATACAATTATAACAAACAAACTAGACTAAATTGTACATTAATAGGCCTCTAGTTAGTAGCTATATAAAAATAAATATTATCGCTACGTCTAATACCACTAATTACTACTGCTAATAAAAAAATCCATTAATTAAAGCCAATTAATTTGTCAAAACCACCTAAAAAACTTATTTCCTACGCACACAGTTCACTTAACAAGTTATTATATTTAATAACACGTTCTATTTAATAATACACTCACTTTTAACAATTCCATGAAAGTACTGATCCATACAACATCAGAAGATTTCTTGATAACATTACAACTATTAACTTACTACTAAACAAACTTAGTTTCTATTAACAGTAGTAGACTGTATCTAGTAGTTAGCAGTTTTGCTAGTTAGTTATCTTCTATCATTAGTAGTTTCTAGTAAAGAAGGCTTAAAGCAGTAAAGGCTTAAGCAGCAAACTTTTTCTCACCGACAGCTGCTGGCTTCTACAGCTGCTACTTTAATAGGTGTGGTATGTAACTATGGAAAAATGCAAACCCGCGAGTAAACGTGGCGGTAAGAGTGTCTTGTCTTTTATTATTAAACACAAACAGACTACAGACAAAAAGAAGAGGAGGAGACAAAGGAATATTATGTCAAAAGTTCATATGATGTCTGTTGTAGTCTGGTAATAATAAAAACTATTAGTTACAGGTAGCTATCATTAACATTTTCATCCTCCAGTTAGTTGAGAATACTACTTGATACCCTATGACCTGTAAACTTAATACTTACTGGAACATAACAATTATGTCGTTTCTCCCTCAGAGATCCAGTCAGCTTGAGCTCTAGTGAGTTGTTCAGGTATAACATGATGAAGGTAAGTTTCATCATATTGTCTACAACATGACCTAGTTACAACATCAATCAAAGTCTATAACATGTTTTCTCTTAACTAAATGTAAGTTTGTCCTTCTAATATCACTTTGATATATATCTACATTATGTAGCTTTTCAAGTGATGTCAAGTAGCTGATGATCTTGAACAGATAAATAGTCTCTCTCTTGAACATAAAATTGATACACTTTTAAATATCTATATAAAATAAATGTAGGTCTTTATATATGAGCACTGGCCTTTGGATTAAATGAAGTACTAGGTCCATATTGTCAGTGATTAGTTGATGTTGAAAACAGGTACATGTAATATCAACTCTACATATAAAATAATATGTTTTAATGTTAAATGTAGTGTATTAAAGACCATCATTTACTATTATCATATATTGAACATAAAATTGAAGAGGTAACATCTTTTTATCTGTTTGTCCATCACTGTCATCTGTTTATCCATTATCCATCGATTTATCCATCAGTTCATCTCTCCTTCTATACAATTTATCCATTCATCCATTGTCCGTCCATCTATCCATTGATTTATTTTAACTCTTTTCTCTCTCATTTTATAATATCATGTTCTCCTACCATCATTAGATACTACTATTAAACATATATTAAGATATAAGGTAATTTATATATTGTTAATATATTGTGTTAGTTAGTTAGTATGAAAGCATCAAATGAATGGACAAATAGATGTATATATGGATACATAAAGAGATATTACTCAGTAATACATATCATATTGTCCTTATATATAGTCTCCTGTACACATGTCATAGTGTCCTATATAAACAGCTATCTAGTTGGATACCAACTCAATGGCAGTGCCTCTGACTTAGGATCCACTATCCAGGATTCTCTGCTGTTGCTAGCTGGCATAGTACCCTTGTCCAAAGGCAAGGTAATCTTGGCTGGAGCATTGCTCCTCACTTCAAACCAATCATACTAGGATTCAAGATAAGATTTGTCACTGTCAGTAGCACTGGGCCCACAAACAGACTATGCCTCCAAACGTTTATCATAGTCCACCCCACAGGGATGCCCTACCAAAAGGTATGCTGATAATCACATCAGAGGTCAGATGCTACAGCATTGGTCAACAACACCCTGCCTCTTCACTTTTAAAGGGAGACCACCATCTGTATCCTAGACTCTTAATCCACCTCATAGGGATATCTTTAGTCTCTTACGAGTATGTTGGTAATCACTTAAGAGGTGATTGTACAAGATAATATGGAAGGTACTCATAATTTTTTAATAATTACCATGGTAACCATAACTACTACATTCCGTTGTATTTTTAAATATAATGTCTTAATTTTTTAAATTAGATTATATATCAAGATTTAAATACATCTAATAAACCAGTCAAACTTGTTAAACCAGTTAAAGAATTATCTGAAAATTTATGCTAATAATATTTTATAAAATTTATGTAATACTGTTATTGTATATACAATATATACTACTACAGACTGACCAGCTCTACCGAGATTCCCTCCCAGTAATTTAGATAGATATTAAGATTTATTTTTAAAAATCTTGTGTTGCCTAAATGACCCTGCTGACTCAACCACATGGACCCTCCTACTTAATATCCAGGATTCCCTGCTATGCTAGCTAGGACCATCACGTGGGCATGCTAATAAGAACTTCAGCAGAGGTGCCATATGGACCACTGTTTGTATCAAAATTGAATGCATTCAATGGTACAGTTAATAGGTTATAATTTACTTTTAATGCCTCATTATTTGTTAAATAATTTGTGATTTACTAAATAAAGCATGGTTTATTAAATAAATAAGAAATAAATCAAGAGTTATTTAATAAATAATGATTTATTTAATATAATTATCATGATAATTTTCCAAATTTGATACAAACGGCGTCCCGTACTGCAAGACTATTTTCATTTCCTTTATATATCCTGCTGATTTTGTCTTTATGCTCTTGTGGGGCTTACCATGATATTTATGAATATGATTAACAGTGTCAATGAAGTAAAAATGTCGGTTAAAATAACTAAAACTAAATAATTTAAGTCACACATAAGCAACCAGATCATTAATCTTTGCATAGAAAGTGATTTGAATATTTTGTCTAAAATATTTTATCTTAGGATAAAAATTATCTCGAGAAATTTCATCATAGGTTTTAAAAAATTGTCAGTAAGTTTTATGCCCTAGAATAAATTTTTGTTGATAGGATAAAAATTTTCTGATATTTTTGTACTAGGATAAAAATTGCTTGATAAATTTTATACCATGAGATAAAAATAACAGATAATTTTTATCCTAGGACAAATTTTCAGTAGGACAAAAATTGTTATGACAGTGGTTGAGTGGGTGACCCAGCTTCTAATTAATGATCACCTAACATGAGTGCTGTGCAATGTACAATACAATTCTCTGATGGTCACAATATCCAGAGGTCTACTCCAGTGAGTGGTAACTCAGATCTTGAGTTCTTGGACAATCTAGCCAGTTCTTTGACAGCATTAAAAGAAGATATAAATATTGTCCTCACAGAACAGGTTGAAAAGGAGAAGAAACAACCTTCACACCGTAACAAGAGAGATACTCCTGATGATGAAGGTAGTCAGTATTATTAGAATTTGTGGTTATTATTGAAAATGTGGTTTTCTTGTTCCTTATAATTAGACGATGATGAAGTAGACACACCTCCAGATCCCAAACTACCAAAAACATAATTTTATTATTACATTTGTAACAAGATTGAATTTTAAAAAGACAATTGCTTAAATAAATAAGCGTCAATTTATTATTACATATAACCATTTAGTCTCTCTCTGCAAGGGCAGTTAGTCGTTCATCTACCTCTTTGTCCGACAGAACCCTGTCATAAAACACCCAATTTTAGATAAAGATCAAAGGAAGGTTTCTCCTCTTACCGAAAATTAGGATTGTCTTTAGTTACAACAGCAATCTCAATCTCACTAGACTTGAAATCTACAGCTAGGACATGTGATAAAGCCATAATGGCAGTCTGAAACAAAACATAATTATAAGAGTATGTTCCTGTGATCAGTACTAATTAATTACTAATTTATTCAACCTCAATGGTCTCATGGTAACTCCGCGATGGATTCTTTCTTATCTTCTTTTCCAAATAGTTGTTAGCTTCTGTTTGCTTTGCACCAACACTAGTAGCCTTGTAACCACAATAATAACCAGCTGGATCAGTTTTAAATAGTTGTGGTCCTAATTCATCATCATAACCAATTAAAATCATACCTTCAATAGGAATAATACAACATATAATTGAGGGGTGTGGCTTACTGCAACCATATGGTCTCATAAATGCATTCTGTGTATAAATTTGAGATACATTAGCCATTCTTTTACAGATGACATCCACAGGCATATCGTAACCATAGCGATATTTGAATTGGGCAGCCTCTTGTCTAGCCCTTTGAACTTGAGATCTACTATCAGCTAATCAGACTGCTATGACAATGACATTAATATTGTGAAGGTCTTACCTGGCATACCGGTCATAACACAACCAACCATGTCAGTGATCTTAAAGAGATGAGATACACTTTCGGGATCTAACAACTTGTCCTTTAAAAGATTTAATACATGAAACATACTGACCTTAAAAATCTAATATAATTATAATGTTGATCAAGAATAAATAATTGGATGGGCGTGGCTACATGGTGTATTATTAAATTACCGGAACTTTCTTTTGAGTGATTACAACAGCTGAATCTGTTCCTTTAATTCCAATGGATGTCATTCCGGCTTGATTGATTGCTTTGAATGCATATTCTTTAAGAAAATGGAAGAGCATTATTTAGAATAAGATATTACTTGTCAGTTGAGCAAATGTAATTTTAACATAATTTTATAGCAGTAATACACGATGTATGGAGTCCATTATAAAACATACCGACTTGATAGAGCCTTCCCTCAGGAGAGAAGATGGTAATGAAACGATCAAAACCAGCGCTACTGCCTCTAGACATTATTCAGCTTTCTACATGTGGCACTTAATGACGTCACGACCTTCCTCTCCTTGCTGAGTTGGCAAATTTTAAGTACCACACCCACAATGTTATACTATCATGGATAGCCAGTTGTTAGAGAGTACTTCAAAGAGCTCGTGGAGTGATTGGGAAGTTTATGAAGGTCAAACACTGGAGGAAGACATCCATGATGATGTTTGGGAGCCTTTTGATAATCCTTCCCAGTCAAAAACAGAGACTGACGGAGCTGTACACGGACCACCACAATCTACTGAATGGGCTAATGTTTTTTCTATGACAGAGGGAGACACAGCTAAAAATGGTGACTGGAACAGTTTACTAGATGTCTCTACTACTGAGATGACTGATGTTGATGACTGGGAGGGGTTTGCTGAGAATAGAGCAACCATGCCTCGTTGTCATGGAGATGACTCTTGTACAATTAGTCATACTGTAACACAATCATTGTCACATGACAAAACTGGCTTAATAAGTAATGCAACTGATGTCAAATCTCTTACAATAAATAATGGAGACCAATTTGAACCTGTTAGGGTAGTTTTTAAAACCTGTTTTGAATTATCTATTGAATCCGACGAGAGTACTATAGTACAAGACAGAGAAGTCAGTGTGTATCCTCTTGCAGTAGATGAAGAGTGAGTGACAATATTTTGCAAATTTATAAATAGTTTTCATCGTTAGATGTTTACAAGCTCTTCACAAAGCTACTCTCACTCCTTCACAGTCCACCTGGTCACATTGTCTCATAAAAGACCATTTTTTGTTGTCTCTGTTAGCTTATGAGGAAAAGGATCAGGTTAACACCAGCAAACCAAATATACTAATAATATATACAAGTTGTGTGTGTACACTTGTCATTACTAATGTTTACTAACAATGTCTGTGTTCTTATCATCTGTCTACTGGTCCATCCATTCATCTATCCATCCATATATCTATCCATTCATCCATTTATGTATCCATTCATCCATTTATCTATCCATTCATCCATATATCTATCCATTCGTCCATTTATCTATCCATTTGTCCATTTATCTATCCATTCATCCATTTATCTATCCATTCATCCATATATCTATCCATTCATCCATTTATCTATCCATTCGTCCATTTATCTATCCATTCGTCCATTTATCTATCTATTCATCCATATATCTATCCATTTGTCCATATATCTATCCATTCGTCCATATATCTATCCATTCATCCATTTATCTATCCATTCATCCATTTATCTATCCATTCGTCCATTTATCTATCCATTCATCCATATATCTATCCATTCGTCCATATATCTATCCATTCATCCATATATCTATCCATTCATCCATATATCTATCCATTCGTCCATTTATCTATCAATAATAACACCTGTTTCCACAGGCCAGTCAAGGACAAGATTTATATGATCTAGATTTAAGTATGTTTGAAACTTTTGACTGGACAATAGAGTCCAACGATGATACTGAGGATGAAGAAGGAGATGTATCTTTCTCACCTGATATAATGCAAGGCTTACTTAGATCTTCTAACACAGGTCTTGATAGCCCCATACAATTGGAATTTGATTATGATAAAGCTGTACTTGGTAAGTAATATCAACAGCTGTTATAATGTAGTGTTTAATATTATTTTCCTATTTTTGTATTGGCAAACGAATACCTGTATAGTCGGTCCATCCATTCATTAATAATGTTAATTTATCTGTCCATTAATCTATCTATCCATCCATTACAGGACTATCTATGTTAACAATTGATGAACTGGTGATGATGAGAGATGAAATGGCCTTCAAAGTGACCAAACAATCGGATGATCTCATTTGTTCGCTCCAAAAAAGAGACACATTTCTGATTGAGACAAATACAAAAAATAAATTCATTGCTGCATTGCTAAAAGTACAAGGCAGAAAACATGCTCTCCAACAATCAACGACTGCTAATAGTCAATTAACTGCTAGTGGAAACTTAGAGAAAGGACCCCAAGAAGAGACAAGACCAAGATCAAGACAAAGAAGTCTTTCCCAGAGTTTCTCAAAAGGTTTGTCTAGAGGTATTACACAAAGTTTGGTCTGGGCTAAAACAAAGAAAGTCTCTACTGAAGAAAGGACTAGTGAAAAGGTATGTTTGAGTTGATTGTTGTTTCATTATAGTTTGTGTGTGTTCAGTATCTTCATGTAGTAATTCCTTATAAATTACCTCAGGAAAATGGGTCATATAGTGTGACTCTACTCAAACAATGGATTAAAAGTAAAGAGATGATAATAATATATAATTACAGTGTTATGCTGGTATAGAACGTATCGATGTGTTTTATAAAACTAATAGATCTGTTATATTATATGACTTTAGTTCTATCTCGTGTGTCTCTCTTGTGCAGTATTAAAAGCAATGGCTGAGAAGAGTCCTAATTTACCTGCTCTAATTTCAGCTTACTTACAATCAGAAGGTTGGTAATATTCTCCTCTGATGTAAAATGACTCAACTTCTTTCTTATACAGTGATCGGCAATGAATGAAATATCTGATAATGTTATCACTTTTTTATTTTATAAGAATTATTTATTTATAAATTGACTGTTTTAGTGAAATGTATAATATTTGAATGACATAAAATTATATTGACTTCTCTTTTTCGCACACACAGACACTATTGTATGTATTACTTCTCTTTTTACATTCATACTGATCATTAGTTAGTGAATGAATATTACTATGCTCTCCAATGGAGTACCATCTTGTTGAAAACCAGAATGACCGCATACACGTAGTTCAATGTTCTTTGTTATTTCTTGATTCAATTTACGATAAAACCATGGCAACCAAGGATTACTTTCCTCCAACATTTTGTCATCTTAATTCTTATCAATGTTAGTCTCTGAAACTGGTCTTGTACAACATGGAGTTTCTGGTATTTCAGACTCATCCTCATCAGGATTTCCACACATTTTGCCGTCCCAAAAAGGATCGTGTACATAGAGTGCTTGACCTGGTGTGTGACTGATGTGTACAGCTGACTCACAATAATAATGGTTCTAACAAAATCAGGAACTTTAGCTTTAGAATTTATATTGCAGGTACAACTGTGTATATCATGATGGTTCTCTGTTAATCCAGATACAAATGTCCATATATGGTTTCGTGGTCTGCCATATGTTAATGATATATACCATCTACATAAGGAGAATCAATGTCATCATTTATTCCTGATAGTTTAAAAGCACTAGTTTTGGCATACTGGTAACCTCTGATTCAACCACATACTACAGATTATGGTACTCCAAGAGTGAAAAATGTAGTCAATGCACAAACATCAGAGTCTGGCCTTGACACTTTTCTGCCACATAATTTATATGTAAGTTCCTCATAGTATTGCGGATATAAACCAGATGGACACTTGGCCTCTTTTTCCTGCATGTTAATATTAGCTAGCCTCATCAAACCTCCACATATAGTTACATCCATGGTATACCAAACCTTGTATATTTCTCCATCACTGTCTCGTAAACAGCAATAACCAGTGACAGCTGTTTCATTATCGGCCAATATATCTTCACAAGATTTGCATGTTTTGAGAGGTTGCTGAAACAATTGGTTGATTGTTTCATCATCTCATCGTTGTCATAGCGATTATTTCTTGCTTTGTTTCCATGGATACCTTCAAGGTTTTTAAGAGCAGTTTTGTAAAGTTCTTCATCGTATTTATGACAAGGTGGAAAAATATTACTTATGATTTTATCATCTTCTGTTATTATGTAAGCTGAAGGAACTAGCACAACCAGTAAGAGAAGAAGGAACATAGAGAAGATGACAGCCATAGAGAGCATTGAACACCTAATAAAATGACTCAGCTTTAATTTCTTATTTTAATAGATGCTATACTATATTATACAGGTGGTCTGCATGTCTGTGGATATTGAGGTTTTGGTGGATCTATTTTTTTGTTTTCTTTGGTTTTGGGTGTATAATTAGGATTAGATTCAGGTGGTAATGTTAGTACATAAGTATTGGGAATAGACAAAATGATGAAATAAAATTTCTGTTATTAATTGTCTACGGTGGTATTGGTTTCCGGTCTCTTTTTATTGCAACATTTAGTTCTTTTGATACCTCTATAAAAAATAATAAAGACCTCTTTGAAATGTACTAATACACAAACAACCTTTAGTTACTAGCTAGCTCTCTCTCTCTCTCACTCTCTCTCCCTATCCTAATATATTAGTATATATTTTGTCTACTTACTTATTCCACCAGACTGGCTTCATAAAAACCACTGTTGATACAATAATTCCTAATCCCACACACACCCAAGATACAATAGGAACATCTGCTAAGAAACCACGTCCAGTATGACCAGCTGAAAAGATAGACATGCATTTAATAGACTTCATGTTAATTGAGACTAATAAGGATGACATTGCTAGTTACTATGGCAACTATTAAATACCTTTATTGTAGGTAGCAGTAATAAAAGGTATTCCTGCTAAAAGGAGAGCAAGTTTTGAGCTCTCTTGAAGAAGTGTTTTCACAACAATGGAAGCAGACAAAGTGACGTTAGTTCTCTGATCAATGACATACAGAGCAATCCGAGTACTACAGAATACAGCATGTGATAGATAGATGGACGAAGGGACAATGGATGGATGAGTCAATAAATGGATGGATGGGTTGATAAATGGATGCATAATTGTTAAGTGGATGGACAGACAATGAATGAATGGATACATTGAGAGACATGTATCAGAAGTTATTTGACAATTAAAAAAAGAGGTTGGTTGTATGGAACATTGGACAATGTAGTGGTATTAACCAATTTGGATCAGTAGTACATTCTGAACAAGTAGATTGTTGTTCACTAGACACTGTAGCACAATAAGGTAGACTGTCTTCGTTGTCTGACCATTGGAGCTGTTGTTGATGACAGAGAAGTGATAACACAAGTGATATCAGTGTTTCATTAGTATATGTACCGGCTAGAGTTATGTAGATCACATCGCTCCCTACAAACAGTACCGTATTTATGTTAAATGATGAAAAGAAAAGAAATAAAATTGAAACCTAGAATTGTAGCTCACCTGTCTGTACCGTTCCTGTAGTGCATTCGGTAAAGTTTTCTCTTATTAGAAAGCATCTCGATAAGCACTCCTGCGAGCTGCAACTACAGGAAACAGCCAATAAGAAAAGAAAAACAAACAGGCTCATTTTCTAATAAATGCCCCATATCTGCTTAGCCAGCATATTTTTAGTGCTGTTTGATTGACCATGGAAACTTGTATGTAGTTAATTTAGACTAAGACTGTTTGTATTTTTATTTATTACAGGTGGAGCACTGTTAGATTGTCCTGGAAAATACTGCGGACAAATAAACATATCTAATTTAACAACTCTCTGCTACAGTGCTTGTCAAGTAAGACAGAACTTCATATTTACGATCTGATCTCTTCTCTTAGGCATGTCCGTCTGGCTATCGTATACATAACAGTAGTTTATGTCAGCCTTGTGATAGTGTAGCCACTTCACGGGATTATCTTTACCTCGTATTTATGAGTTTAGTGACATTGTGTATAAGATACATCATCACAACACTAACTAATTGGTATAAATTGAACACCTTTTATATCATGTAAGTAAATTACAACAAACAGCTGGTTATTATCAAAAACCAGATCACATTTAATTTATTAACAATTTAGTTAACAGTTTCAATATCTATGACCTATTTAGTGCTATATCTCTTATTCCCATTTTGAATGTTATGACACCTATACGATTTTTCCCAAACCCTTGACATATTTATGTCTTATTTGATAGCAGTCAGTAGATATGATGATATGATGAAAGTGGGAGCGAATGAAACAAGTGTATAATATTGACATGGTCATTAAATATGTTTGATTACTTTTATAGACCACTTTATGTCATACCTATTATTGAAGTATTTCTGGCTATTATTTTCACGCTATTGTCGCTTCCACCACAAGGTAATATCTGTTTGTTTTTCTGTTGACATCCTTTCTTGTAGGTAGTATTTATATCAACTCTTGTTCTGTCAACTCAATCAGTGACTTTTATCCAATATTCTTCAATCCTAGACCAGATTATGTTCATCAATTGCACTGCACATATGAGGTTGTTTATCCACTGTGAGTTGAACAATGTTGTCTTTACAAATAGCACATGACCTATTAGTTAAAGCTATATTTCTTTCTATTATAGTCTTCTGTACAGAATAATACATTAAAGTAGTATGATTGTGACATGACTGGAATGAATGTCCTAAGTATAGAGGGTGTCTTTCATTGCAATGTTTTTAGCAATAGGCTGTGTACTGTATATCTCTTTAAAACAGCTGCTGGTGAGATAGTAACTCCCTCTCTTTTTTCAGTTATAGTATGGTCTTTATCTTCTTTGGTTTTTATTTTGCTCTACATCTTCCTCTCCTCATTGGCTTGTTTGTGTTGGCGTATTTCACGTGGTCTCGAGAATGGCGAGAATACTGGCCTCTTGTAACTGAATATGTGTGGCTAATAACATACCCCATTTTGTTAATAGTTCACGGAGGATTGGCTGGTGTCATATGTAAGTTGTTAACCATTTTTATATGCTGTTTAAATTTTATTAAATTTATTTAGATTATATTTTTGATTATGTGACAATTGTTGTGTCAATTGGGGCGTTTGGTGTCCTTTCCACTGTATTACAAGCTTATAAGCATGAAGATTTTAAGGTCAGCAGTTACAAACAGAAGTTTATTATCTGTATGTCATGTGACTATCATGTGACTAACATGTGTATATCATGTGACTAAATGTTGTGCATGTAATCCTTTAGAATCCATTCAAAGTCTACACTCTGTCTGTTCAATGGTTATTGGTTATTGGAACTATGATTCTCCTTGCTTGTGGCATTCTCTCGTTAACTGAGTGGGCAGACGTTGCCACGAGAGCGCATTTTATACCTCTTATTTTATTGCCTCCTATTCTTCAACCTATCCTAAATCTCTTTGCATCTCCCCAGTTATTGTTTCTCTCGTGGAATGTTGAAACAATGAATGATGAGTATTATGAATATTAATTAACTAGTAATAACTAGAGACACATAATTGGTATATTTGTTGACATTCTTGTTACATTTTTATTAAGTAATTGTAGATCAATTTATTTTATCACTATATTATAAACAACAAACTATATTGATTCACCCTGAAGTCATATGATTGTCACTCAATTGTCATGTGATCTGTGGTATTTTTGCTTTCAATTGCTAATTGAATTTTGAAGGGAAACTTGAGCTTGACGGCTGTGTTCAAGATTACTACAGCTATTTGAATGAGACAGCTCTTGGTAGTCACGTTTGTGAGAATGCCGAATCAAACACTTTAAAGACTGTATGAATATGTAGTAAATAATGTAGAAGACAACAATAGTCATTGGTATGTATATTAACAACATTTGAAAGAAAGCAGCTATGTTGATTTTCCAATAATGCGATGCTTTCATGTTTTCAGTAATGATATTGATACAAGAGAGACCGTTAATAAGCACTAAATTACCCAGGAGCAACCCGTCAATAAAGTTGTGCGCTTTTTTCTGATATGGCTGGATAATCCCATGCACTAGTACAAAGGCTATAAGCATAAGTTCTATTATGATGTATCTCTCTACGTCTGCTGAAAAGAAATATGGAAGTTGAATGAGAGCACGATAAAGGAGATAAAGACCAGCGAAATATCGATGTTCATCTTTGAAAGGAGCGTAAAACATATCGTAGAAAGGTTTAAATCGAGTGTACATGAAACACTTAGAGAGCAAAAACCCCATCAAAGTGTGGTCAGCATCGAGATGGAAATAAGATAACAGCTGTGTAACAAGTGGATAAAATAACAACATGAATACAGGAACGGAGATTAATACAAGACTAATAAATGCTGGTATTGCATATTTTAAATGTTCCTTACAGAGATATATCATATCTCCGTAAAGAGCTACTCTGTGGCTCAACGTCGTGAAATTCTCACCATATATAGGTGATGGTTGTAAGAGTAACAATGAAGTTTCTACACATGTTGTGAATGACAAAACCAGTAGTGCCGCTAGGCCATGTAAAACTGATGCTTTAGCTGTCGTAAATCGTACCCACTTGCTACAACCACGACAGTGACCAGTGAAGCATTTCAAAAAAGCAACGACGACAAAAATTAAGGCAAGTGCATAGAATGTGTTGACATATCTGAAAGTAACCATCTCTAGACTGTTAGCTTTCTTTAATAGACAATATGAAGTGTGATAGCTGTAGAAAAATTTTAACTCAAGGGGATAGTAAAATAGGCGCAAGAAATATTGTACCATGGTGTGTATTGATGTTGATACGTTTATGGTTCCATGTGACGTGATGGACAAGGAAACAAGAATGTGACTGAAAAGTATAAAACCTTGTACACGACCACTTGTAATGTTGAAGCCAATTATTGTGATTAGCATGAAAATCACAGTCATGGGGAGTATTTCTGTTAGAAGGAAAAACAACCACCCCAACTGACAGTGTTTAACTGGCCCACAATAGAAGTGGAAGTCATGATAATAAGCTGTATGACCATCTTTACACTTTCCACATAAAATTCCTGTTCGTTTAGATGAACATATAAAATTGTACAGAAAAGAGTTATCTCCAAATTTATGCTGTGGTAGTTTTACCATTACACTGTAAGAATGGTTGAAACTACAAAACCAGTAACAAGGTGCAGTAACAAACTCCTTTTTCCCATTTTTTCCTTTTATATACCCCGCCCATGTCGATTTACAAATGTAAGTTTCATCACTGCCTTTGTGAATAGGGGCGCAACTTTTTATCCCAAAATAGTTTGATGCTTTGCAATCACAAATCTTACTAGTGCTGTTATATTTGTAGCCAGCTGGACAATGATTGGTAGTAACATTTAGTAGAATATTAAGAAGTGGTTTCTTAACAGTCTGGAGAAGGACTTGAGCTGTATTATCCTCAGGTCCTTTAACAATGATATAATTTTTAGAAATGTATCGGTTGCTTTCACTGATGAATAGTGAAGAATGTTTAAAGTTGTCAACAAAGGCTTGAAACAATGTTTCGTTAACTGTCTTCCCAAGATCATCTTGGAGATGTAATTGTAAATGATAAGGCTCACCTGGGTTGACGTTGATGTTGATTGCATTACTTGGCATACTCGTGTTCTTGTATCTGTATTTAGAAGGTGCTGTGGCAATTTGATCTGTGGAGTTGCTTTCTACAAAGTCAAAGCAACTTTTGTTGAAAGTGTTTTTTGGTCCAATTAGATTACTAACGTACCTACTGTAGGCAATTCGACAAGGTAGTAGAGATGAAAGATAAATAGAATGACCACTAGTTTTAGCTGTATTGTGGATGAACTCTATATGAACAGAAGGATCAATACCATAAAAAACATTTTTAAAATTGATTGGACAAGCTGCTTTCGTAAATAGCATATGATCATTAATGATAACAGAATATATTGCTCCTCCGTGATTCAATGCATGATTCTCCTCAAACAATATTGTCACATTTGGTGAAACAAGTAGACTAGCAAATCCTTCTAATGAAATGGCACCTCCATTGATACCAGTATTGTTAGAAAATGTGAAATTGCATTGAGGGTCAATGTAGATAATTGATTTTGTGGCTGTAAGTGCAGAGCCAGTGTTACTGGAAAAGCTAACTTCACCATTAAAAACCACATTCATTAAATTAACAGACATGATTCCATTACCAACTGATTCTTGTAACATATTCCTTTCTCTTCTGACATTTATAATATTGCCGTTAATATCTCGTCCTGCAGTATTACTTAATTTTATGGTGTTTTCTCGAAAAGAGCAGTCTTTAAAAATAGGTTTAATCAAATTTTTCTTGTTTGTCAAGTCATCAATAAAATGTTGGGAGACATCCACAGCTGCTCCTGAAGTAGCTGTATTGTTAGACCATTTACTGTTGGTTATTTTGACATTGTTAAGATGATGATCATCTTTGATTGCTTGGAAAGATGAATATAAACTCATTCCTCCACCAAAAAAAGCATCATTGCCTGTGAAATTGCAGCCCTCAATTGTGATGTTGTTATTGTGACCATGACTAGGACTAAATGCTATTTGTAGGCCTCCTCCATTTGAAATACTAAAGTTTCTAGCTGTATTATTGTGAAATTCACAATTTCGTATTGATGTTGCTGTATTGTTAACATAATGGGACAATCTTATTGTAGCTCCACCACCAAGTCCAGCACTATTACCTATGAAATGACATCCTACTATCATCAGAGTTACCGAGGATACATGATAATCAAAATACACGTACAGCCCTCCTCCGTGATCTCCAGCAAAATGTTTTTTATTACGAGGCACATGCAATTTCAAATTATGTGTGAACTTGCAGTTTTCCAATGTGTAAATTGCATAGGTGTGGCTTTTATTAATATATATAAACATACCCCCGCCATAATACTTTTTTGCATCTTGTTCAACAGAGTTGTGTTTTAATGTGTAGCTTGAGAGAGAACTTCTCAAATTATGAGATACTTTTATTGGGAATGTCGGTCTGTTCATAGAGAAAACACTTGCATTGATTAGAACATTTCCAGCAACATTAAACAAATCAAGCCCAAGATTTGTCGAATTTATGATTTTCACATTCTGAATAGTAACATTGTTGCTATTTCTAATCAGCACTGCAGCATAATTTTTGTCAAGTATGCCACAACCATTTATGATTATGTTAGACATGATGAGTTCATTTGTGCGTGAAAACACTAGAAAGGTACCACTGCCATTGTCACATTGGATAGTACAGCTGTCGATATTACATTCGATACACAGATTGCTTATATCTGAAACATTGACTGGAGTGTCCGACAAAGTGTCATTTTTCTCAATTGTGATCATAGTTCCATTCTGAGCAAGATTTACAGCATCAATGAGATTACAACACTTGAGGTGGTAAGTGTTCTGCAGTTCATGTTCATATTGACATCCCCCACGATCACAAGCAGTATCTGTGACAATAATCCTTTGCCAGTATGTCCCATTACAATGACTAGAAAAAGAAAACGGTTTTGTCAGCAGCAGGAGCAAGACACATACAATGGTGATATGCCGTACTCCCATTCTCTCTAAAAGGAAATTCTGTATTAGTTTCTATTATCAACATATTATAATGCTTACATCACTGATATTGAAACTGAATGTGTTATATTTAATATAAACTTGTTTTACATGTGACCAATTAACATGACAAAAACATATCAGTGTTATCTACACAATTATTCAAAATGAAATCAAGAAACTCCAAACAAGTCAACTCTCATTGTCAAAACATCTTGTGATCTTTCAGCCATAGTTCTTGTTCATGTGCAATAAGGCTATTTAAAGACAAACGCCTCGAAGACCAGCTTTGTTCTGACTCAGTAGACACTCCTAGTGAATTTTCCTGCAATGCACCGTAATCCTCTTTGTCTTCAGAAGATGACTTTTGTTTGATTGTGTTAGTATGAAGTATGTAGTTTACCCATCTCTTACAGCATTTGCTTTTTACATATAACAAGTAGATTACATAGATCAGTAGTACTGCCAATGGCAAATAGATAAGTGTTAATTGAAAGAATGGGACAAATAAAGACGATGATTTGAGTGTCTCGTGGTACATGTTACTCAAGTATGCGTAACAAGACAGACCGTTAATGAGAATGAGATTAGAAAAGAGGAGAGTGTCTAGGGAATTATGTAAAGGCTTGGTGTATGGCTGGGCTAGACAATGGAGAGTTAGGATACCGATAAGAATTGCTTGAGTAGCAAACACTATCTCGCCATATGTTTCGGTAGTAGGATATGCAGCCAATATCAGGAAGTCGTAGAGGAAGTAGAGTCCAGCAAAGAAATGGTACCGCTCTTTAAAACAACCTTGAAACACATCATAAAATGGCTTCAGCTTTCCTCCTAAGTACAACTTACAGACCCAGATACCTAATTTACTGTTCTCTAAATGACATTTTGCTAAAGCTTGATGAAGAATGGGCAATACTGTGAACATAAACAATGGTAAAGCAATAACTGTACAGAGACAAAAAAGTGCAGGAATTGCATAAGGTAGATGCTCGCTACCAAAAAAAATCATGTTCCCTTGAAGAAAAACTCTTGATTTGCCATTATGAACGCCATTCTTTCCTAGAAGCACGGCATTGTTAAGTATACGCAATGATACATATGCACAGTTGCCATAGCAAAGAATTAACAATGCTGCAAGACTATTGACAAATGAGTACTTCAAGGTTGTGAACCGGACACACTTGCACAACCTATTACAACTTACAGCACAGTGGTTAAGGCTTACTGCTACAATAATTATAAGGATAAGAGAATATATTGTTGCAAGATACTGCAGTGCTAGCACATCTAAAGCTGACGCTCCTTTCATTAGACAAAATGACATACTATCCAAATAAAAGAAACGCAAATTCAACACATTATAAAGCAGCTTCCATATTGATGTTAGTACAACAACACTGTTCTGATTCAAAACAGTTGCTCCACCACCAGTCAGATCCATTGAGACAAGGATTTGGCTGAAAAGAAGAAATCCTCGTAGATTTCCAGCTGTAAATGGGATCCCAAAAGCAGTAATGATGAGGAACATGAAAGTAAGCGGTACAAGAGATGCAAGGATATAGAAGAACCAGCCCAAGTGACATAAACTTGACTCTTCTTGACATTCAAAATCTGGTGAGTTGTAATAAACAGTGTGACCAGAAATGCAATATCCACATAGAACACCAGTTCTTTTTTCGTGACAAATAAAATTATTTAAAACAGCACTGTAGTTGTCAGGAAAATCTATAAACGATGGTAATTGATATAAACTCTTTTTCGTTTTGCTGGAACTATCGTCAGAGTAACTACAGTAAGATGAAGGACAACGAGATGTCACTACTTTTTCATTTACATATCCAGCCCATGTTCCTCTTCGTATCGATATTTTAAATGTTTGATCATGACAATAAATGAGACCACGATATCCCTCATCATTATTGACACAGGTACATTTCTTAGAGGTATTTGAATGGAAGAACCCCGGTGGGCAATCGATAAGAGTTATATTAAATGATCTAGAAATGTGAGGTGTGTCTAGTGTCATAACCGTCAATGTTGCAAATCCTCTGGGATTACCAATAACTTGTATTGTTTTATCTGATATGCTTGTTTTAATAGTGATGGTAGAGTCATTCCTGTTTTTAATCATCACATGAAGACTGACGTTATCAGTTATATTCGTATTCATATCATCAGTTAGATTTATTGGAAGCTTAAAGTTTAGTCCTGGAATAACTTTATTCTCGCTGGTCTCTACTGACATTTTTGAGGCTGCTGTAGCTACTTGTCTTGTTATACTCTCATTGTCCAGATGAAAAACATCTGGAAAATCTGTGAAGACGTTGATAGCTGATAAGAAAGGGTCATGTTTTTTAGTGTATGCAATTTGACATGGTAGTAGAGAAGTCACATAAATGGACTGTCCATTTTCTTCAGCTGTGTTGTTGATGAAATTAAAACTGGCATTCCAAGTTGACGGCAGTAACCCTCCAGTCTTACTCTGAATAGGGCAGGACGATCCCGATAGGATTGCTTGCTCTGTCACTAAGTTGACGTATAGTGCTCCTCCTTGACCAGTAGCTCTATTATTTATGAAGTTAATCTCGGAGCCGTTATCCACCGCTAAGTATGCTAAGCCATACAAGCGTATAGCACCACCATTCCAACCTGAATTGAAACTGAAAGTGATTGTGATGGGTTTAAAGATCACAATGGCATCCAATGCTCCTAGCCCTGTGCCATTATTACCTTTAAAGATGGATGTCCCTGAAAAAGTAATGTCAACATTTAGAACACCCACCACCCCTTGACCAATCCAACCTTGTAACACGTTCTCATTTGGCATCGTCATTTCATTTGCATTGCTGATAAAAGAAGAATCAATGATGTTTACCTCTGGGAGCACACCACGACTCGGTCTGTCTTCTGGATGCCTTGCAAATATGACAGCTGCACCACCTTGTGCTTTATTGCCAGACCATGTACAATTCTTAATTTTGATTGAACTACGTCTTGATGTGATGTCATTTGTATTTATGCGTGATGCTAAGAAGGCTGCTCCTCCACCAATCCATGCCTTGTTCTCCTGAAATGTCACATTGTTGAGCTCGGTATGAAAGTTGGTCATACACGATGTATTGTTGACAGTGGGAGGAGTCATCATGAGCAGGAAAGCACCACCAAATTGTACAAATGGACCATTTACATTGTTACTGTTAAATGTTGTATTATATATATTCACAGTATTGTTATAAGCACAGTCTCGAAACAAAATACTTAATCCTCCACCATATCCAGCTTGATTGCCTTCAAATTTAGATTCTGCAATATTTATGTACACATCAGATGCTCTCACATTAAAATAAGCTCCGCCTCCAAAAGTGGTATGCTTGGGATCAAATTTTGGAACTGAGTCTGTTTTTGTGATTTTGTTGTTTTGAAATACACACTTCTCTAAATGAAAGAGACTATATTGTGATGAAGTGTCTAATTTAACATACAAACCTCCACCATATCGTACTTTATCACGATGACTCGCTGAGTCCAGTTCCATAATGGGGTTTTCTGTGAAACTGCTTTTCTGGATTAAAATTTCGTTTGAAGTATCTTCAATGCGTACTCCACCTCCAATACTATTCTTTATATGAACGTTGTCTAACGTAATATTTGTTGACTTGTTAATGAGTAGTGCTCCGTAAAACACTGAATCATCATCGAAAGTGAAATTGATTGGAGGGACATTACCACATCTTTCTATTGCTATGTTAATGAGACACAAGTTATGAATTGATTTGAAAGTAATAGAGGTATTGCGACTGTTGTTACAGACAATTTTGGATATATTTGAATCACTTCTGATGCAAATATCACTTCTGTTTGTAATGGTGACTGAAGTAAAAAGCTCAATATCTGATATAATCAACTCTGTTGAACTTTTTATACAGCGAAATGCCTCTTCTAGCCTACAGAACACTGCTGTTGAGCAGCGTGGTGAGAGATATGTACACTGACTTTGGTTCACAGTGAGTGTGTGCTTTAATTTCGACCCACACACTCTGTTTGAAGCACTGGAAGTGGTGAATAAAACAGCTACTGTCATCACAAAGAGAAACATCTTTGCGGGCAACTTACTTAGAACAATATCAATGGGAGATACGATCACCTTTTTAAAGGATTTTATTGTTGTGGGATTTGAAAATTGTCCCAAGAATTGATAAGCACATATACATATATATATATATATATACGCACAGGAAAAACAGAATGTTGAAAGCGAAACTGCAAAAGTGTTTATACAAAACAAATCATTAGCTGAATAAACCATTATAATTCCCTACACAGAAACAACTGTTGTTTTGACATACAGGAGAGAAGGATTAGTCAACTAAGTCAAGTGTTTGAATATTATATAAGATGGATTCTTTATTCTATTATGGTCTTATTTTTTTTCTCCAGTTCCCTAATCTAGTTTCTCCTCTACATATTATCATTGATGGTGAAAATGGAGTACTATCTTCTGTCTGTCTCCATGATGGAGGACCACCTTGTAAGTCATTACAATATGTAGCTGCTAATCTATCAACTACTAACCAAAGCAACTTGACACTGGAGATCATCAGTTCTCACCTTACCGTAAATGAGGTCATCATCTTCTCTGATATCAATGGACTCACTCTCATTGGACAAGGAGTAAACAATACAACAATTACATGCAATAAAACAGTAAATAACTCTGGATTATCCATTACAAACACTTCCCAGATTCAACTTGTTGGCTTCTCCCTTCTTAACTGTGGAGGTTTAAACCTACCCAATTCCTCATTGATTTCTATTTTTATTGGTGACTCTATTAATTTAGAAGTCCTTGAAGTTTCAATCAGAGACAGCAATGGGTATGGTATGTTTATCCTCAATGTTAGTGGTAATGTCTCCATTGAAAAGTGCACCTTTACATACAATGGTTACACCCGAATACCTCATTACAAAAGAGGGCACGGTGGTTTGAGAATTCTTTTAGTCTCCACAGCTATAGATAACATCATTATCAATAACTGCAGTTTCTATAAAAATCATGCTATCAATTCTACAAAAAATTGGACAAGTCATTACAACCATGGAGGTGGATTACGCATAGTGTTAGAAGATATACATCACAGCACTATTGTAGTTGACCATTGCCAGTTTAGAAATAATACAGCTTCATTTGGAGCTGGTATCCTTATTAGGATTGTATCTAACTGTACAAACAATAAACTCTATATCAATGATTCCACTTTTGAAAACAATAAAGCATCAGTTGGGGGAGGAGCTGCTGATGTTGGTTACACTAATTATCAAAAGACTTATCCAAACCACAACAAGATGTCATTCAACAGGTGTACATTTAAACAAAACATTGGCAATTTTGGTGGAGGGGTTGCCATTTTTACTGGATCAGTGACATTAAGACATTGCTCTCAGGTAAAAAACAGAATTAATTTTAATAATTGTACTTTCACAGAGAATACTGCATATGGTGGAGCAGCTGTACATATCATTCGTGATCGATTTTATGGATATGGCAGTTACTATATTACAATTGTTTCCTTAAATAACTGTAAAATAATAAACAACACAGCAGGTACTCATCCTAATGAAGATGGTATTGCTAATAGTAGTAGCATCAGAACACAAAGTGGCATAGTTTACACAAATGAAGTTTGGGTATTTTTTTCTGGACATACTCTCTTTCAAGGAAACAATGGAACGGCATTACATGTGTCGGCAGCATCTGTAACATTTAAAGATCATTCACAAAACAGATTTTTAAATAACAGAGGAGAATATGGAGGTGCCATTCTTCTGATAGACAGAGCACAACTAAGCATAGGACATAACACAGATTTTGAGTTCACATATAACAAAGCTTCCTTTTATGGTGGTGCAATATGCTCCTTAAATCAACAGACACAATACTCTGAGTATACAGAGAAATGCTTTGTGGACAAAAGTTCATCAAGTGTGGTTAATATCACATTTACTAACAACAAAGCAAACTCAGGATTTGGTAATGATGCTTTTGTGTCCAACTTAAAACCATGTCTTGTGAAATGTAGTAAGTCTGATGATGACATCAATGCTCTGTTTACTGACAGATGCTTTGGTGAATTTAACTACAGTGGCAATTTCTCTATTGCAACAGCAACCGACAGAATTACAATTGATCATCCATCAAACATCATTCCTATTATTCCAGGCGTAGAAACATATATCAATGTCACACAATATGACCAATACAATCATACTGTCGATAAGTTATTTCCATTGTCTGTAAGTATAACGAAAGACCACAATCATATTAAAGTTGATCATAATTATGCTATCATTACAGACAACTATATAAGATTGGTTGGTTATCCAATGACAAATGGAACACTTCTATTACATACTAATACAATTGCCAGTGTTGGAGTGGCTGTACAAGTACAATTAACTCACTGTTCACCAGGTTATGTATTTGATGTGAGTAAACAAGCTTGTTATTGCTCTGCTTGGAATTCTAATACAACATATAGAGGTATAGATTACTGTGAAGATGTTAATGCTACCATTGCTGTGGGGTACTGGGCTGGCTATCTGGACAAAAACAATATGACTGATGATACTTTTGTCACTGGTATTTGTAACATAGACCTTTGTAACTTTAATGGCAATCATTATAAGCTTGGCAAATTTTCTCTCTCAAATGAATCAAGTGTTTTAGAGAAGACTGTGTGTGGTCCATATCGTCAGGGTATCCTCTGTGGTCAGTGCATAGCCAACTATTCAGCTTATTATCATTCTCCATCATTTATATGTGGAATTTCCGATAAGTGTCATTATGGCATCTTGCTTTATATTGTGTCTGAGTTATTACCAATCACCATTATCTTCATTGTGATAATTATTTTTGATATATACCTCACATCAGGATCACTGTATACATTTATACTCTATGCTCAAATCCTTGACATTTTTTTTGTTGACGGGTATAGACTTATAAGATTTAACAAATTTATGACAATTATCCTTTATACTTTTCGGAATATTTATGGGATGGCTGACTTCAGTATCCTTTTTACTGACCATATTTCATTTTGTATCGTCAATAATGCCACGGTAATGGACTTGTTTCTATTCAAATATCTCACAACTATCTACGCCCTCTTTCTTATTTTAACTACCATCATTATCCTCAAAGTTAATTCTCTATACACTTGTATTAAGCTATGTCACAAATGTGGACGGAGGAACATTAGAGGTTCTGTTATCAATGGTCTCACGGCATTCCTGGTTCTCTGTTATTGTCAATGCATCTACATTACTTATTGTATATTAGTACCGATAACTCTATATGGCAAAGGAGATAAGAAAATCAAAACTGTTCCATTACTCCAAGGAGAATTAGATTACATGAAGGGACAACACCTACACTATACTATACCAGCTATCATTTGTCTTATAATGATCATTCTCCCACCTCCTATCATACTTATATCAGAGCCAGTCTTAGTTAAACTGAGTGGTCTCATATCTATGAGAAGAAATGCCTTTACATATTGTCTTCATAGAATCAGAATGAAACTGAAACCATTCCTAGACTCATTTCAAGGATGCTTTAAAGACAACTGTCGATGTTTTGCTGGTTTCTTCTTTCTCTATCGTATATTAATATTATTACCTATAATCTTTGCAGGTGATGTAGGAACATGCTATTTGATAGCTGACATTTTTTTGTTTCTAATTCTGTTTCTACACTGCATCTTTCGTCCTTTCCAAAATAATTGGCACAACTACCTTGATCTGTTCTTATTGACTAATCTTCTTTTAGTGAACACACTTACTATTAGCAATTACTACATCACAGTCTGGGATAGTGATAAAAGCTCTGATTCTATTGCTGCCAGTCAAGCAGCTCTTATTGCTATGCCTTTAGTATTGTGCATTATTGTACTTTTGGGAAGATGCTTCTATAAAAGGTTACTACCATATTTGGGCAAGAATGAAAGATTGCGAACTTTTTTTATTAGAGTGACTAGTTATAGGGGGAGAATGGAGGAGGAGAGCCTTCCAGAACGTTTATTGGATGTAGAATTGAGTGGTTCTAGATATTCATACAACACATTTTCTGACAGCTCATTTAATTAGTATGTTTGTTTGAACAATTGATGTTATTATTACTTTTAGTTTAGTTCAGTCTAAGAAAATACAATTAAAACTTGAAAGTGAAACCAGTTACATGAATAGTATGTTTACACTATGATAATTGTCAACGATGACAAACAAAATGATTGACAAGTTAAAACATGCTATATTATTAAGTACTTTCAGTTCACTTGTATTTGAATGTCCAAAATACCATTAGTTAAGTAAACTTACATAATTCCTTATATGGAAACAACTGTTGTCTTAATAAACAAGTCAAACAAATTCAATCAACTTAGTGAAGTCTTTGAATATTTAAGATGGACTCTTTATTCTATTATGGTCTTATTTTTCTTCTCCAGTTCCCTAATCTAGTTTCTCCTCTACATATTATCATTGATGGTGAAAATGGAGTACTATCTTCTGTCTGTCTCCATGATGGAGGACCACCTTGTAAGTCATTACAATATGTAGCTGCTAATCTATCAACTACTAACCAAAGCAATGTGACACTGGAGATCAACAGTTCTTACCTTATCATAAATGAGGTTATCATCTTCTCTGATATCAATGGACTCGCTCTCATTGGACAAGGAGTAAACAATACAACAATTACATGCAATAAAACAGTAAATAACTCTGGATTATCCATTACAAACTCTTCCCAGATTCAACTTGTTGGCTTCTCCTTTCTTAACTGTGGAGGTTTAAATCTACCCAATTCCTCACTGTTTTCTATTTTTATTGGTGACTCCATTAATTTAGAAGTCGTTGAAGTTTTAATCAGAGACAGCAATGGGTATAGTATGTTTATCCTCAATGTTAGTGGTAATGTCTCCATTGAAAAGTGCACCTTTGCATACAATGGTTACACCCGAATACCTCATTACAAAAGAGGGCACGGTGGTTTGAGAATTCTTTTAGTCTCCACAGCTATAGATAACATCATTATCCATAACTGTAGTTTCTATAAAAATCATGCTATCAATTCTACAAAAAATTGGACAAGTCATTACAACCATGGAGGTGGATTACGTGTAGTGTTAAGAGATATACATCACAGTACTATTGTAGTTGACCATTGCCAGTTTAGATATAATACAGCTTCATTTGCAGCTGGTATCCTTATTAGAATTGTATCTAACTGTACAAACAACAAACTCTATATCAATGATTCCACTTTTGAAAACAACAAAGCATCAGTTGGGGGAGGAGCCGCTGATGTTGGTTACACTAATGATAACACGAGTTATCCTAACAACAACAAAATGTCATTCAACAGGTGTACATTTAAACAAAACATTGGCAATTTTGGTGGAGGGGTTGCCATTTTTACTGGATCAGTGACATTAAGACATTGCTCTCAGGTAAAAAACAAAATTCATTTTAATAACTGCAATTTCACAAAGAATGCTGCAAATGGTGGAGCAGCTGTGCATGTCATTCGTGATCGAGTTAATGGACATGGCAGTTACTATATTACAAATGTTTTCTTAAATAACTGTCTCTTTATAAACAACACAGCAGGCACTCATCCTAATGAAGATGGCATTGCTAATAGTAGTAGCATCAAAACACAAAGTGGCATAGTTTACACAAATGAAGTTTGGGTATATTTTTCTGGACATACTCTCTTTCAAGGAAACAATGGAACAGCATTACATGTGTCAGCAGCATCTGTAAAATTTGAAGATAATTCACAAAACAGATTTTTAAATAATAGTGGAGAATATGGAGGTGCCATTCTTCTGATAGACAGAGCACAACTAAGCATAGGACATAACACAGATTTTGAGTTCACATATAACAAAGTTTCCTTTTATGGTGGTGCAATATGCTCCTTAAATCAACAGACACAATACTCTGAGTATACAGAGAAATGCTTTGTGGACAAAAATTTGTCAAGTGTGGTTAATATCATATTTACTGACAACAAAGCAAACTCAGGATTTGGTAATGATGCTTTTGTGTCCGACTTAAAACCTTGCCTTGTGAAATGTGAAAAATCTGATGATGACATCAATGCTCTGTTTACTGACAGATGCTTTGGTGAATTTAACTACAGTGGCAATTTCTCTATTGCAACAGCAACCGACAGAATTACAATTGATCATCCATCAAACATCATTCCTATTATTCCAGGCGTAGAAACATATATCAATGTCACACAATATGACCAATACAATCATATTGTCGATAAGTTATTTCCATTGTCTGTAAGTATAACGGAAGACCACAATCATATTAAAGTTGATCATAATTATGCTATCATTACAGACAATTATATAAGATTGCTGGGTTATCCAATGACAAATGGAACACTTCTATTACATACTAATACAATTGCCAGTGTTGGAGTTGCTGTACAAGTACAATTAACTCACTGTTCACCAGGTTATGTATTTGATGTGAGTAAACAAGCTTGTTATTGCTCTGCTTGGAATTCTAATACAACATATAGAGGTATAGATTACTGTGAAGATGTTAATGCTGCCATTGCTGTGGGGTACTGGGCTGGCTATTTGGACAAAAACAATATGACTGATGATACCTTTGTCACTGGTATTTGTAACATAGACCTTTGTAACTTTAATGGCAATCATTATAAGCTTGGCAAATTTTCTCTCTCAAATGAATCGAGTGTTTTAGAGAAGACTGTGTGTGGTCGATATCGTCAGGGTATCCTCTGTGGTCAGTGCATAGCCAACTATTCAGCTTATTATCATTCTCCATCATTTATATGTGGAATTTCCGATAACTGTCATTATGGCATCTTGCTTTATATTGTGTCTGAGTTATTACCAATCACCATTATCTTCATTGTGATAATTATTTTTGATATATACCTCACATCAGGATCACTGTATACATTTATACTTTATGCTCAAATCCTTGACATTTTTTTTGTTGACGGGTATAGACTTATAAGATTTAACAAATTTATGACAATAGTCCTTTATACTTTTCGGAATATTTATGGGATGGCTGACTTCAGTATCCTTTTTACTGACAATATTTCATTTTGTATCGTCAATAATGCCACAGTAATGGACTTGTTTCTATTCAAATATCTCACAACTATCTATGCCCTCTTTCTTATTTTAACTACCATCATTATCCTCAAAGTTAATTCTCTATACACTTGTATTAAGTTATGTCACAAATGTGGACGGAGGAACATTAGAGGTTCTGTTATCAATGGTCTCACGGCATTCCTGGTTCTCTGTTATTGTCAATGCATCTACATTACTTATTGCATATTACTACCGATAACTTTATATGGCAAAGGAGATAAGAAAATCAAAACTGTTCCATTACTCCAAGGAGAATTAGATTACATGAAGGGACAACATCTACACTATGCTATACCAGCTATCATTTGTCTTATAATGATCATTCTCCCACCTCCTATCATACTTATATCAGAGCCAGTCTTAGTTAAACTGAGTGGTCTCATATCTATGAGAAGAAATGTCTTTACATATTGTCTTCATAGAATCAGAATGAAACTGAAACCATTCCTAGACTCATTTCAAGGATGCTTTAAAGACAACTGTCGATGTTTTGCTGGTTTCTTCTTTCTCTATCGTATATTAATATTATTACCTATAATCTTTGCAGGTGATGTAGGAACATGCTATTTGATAGCTGACATTTTTTTGTTTCTAATTCTGTTTCTACACTGCATCTTTCGTCCTTTCCAAAATAATTGGCACAACTACCTTGATCTGTTCTTATTGACTAATCTTCTTTTAGTGAACACACTTACTATTAGCAATTACTACATCACAGTCTGGGATAGTGATAAAAGCTCTGATTCTATTGCTGCCAGTCAAGCAGCTCTTATTGCTATGCCTTTAGTATTGTGCATTATTGTACTTTTGGGAAGATGCTTCTATAAAAGGTTACTACCATATTTGGGCAAGAATAAAAGATTGCGAACTTTTTTTATTAGAGTGACTAGTTATAGGGGGAGAATGGAGGAGGAGAGCCTTCCAGAACGTTTATTGGATGTAGAATTGAGTGATTCTAGATATTCATACAACACATTTTCTGACAGCTCATTTAATTAGTATGTTTGTTTGAACAATTGATGTTATTATTACTTTTAGTTTAGTTTTAGTCTAAGAAAATACAATTAAAATTTGAAAGTGAAACCAGTTACACGAATAATATGTTTACACTATGATAATTGTCAATGATGATAAACAAAATGATTGACAAGTTAAAACATGTTATCTTTATGAATACTTTCAGTTCAATTGTATTTGAAAGTCCAAAATACCATTAGTTCAGTAAACTTACATAATTCTTTATATAGAAACAACTGTTGTCTTAATAAACAAGTCAGACAAATTCACTCAACTTAGAGAAGTGTTTGAATATTCAAGATGGATTCTTTATTCTATTATGGTCTTGTTTTTCTTCTCCAGTTCCTTAATCTAGTTTCTCCTTTACATATTATCATTGATGGTGATTATGGAGTACCATCTCTTGATTGTCTCCATGATGGAGGACCACCTTGTAAGTCATTACAATATGTAGCTGCTAATCTATCAACTACTAACCAAAGTAATGTGACGCTGGAGATCATCAGTTCTTACCTTATCATAAATGAGGTTATCATCTTCTCTGATATCAATGGACTCACTCTTATTGGGCAAGGAGTCAACAATACAACAATTACATGCAATAAAAACATTAGTGACGTTTCTAACGGTTCCGGTCTAGTCTTTAGTAACTGCATTAACATCAAATTAGCAGAATTCTCAATTGAAAAGTGTGGATGTAATTTTAAGTTTCTTCAAGCAATCCTTATCGACAAATCCACAGATGCTTACATAACAAAAGTCTATATTGGTCATAGTATTGGTCGGGGGCTAATACTGAGTGAGACAATCGGTACAATTAATGTTTCTTACTGTAACTTCTCATTCAATGGTCACTTGGTAAATCTTTCATCAAGACAGGACAAGGTGAACGAAACACAAGGTGGAATGATGTTAATTCTAGTTCCTCTGGAATTGACAAACATAAAAAATTCCTACTACATTATACAGAACTGCACTTTTTTCAATAACACAAACTTTAAACAGAGTAAGTCATATGTACCATGGAAAAAAATTCTCACTCATGGAGGAGGTCTGCATGTGTTGTTGAAGAGAGAAGTGACAAATAACACTATTATTTTGAATGGGTGCACATTTAAAAATAATGCTGCTCCTTTTGCAGGTGGTTTGAAACTATTTTCCCAAGACAATTGTAGTGATAACAAGATAGAAGTAACTGACTGTGTCTTCATGAATAATACAGCCATTACTGGTGGAGGTGGAGCTGATGTAGGATTTGGTAGTGAATCACAAGACAATTCCCCTAGTAACAACAAAATAACATTGTTGAGGTGCAGGTTCGTATGCAATGGAGGGTTGTTTGGTGGTGGGTTAGCAGTCTACACTGCAGTGTTCTCTGAGCATCTAAAGATTCAAATGAATCATATTGATATCATTGAAACTATTTTCCATAATAATATTGCTGGGGGTGGAGCAGGAGTGGACATTAATCGTGATAAAATTACAAATAAAGGAGAAATTCAAATCACAATTTTTTTATTTGAGTCTTGTCATTTTATAGAAAACTCTGCTGGAGGTCAAGCCTTTGAAAAAAATACCAGCAATAAAAGTAAAATCACACAATTGGGGACTTTTTTCACTTCTGAGGTGAAAACGACTATTTCTGGTGATACTCGCTTTGAAAACAATTATGGTACAGCCCTCTACGTATCTTCCACATCAATTACATTTGCAAATTCATCACATACTAACTTTCAAAATAATACAGGTGAAAAAGGAGGTGCTATTCTACTCGTTGGTAGATCTACACTCATCTTAGAAAACGATACAGTTCTTGAGTTTGCTTGCAATATTGCCTCATACGGAGGAGCAATTTGTATATTACATCTTGAAACATATTATTTTGGATTTACGGAGAATTGTTTTATAGAAATAGATAATAATTTGAACAAGACATTGATATTTCACAACAACACTGCCACAACTACAATTGGAAGTGATATTTTTATGCCAAGTTTGGATCCATGCAGAACAGAGTGCAAACAAAAATACAATTTGGAAGTGGACAATCCTCAAATATTATTTACTAATCAATGTATTGGTGACATCAGCTTCACTGCTAACAATACCATTGCCACAAGTACATCAAAAATTACTGCAAAATCTCCAATTAAGCCTTGGCCAGGTGTCCCTTTTAAGATAAACATCTCCCAACTGGATGAATTTGGAACAGAAGTTGGGAAACTGTTTCCTCTTTCAGCTACCCTCTTAAACAATGTACATGGTATAAAAATTGATCCAAATTATATTATAGTCACTGACAATACAATCAAACTTTATGGGAAGCCCAAATGGACAGCTACTCTTATCCTGCAAAGCAATGTTATGACAAACATAGGTATCGCAGTGGAGATGGAACTTGCCATGTGCTCTCCTGGTTTTGTTGATACAAGTGAATTAGAGTGCGTCTGTTCTGCTTTGAATATTGAAACTCATTATAATGGTATTCCATTTTGTAGTAACAACACAGCCATTCTTCTAGTTAGCTATTGGGCTGGTTACATTGACAATAACAAGACTTTTGTGACAGGAAATTGTAATGTTGAGATGTGTAATTTCAAGAACAAAAGTCAGCTGCATATGGGACACCATCGACTTCCACAACTGATTTCTGAGCTTGAAGACAATGTGTGTGGCAACCAGCGCCAAGGAATTCTTTGTACGCAGTGTAAAACTGGTTATATCCCCTACTACCATTCACCTTCATACAAATGTGGAAAGATTAATTGCCAATATGGCATTCTATATTATATATTGACAGAGTTATTACCAGTTACTGCATTGTTTCTATTGATATTACTCCTCAACCTCCATATAACATCTGGAGCCGTGTATACATTCATATTTTATGCACAAATGCTTGATGCTCTATTTATAAATTGCTTTGGTGCAATCAAAATGGATAACAAGATAATTTCAGCTTTTGCAGCCATTTATCGAATGCTCTATGGTGTAGCTAATTTCAATGTCTTCAACATCAACTCTCTGTCATTTTGTATCGTCAATAATGCCACGGTAATGGACTTGTTTTTATTCAAATATCTCACAATTATCTACGCCCTCTTTCTTATTTTAACTACCATCATTATCCTCAAAGTTAATTCTCTATATACTTGTATTAAGTTGTGTCACAAATGTGGACGGAGGAACATTAGAGGTTCTGTTATCAATGGTCTCACAGCATTCCTGGTTCTCTGTTATTTCCAATGCATCAACGTGACATACAGCATTTTAATACCTTCTGGATTGCAAGGTAAAGGAGATCAACTTTTAGGTACAGTTCCTCTCTTTGACGGTACTTTGACTTACATGAAGGGACAACATCTACACTATGCTATACCAGCTATCATTTGTTTTATTGTGATCATTCTCCCACCTCCTATCATACTTATATCAGAGCCAGTCTTAGTTAAGCTGAGTGGTTTCATACCTATGAGAAGAAATGCCTTTACATATTGTCTTCATAGAGTCAGAATGAAACTGAAACCATTCCTAGACTCATTTCAAGGATGCTTTAAAGACAACTGTCGATGTTTTGCTGGTTTCTTCTTTCTCTATCGTATAGTCATCTATCTACCAGTATTATACACTGAAAGCATAGGTCGATGTTTCACCCATGCTACAATTGTATTTGTTCTTATAGTCATGATTCATGCCATCCTCCAGCCATTCCATAAAAAATGGCACAACTATCTAGATATCTTTCTCTTGTCCAATATCCTTCTAGTTAATATACTAACTACTATCAATTATTACTCCAGTTTGTGGCAAAGAGCTAATCAAACTATTCTTATTGGTCAATTAATACTTATTGCTCTTCCACTGGTCTATATCAGTGGTTACTTCACATATCATCTCTGTCATAAATTCAAAAGACAATTTCCGTGTCAAAAACTCAATTCTGTTTATTTGAGATTCGTAAAACATGAAGATATTGCTGGAGAGAGTTTACCTTCTCGTCTCCTGGAAGAAGAAAGCCCTCTCTCTTTTAATAATTCTTATCGCTCAGTTCATTATTATTCTTAGAACTAACCGTTATTTACAGAGTTGACAAGAAGATCCTTTGTGTGTGTGTGTCTTTACATATGTAGCAATGTCTTTGTATTAGAAATAAAGTTATTGTCTAAGAAACAAACTGAAAGTCACTGAAAGATTATTCCAAGACCATATACTGTGTGTTGAATGAATTGTTTAGAACATCGAAGGAAGAATTAATAATAAAAGTGTACTGTTTCAATGTTTATAGATATTGGGAATAGAAACGTGTCTTTTCCCAAAATGTAAACAGCAATTAGATTGTACTATTATAGCTAAATAAAGAGGAGATATTCCTCCACTGACGTAAGTAAACAAAGAAATTAAATCATTTATGAGAAAGAAAAAAAACAGGAACAAAACTCTTTAAATGTTCATTAAAACTATGACAATAATATGTTAAAATTTATTAGTCAGTAGATATCAATATAACACGACTACTAGATGACAAGGTTTAGCAGACACTTAAAAACAATTTTTATAGCTAGATCAGATTACTAAATTTGGTAAGAGCGAAAGTAATCTATTTTACATGTTAGCCCATTTTATGCGCATTAGTTTCATGTTGTGTTCCATTTCTTTGCAAATCCTCTCTGGTAATTGATGGTTTAACCAACATTGTTGCAGTTCTTTGTAACTCTCAGGATTAAACTTCAAAGGATTACCACGTCTGTACAAATACAATAGAAAAATGATATAGACTTTTTGTTTGCTAGGCACACAGTAGAACCTTCATATTGTGCTGTAGTATCGTACTATAGTACCAAATGCACTAATGTATTATAATGTCAATAATAATATAGTCTATATCAATGCTACAGTTACCTCATTAAATATACTAGAATATACTGAAATATACTAATTGTATCCAGCACTATACTGAGCACATTATAACTGACCTCAGTCCAGGATCTGCTTCTCCATACTCATCAATATATGGTGGAGTTAACGTACAACCTCTAACATTATGTAAATCAGTAGCATCCAATAAAACCACATAACACTCCAAGACCCATACAGCGATACCAAACCCTCCACCACAACTAGAGAACGAATGATATCAGAGTACATAGTCCATTGTATTATAAACCATTATATTAATAACCATTATATTAATAACCATTATATTAATAACTATTATATTAATAAGCATTATATTAATAGCCATTATATTAAAACTATTATATTAATAACTTTTGTCGTCAACTTACAGTTGAGTATGTTGTGTTAATCCTCCAACTTTAACAGTCTCGTCGTCAGGAAGAGTTGTCTGACAACAGTAAGAATTACTGCAAATCATCTCTCCACACAATAAACACAACATGGCTGCCTGACTATCTTCAACTTCCAGGTTGGTCTTCGGACATCTGAGAAAGAGAACAGGATGTACATTTGAGTGAACACTTGAGAGAGAAACACACACTTACCTAAACTTGCTGGCTTTTTTGATGAGTTCAGAGTATCTTTCTGGTATTTCTATTAATCTTCTAGTTGGTTGAATAGCTAGTGTTAGTATGTTCTTTTGGACATCTTCAGCTAATTTTGAATGGGCACACAAACTTTAAATGAAGAAGAAAAAGAAGATATTATTGTTTATGATTTATAGTACTCTTCACTTACTTCTGTGAAAGTCTTTTGACCATTGGATTATCAAAGAGAGTGGAGAGAGAAACAGGAAGACTCAAATATTTACACAAATCAGTGAAATTGGATGCCTCAGAAGCTAGAGAGAGAGAGAGAGAGAGAGAGAGAGAGAGAGATGAATTCAAGTTAAAATATCTCATTCTATACCTGATGAGTGTACAAAGTTGATACCAGTAAGACATCTAAAGAATAGTGCAGTGCTTTGTAGAAAAGGATAAAGATGTTCTTGCATACCAACATAGAGTGAATAAGGACTGGGAGGTTGGTCACTAGAGAAGTAACAACACGTTAATTATATATTTAATTATTTGTATGAAGTCAAAGTTGCTGGTATGGCCTGAACTATAAAGACAGTCCATCTTACTTTAAGTCAGGACATGCATAATGCCGTATTTGACACCATAGCTTTTGTAAGGCACAGCCTTCTTCTAGTTCGGGAGAGATAGCATCAGGTTCTTCACTCTCACTAGCTGTTGTAAAATTAATATAACAAAATAACGTACACTCCTAACCTTCTTTTGAAGGTGACGTTTCCATTCCAGGGGAAGAAGACAAGAAATATTGCATCATTTGGACTGCAGTTGCCATAGCAACCAAGTATTCATCTATAATCCCAACAAGAGGTACAAGGATGGGGTTCTTCTCCGGTTGTTGTGGCTGAGAAAAAGTAAGTCGATTCATTAGTGCCGTTAAGTTAAAATGAAGATTGACCTATAATAAAAAACAAAGTTGTGTTTGAGATCAGTCCCAGTATAAGTCTCAGACTTCAAGTCTGGTTTCAGAATGGGAGTCTTGAATCGAAGCTGATAACTTACAAGCAGTGTAAAGATATCCATTTCAAGTATTGATGGCTGTTCACTAAAAGCTGATACAGAGGGCAATAGAACTATAACAATGTGATGAAAAAATAATCACAGAGGAATGGTCTTTACTGTTTAAAAGTTCAGTTATGTTATCAGCTAATTTGCTTGTCTCAACATGACCTGTTGCTCGCCATCCTAATTGTATTAATGAACTAACACATTTTAACTAGTGAGAGAGAGAGAGAGAGAGAGAGAGAGAGAGAGAGAGAGAGAGAGAGAGAGAGAGAGACTCAAACAATACAGATCTGTATTACAATAATACCTGTCTATCAGAGAGAGTATCTAAAAGAAATTTCCCTTCATTTCTGGCACTGTGTTCTACAAAAAGACAAGAGACGGATGAAACACAGACACACGTATCTATTTACCTAGTCCAGCAATAGTAAAGGCACAGTTTTGCCATTGAGCTAATGGAATATTTTCATTCTTTTCATCAGGTGGAGAGGCAAATCCTTGCTGTATTAATAATACAATATTCACAATATAATAGTAATACAATACAATACATACAATATAATAGTAATACAATACAATACATACAATAATATAATACAATGCATACAATATAATATTAATATAATACAATACGTACAATATAATATTAATATAATACAATACATACAATATAATAGTAATATAGTACAATACATGCAATACAATATTAGTATAATACAACTGTACTTACCATAAAAACTGTCTGAGAGAATAATCCCTCCATTTCTTCAAGTTGTGAGTTATCCCGTGGGACTCTAGAATATGACACAGATTACAATTTCTCCCTCTCCCTCTCCCTTCCCCCTCTCTCCCTCTTCCTCTCCACCTCTCTCTCTCTCTCTCTCTCTCTCTCTCTCTCTCTCTCTCTCTCTCTCTCTATATTAATATAGCTCACTGTGCTAATGGCATAATTGGTATCTCATGTTGGGGAAACAAAACTTGCAACTTGCAATTAAATTCAGGTAAGTCAACACAAGATCCTAATACAATACATACAAATATCACATGAACATCACACGATTGTCACATGATTATATGTAAATAAAGACCTGCTTCATTGTTGCTGGTAATCTCACAACCTCGATTGATAGCTACATCGATTAGTTCTCTGCAATCTTCTAGTGTCACCTGACAAGCTGGCGGAATGAGTTGGACTCTATGATGAAGAGGAGCGGCCAAAGGAAGAACAGTGTTTCCGAATGATTGACAAAGAGGACAGAGGTACTCTCCATTTTGCCATTTGACAGAATGTCCAGGTATGGGGAAAAAGTAATTGCGACTATGTTCACGTTGTTTGTTCTCAATATATCTGAGGAAATAGAAAATGGATCAATAGATAGTACTGATGGATCAATAGATAGTACTGATGGATCAAGAAATAATACTGATGGATCAATAGATAGTACTGATGGATCAATAGATAGTATTGATGGATCAATAGATAGTACTGATGGATCAATAGATAGTACTGATGGATCAATAGATAGTAGTGATGGATCAATAGATAGTAGTGATGGATCAATAGATAGTAGTGATGGATCAATAGATAGTATTGATGGATCAATAGATAGTACTGATGGATCAATAGATAGTACTGATGGATCAAGAAATAATACTGATGGATCAATAGATAGTACTGATGGATCAATAGATAGTATTGATGGATCAATAGATAGTACTGATGGATCAATAAATAATACTGATGGATCAATAGATAGTATTGATGGATCAATAGATAGTATTGATGGATCAATAGGTGGTAGTATTAACTGATAAATGGATGTATGGATGAATTAATGGATACATAGTAATAAAATTAATGGACAAATAAAAAAGACAAGTTATTCTTCAAAACTTACTTATGCCAACAAACATAATGCATAACATGACCACACCCACCAGTAAAGATACCCCATTTGGTGTCCAAAAGACCGCTAAGATAATCCAATTCTACACACAGAGATATCATCATAAAGTTCAATTATTACAAGATAACTCACTGGAGTCTGGGGAAGGTTGACACCTTCTAAGAACAGACGATCTCTGAACACATGCTGACAAGACAAATGTCTTGTCTGTTTCCATGGTAATATCACGTACTTCTTCTTGACATAAAATACATTTTTCTCCAACAGGAGAAGAGGCCTGATTTAGAAGGGATGGTATGCTTATAGCAGAAATAGACACAAGGTCATCGGTATCATCAGCATTTCTAGATATTATGATAGTATTATCTTTGTATGTACAAAGAGTGAGTTATACTTTGATTTCTTAATGGGTTCAGCGTCAATGAGTTCCAGTTCTTCTTTATGTTGTTCATAAAATTTTCTTTGCATTTCAGTAATTTGTTCCATAATACGTTTCCTATATTGACAGATAAGTAACAATGATACATCGTCAGTAGCTATTAACCTGTGCTCCTCGGCCAATGCTTGCCTTCTGTTGGTTGGTGAAGGAAGATCAACCTCTTCTACTTGAGTGAGTTGACGAGACATTGGAGGTGAGTCTGACATCCCAGTAGCTTCCCGATGTAACTCCTGAGAGAACACAATGGAAAGTATATAACAATGACAGATCTCTTCCAATACCTTCAATATCCACAGTAATAAGTGTTGCCTCTCCTCAACACGTGATGTAGATTTGAGGGCCTCCAAGTGTGGCAAGAGTGAGGGGTTCTCTGTTAATGTTGACAACAAATAAAATAGAGTGATGTCATAATCACTTACTTCCATCGAGACCAAGACAACCTCTTCTAAAGAAAGTCTGTCCCTTCTTTTGTTCTTCAACTAACATCAGTGCACTTAAATGAAGACACTAGATAAAACAATAGATCAGATACTAAAACAATAGATCAAACACTTAAAACAATAGATCAAACACTCAAAACAATAGATCAAACACTCAAAACAATAGATCAAACACTCAAAACAATAGATCAAACACTTAAAACAATAGATCAAACACTCAAAACAATAGATCAAAGGATGACTCGACTTACTTCATGAAGTAGTCTAACTGACCAAAACTTTGATGTTTCATTAGCAGCTGCTTTAAATACATTATGTAAAACTCTTATCAGTACAGGACACTGCATCAGACGCAAGACCCCTTGGTAAGGAACCGAAAAAGGTGGAGGACAGCAAGGTAGAGAAGCTACAAAAGACACAGGTTAAGAGGCAAAGTTAGAAAGGTCAACTTACGAGACAGATGATTAGCACCACCAGACACTTTAAGATGTTTTCTCCATACTTCTTCTGCCTATTAGAGAAGTAATCATAATGTAAGAGGCGGAGCTATTCTTACCTGTGACTGTTCAACTTTGCTGTAGTGATAGTAAAATGGATCGTAAAATTGAGTATACTCATCTTTCAACTCAAAAACACTTTTGTTTGATATTCGTCTAAAATAAAAAATTAATAACTACTAGTTAATTAAAAGTGGTTACATTACTAGTTAATTAAGTCATTGCTATTATACCTTAATAAAGCAATTTCTTTGATAATTTGATTAATTGCCTTTTCATTCTCAGAATTCTGAAAAGAAATGAAACATAAATAAACCAGACTCATTCCCAGACTCGATGTAATGAACATGAGACTAAAATTACCAGCTGCTAACAGTCATATTTAAAAGCAAAATGGCCAAATATGTTGGACAAAGAATATATAACTCTTGCCTTCTTTCTCACTTTTAATTTCTTGATAATTTGACTGTGAGCTTGAGGACCAAAATATAACAGATGTATTAGTTGACGACGTAGAGAGTCCTCTATTGTCACACCTTCTCCAATACCGGGACTATATCGTTCACCAAATACAACAATGAGAAGAAACAAGAAGTCCTCTAGTTCAGTAACAAGAAACCTCAGAGCATCTTCACCATGCTAGCAAGAAAAATATTATAAATTATTATCTCATCTATTTTTTGTATTTTCTTACTTCTTTTCTTTCTTTGGGATCAGCTTCTGGTCTACAAAAAGACAGACAAATGGTAAATATATAATATTATTTATGTATGTAGTCATACTTACTTGATCAGCCATTTGTCTAAACGAAACTTGTAAATCAAAGCATAGACGAAAATGTTAGGATCCAAAATGGCTGCCATGGACTAAAGAGAGAAAGAAAGGATGAATGGACGAATTGATAGTTGGATGGATGGATTAAAATTCAGATAAATGTTATTACTTGAAGCATAATGATATCTTTATTATACATAACATCTTGACCCAGCTGGTATTGATAATGGATAGCTTGATTTAATACACCATAACCATTTCTCTTCCACATTCCAGCCAATACTTGAGAAGAGAGGACAATAGAACGAGTACAAGACTCCATAAGACGTAGAGGTACTTGGGACTCCTGAAACAGAACCAGTTGCTATTAATAGACATGGTTAGCATTTAGTACTATTTTTAGAACAAGTTACTATTAATAGATATAGTACTGTATTACACAAGTTAGTATTAATAGAGTACTGTATTACACAAGTTAGTATTAATAGAGTACTGCATTACACAAGTTACTATTAATAGAGTACTGTATTACACAAGTTACTATTAATAGAGTACTGCATTACACAAGTTACTATTAATAGAGTACTGTATTACTTACTGTAGGAGATATTTTTAGTAATTGAACAAGTGACAAATTATAACGAGAGGCTCCCGATAACAGTCCTATAATAAAATGATACAATTAGTAATCAGCTCCTCCTTCATTCACTCCTCCTTACCTGCAATGAAGCGAGCCAGTGGGTGATGAAAGGACATTTTTTCTTTCAACACATCAAACAAAACTAAATCTATTCCTTTCCTACCAACCAGCTGCTGGTCTACACCTGTTAAAACACATAGTATATAGAGTTAGTGTGTGTATGAGTATGATTACTATGTTGTTTTATGTTAAACTTTTTGCTGATTTCCAACTGTTTCTTCAAAGCAATATGGACAGTCTCTACCAATACTTGTTGCTAAATGGATATAAGGATATGTGAACGAACAGATAAACAGCTAGCTGAATAAATTAATGGATGAACAAATGACAGAGAGACTTACATCAGATATACACCAATCTAAAAACAACAAGATGGCCATTTGAAGAATGATGGTAAAGTTAAAACTATTCTCCAGTTAGGTTCCATGTCAACGTGAGAACCATGTTGTCGTTTTACAGCATCCATGTTCTACAGGGGACCACCCCTAATATGTCATATAATTATTAATATTTATTATGTACCTCCAGTGAAGTTAATAGCTCTACAAAAGATTTAAAACCTTCATATGTTTTTACTCTCATTTGGTCAGTCCACTCCTCTGGTTTGTTTCGGAGAACATACCTAAATGTAATGTAAACAGTTTAATGATAATATTTATACTAGGTCCTGAGTGCCTCTTAAAACTATTTTACATTATTGCATACCTCAAATCACAGAGTATGTAGCCAATCCGCTCATGTTTGTAGTTACGAGAATGAAGATTCAAACATTGGTCAGCTAGAGAGAGAGAGAGAGAGAGAGAGAGAGAGAGAGAGAGAGAGAGAGAGAGAGAGAGAGAGAGAGAGAGAGAGAGAGAGAGAGAGAGAGAGAGAGAGAGAGAGAGAGAGAGAGAGAGAGAGAGAGAGAGAGAGAGAGAGAGAGAGAGAGAGAGAGAGAGAGAGAGAGAGAGAGAGAGAGAGAGAGAGCTATAAAGTTCACTACCATACTGTCCTTACCAGTATTCCAGAAAGGAGTCACAATATCTCGAATAGTATTACAAATTTGTTCAAGAAGATTATGTTCAACTACTAACATTCGACTCTATAAGTGAAAAATAAATAAACACATTTTAGTACAATTAATAACAATTTACCAATGATGTTACTGTAAACAGTTGCACAGTCAAATTAATAGCCTGAAAGAGAGAGAGAGATCACTAGAAAATTTCAAACATAATGTCACTTACACAAACATCATGATGGTGAGTATCTTCAATAAAATTCTTCGCTAACACAGAGTAGTTCTTACAGAGACTTATAGCTAAATACTTCTTGTATTCAAAGTCTTTAAAAATGCTGAACACACACACACACACACAATTAATAAACATCATCTTTAAAACAAACAAACTCACGAGCTCATTATTAATCTGTGCCAGGCTAATCTAACCTCTAAAGAAAAGGTGAGAGATGAGGTTAATTGAAAAGATTTTCACTCACCAATCCAAATGGAGTTATCTTTTAAGAAGAATTGATCCAAAATACAATGATTATTCTCCTTGACAATAGGTTCCATCATTGCTATGGAAAGAAGTCGACAGAATCCGTCTAAAAAATGAGAATGGTGCTCTTCTACTACAAAACATTCTGACAATATGGTACCTGATTTTTCAGCCAAGTCCTTGAGAAAATTAAGCAAAAAGATGGCAGCATTCTGGTGACTTAAAATGGCCGAGTGAAATATCTTAACATTTAATGGAAAGTGTGTCAGACTTTTCTACAAAATTAGAGGAGGGACATAGAATTAATGTAAACATATACATAGCTTACATTAACATTAGTTTTAGCTTTAACACATTCAGCTTCAGTTCCTTGGCACAAAAATCCACGACCCTATACAATATAAACCACACCCATCAATTAATTGAATTCAATATGAACGACTTATTTAACCTTCCGATCAACTAATGTTGCTAAATTTACAGCATCAGGATGAGTGAGACCAACATGACGATGGAGTCCATTGATAACCTGTAGACATTAATTAGATGAGTATGACCCTGGACATTATAGTGTTAATTACCTCATCATATGTGTGAATTTCATCATTCATCAACATAGCTACAAATGAATCCTTTTCCAATCTATTTTGAGAGAGAGAGAGAGAGAGAGAGAGAGAGAGAGAGAGAGAGAGAGAGAGAGAGAGAGAGATCTATATTCTTGAATGCATCAAGTCACATATGTACATAAGGTTTAAAAGTCAACAATTACATTGTACTACAGGATAGATCACAAAATACTTACGTTGTTCGAGCTTTCTGAGAGCATAGTTCCCGAGGTAAACTTTTATCTTGTTCCCAGTTGATAACTTTCATACAGTACCAGAGAGCAGTGGAGAGAAATGTGTGAGCATACTGACCAAGAGACGGAGGGAGGTTAGCAATAGGATCAATCTAGTTTGAGAGAACAATATTAGACGTGGTCAATCGTCTATCCTCCATACTTGTTCTTTGTTATCCTCAGACGGTTTGTGATTATCACAGTATACACAGGTGGTCCAAGCCTCAGGATCTCCACAATCACAACATCCACCTCCACCAGAGGCAAACATCTACATTGTGTGTGTGTGTGTGTGTGTGTGAGAGAGAGAGAGAGAGAGAGAGAATTGAATTGAGCATTTTCTAAATAGCATATATATATTTCTCAGACCCTATAATTATGGTTCTTGTGTTCACTGTTCTCAAAACATTCTAGGCATAGACAACACGTGGGGTCAGTTTGACAGTCCCTAGAGAAGTAATTATCAGCATTAATTAATAGACTATTAATTAAATACATGTACAAGATACATGTAAAATACATGTAAATACATGTTAATATATGTTAAAAATTAATGAGATGGTAAAAACCACACCCATTAATTCAAATTTACTTGCAAAAAACGGCTGGTTCTCCATTTTTAAACACTTTACCACAAAAATTTGATGCAGTTGGGTTGCTTTGTAACACTGTGAGTATTTCTTTGGCCCTCCATGTTGCCTCAAGAGGACAGACTAACTTAGTCTGAAGGACATTGTCATCAGGCAAATTATTAGGATCAGCATATAATTCCAAAACAATATTAGCTAAGATCTCATGTACTCTACCAGGAACTTGAGAGACAGTAATATCCCCGCCTACAGAATTCCCAGAGTCTCTCTCGTACAGATCCATGAATAGTGACATATCGTTTTCCGCTAATGGGAGCTCAAGCAGTTGCTACCTCCATATTGTTTTTGGCTACACGATGTGCGTGATGTCATAATTATGTAATGCTGAATGTATAAATTTAGCAACAAGTGATCTAAAAATAACTGTACAACCTATGAACATTGTTAAGAGCAACTCAATAAAAACTGTACAAAACAATACAATAATAATAATAAACAATATTAATATAATATCCATTGTTTAATTTAAGGTTTAATCATTTGGCCATTCATCCATCCCTTCTCCCCATGAAGCTATGCTACCTGTCTCAGAGGGGATGGGCGTGGTTGAAGGGTTGTATCCATGGCATACTAACAATGTTATTCGATCTATAATTCCTTGAAGAACCTTTAAAGCTTCTTCGTGTGTTTTTCCAAGAAGACTAATAGAATTAATCTATAGGGAAAGAAATGAATAAATGGATGAATGGATAGATAGATGGATGGATGGATGGATAGATGAATGGATGGATAGATAGATGGATAGACGGACGGATGGATAAATATATCTATGAATAGGTGGACAATGTGTAGGACACCTGTAATATTCTTGTGCCTACAGTTAGTCGGCCATCTTGTTCTGCAGCTCCTCCCGATACAATTTGTGATATAAAGATACCTTCATCTGTATCATCCAATGGATTTGCTGGGTCTCCGTTAACTCCCCCGGCTATTGAAAACCCAAATCCTTCTCCGGGCTTGGTAACTAACGTTAGTTCCTAATAGACAAATAAATCAAAAAAATGAATTAGAACCGAATTATGTCAATGTGCCAAATGTCATCAGGTGTTTGTTTAGTGCATCTGTTTGTGAGTTGTAGCTAACTGGAAACAACATTGATGTACACACAAACATACTCCAATGTTCTAGGAAAGAGTATGGCTACTAATATAAACTATAGTCTTATAGGAGTTGTTGACATTGTTGACTGAATCCAAAAAATGAAACATAACAATTTGAGTTCTTACTTTCAAACCATGAGGTGGGGGTTCGTGACGAATTAATAAAATTAGAGGGTCTTTACTAGTGAGTAATAGACGTATGGCCATTTCGTGAGTACATCGACTGATATCTTCACCGTTGATCTAAAATAATGCATATTAGTCATGTGATAAGTCATGTGACTAGAAATTTACCGATAGGATACGATCCCCAATTCTTAGTTTACCACTTTTTGCAGCTGCTCCTCCCAGCATTACCTAATAAATATTAGAGTTATAAATAGCAACCCTCAGTTAATACTCACATCACGTATGAATATTCCAGGTTTGTCTCCCTGTCTGAAGACGTGGTTAGGTCTGTCATAACCTCCCATTATCCCCACACCAAGAGAACAATCTGCTTTATATAACTCTACCTCCTAGTGTACGAGAGAGAAGAATTCAATATATATATTATTACAATTATAATTTGTTGTGAAACAAAATGATGCATGCTTCATTCATCCATCAATTGAACAACACATCCATCCATACATCCTCCCCGTTCATCCTACACAAACATTACATAATAATATATTTTAAACAAGTTCAGATAATACAAATATTGTCCAATAACTCAACTGATGACATTGACAAAAAAGGAACAGTCTTAAAGTCCATTACACTGTGTGTCCAATCTGTACACACCATTTAATATAATAGCATGAAACATCCACTAGTGGTCTACAATCTTACTACTGCTACTAACAATATACAATATAAAAAAATACATATCATTCCCCTGACAAAATGACCCACGAACTACTAATCTCAAATTGCTAACCTCAACTGCCATTGCTGCAGTTCGTGGTAATTGTTTGTCTTGTTTCTTCATCTTTTTCTTTAAGGTACCTCTCACATTGGACATGTGACTTTCAATAGCTGATATAATAAGCGGTATGCAATCAGGATCATCACGTATTATAGCTTCGTGATCACATATATGCATAAGATATTCTCGATTCATACTAGGAAATCGAACATTTTGAAGAATTTTGGAAGCATACTGCTGACGTTCTTCAATATCATGGTTTAACCATCCTAACACAGCCTCATAAACTTGCTCTTCACAAGCAATCGCCAAATCCTCTAATTCCACAATTCTACAAACAGTATCTGCTTCCACAGCCAAGAATTCTCGTCCACGCACGATATCCAAGAAGTTAACTTCGATAAATTTCAACGAGGCTTCGATGAGTTCTGTACAGTTATGACTCTCTGCAAACAGCCATGTTCGTATACAATTTGTCTTGTTCATCTGACTTTTAAAGAAACGGAAACAAGCATTTTTCACTCCTTGAAATTGTAAAAGATCTGCAGCCTCAAACAAAGTGTAAACATTAGTCTGCGACAATTTAATACATGATGTATATGCAAAATCAACTAGGGCTATCAGTGCAACCTCTTCAATTTCTTCAATAATTATAGGTTCTCCATCTGGTTCTGCAAACTCACCAATAAACATGGACTCAAAATATGGACTACAAGCAGCTAATACTATTTTATGAGCCTTGATCTCTGCTTCATCAACTACTAACACAACATCACACAACTCTCCTTTCTCCCGTAAAATGTTCAATTGTTTAAAAGCATTTCTCGGATGTTCTTTTTCTTCATATACCAGCTCACGTGATATCGGTTTTGGCAGACATATTGGTTGGGCTCGACGAGTACTGAATGAACGAACTGTTGTAGCTGAAGAAAGTGGACTGTTTGTTTTCTGGCTACCGTCTTCACTGGATGGTGGTGGTGTGTCCATTGCTATGGTAACGAAACTTGTGTCCTGGTCTAATCCTCCATGATCTGAGGGTGGAGTCAAATCTACAAGAAGTTCTTCGTTTTGGAGTTCATCATCACTGGTGGGTGTGGTTTGCTTTATTACAGTTAAATTTTCAACTGGTGATGGAGATTTGGATGGGATATAGGAGGAGTTTCTTTGTGGTTTCTCTGGTATAGACCTATTAGGAGGAGGAGGTAATGGCTTGTTGATTCTTCTAGTGCTGTTACTGATTTCCTTTTCTTTATTGGTTTGCGAAGTGATTTCTAGTGATACTGTGCGTCCAAGTGCTTTTGGTTTAGGAGGAGGTGGTGGTCTTTTAGATGATAAACTAGTCTCTGAGGTGACTTGGTGACTAGGTAGAGAAGGAAGAGGTTTCCTATGTGGTGGAAGAATTGGTTTCTTTGCATAGGCACTCATATCACCAGCTGTTTTGGATCTAATTATAGGCTTGGTAGAGCTGTGTGGAGGAGGAGGTGGCGGAGGACGTCTTTTGGTATCTCTTGAAGAATTGTCTTCGTCTGTGAAGTCAATGAGAGGCTCAGGAGAAATAGACATGTTTCTTTAAATTAAAATAGTCAGCATAACAAGTATAAAACGGTTAAGACCGAGGAATAAAGGGTCTCCCAGTTATATTTCAATTCTACAAAGGAGTTAACAGAAGTTCTTGTACTTACTTATTATCTGTGGTCGTTTTGAAATAACTGCTGGAGAGCTTGCACATAGCCCCACCCATGTGGGTGCGGCTACACGTGGTGTACGGAAAATGGCCACTTTATGTTCTCCGTTAAGAATTTTCTCTTCTCGTTTGTTATCTCGATCACGACAATGCTTGAAACAAAACTGGAGACGAGAGTATTACGTGAAACCAAAGAAAAAGGGTGGAGGCTCGGGACAGGCTTGGTTAGCTCTGGCTGGTGTATCATTAACAGTTGGTGGATTAACCCTCTATACATTAGGTGCGTTAAAACAACATACATTATCATAGTAATGGTGTTGATCAAATATTAGGTCGTCCAGATGATGAGATTGCTGGTTTGCAGACAGTAAGTTGTACAATATCATAACACTTTATTAACACTTGTTATCACTTTTATAGGAACCAGACAAGTACTCCAATGGTAAGTAGCTAGTAGTTATAAAGTGACTTTAAAGTTATTGAGTAATTTTTTAAAAATATCTTTTTAGAGCTTTTACTTAAAGCATATTGTCTCAGAGCTAAAGACAAAGTTCTTGAATTCAAAAGAAACTATACAGAACCTTCCAGTCCTAATCTTCTTCCCGATCTCCTTCCTCCGCCTTACCAGCGACGTTACACACTCCTTATTGAACTCAAAGACATCTTAATACACAGTGAATATGATGTCAGCATGATGTCATAGAGAAACCTGTTTTACCAGTTTGTGTTACTTGTTTTTTTAGAGGCGGATGGGTTGGAAACATCAGAAAAGACCTGGCCTGGACAACTTCCTAAACAATCTCTTTGATTTTTTTGAGATTGTTATTTTTACATCAGAGAATGCCATAGTAACCAAATCTCTCTAAATAGTGACTTGATTTTAACCCTTTATTCTTTTCTTAGAGTACTCATGGATTGATCGATAAGATGGACCCTAACCAGTTCATCATATATAGATTATATAGAGACTCTACAAAATATGTTGACGGCCATCATGTTAAAGTTAGTGTGTATTCAGCTGGTAATTATTATAGTAGAAGCGAGACTAAGGAATGTATTTAGTCTTCCCTTCCCCCACAGTAGAGGTGTAAATTATATAACATATAGTGCTTGAAACAATGGATGTTAAATGTGTTGGTTTATGTTTCTAAATAATTTTTTTTTATAGGATTTATCAAATCTTAATCGGTCATTAAATCGTGTCATTATTATCGATACTGATTCCACCTCTGTGAAATACCAACCTGAAAATAGTGTCATCCTGGACAAATGGACAGGAGATATTTACGATACTACTCTCTCTGATCTTGTACCATTTCTCCTTAGTGAGTTAATGTATTATAAACAAAAAGTTATGATAATTTCACCTGTTTACTAGCTATAGCAGTAAGTGGTACGGATGATGTTCGTCCGATATTGGACTATTATAAATCACAAGGGCCTAATGTTTTGGAAACATTTAAAAGTTAGTTTTTAAATGTTGCTAAATAACTTCATTTCTTTGTACACACACACACACCTTTCTCCTTTCTCTTTCACACAGTTAATCAAGCAAAGCTTCGAGAAGAAGAAGGAAGAAGACAAGCCAATTTATCACGCAAGAAAGAAACTGGAGGACCTATCAATGTTTTCTCTCTTGGTTCTCTTTCTCAACAGTACTCAACCACACCTCTTGACACACCTTCTCAGGACATCAATTCTACTACTCAAAGCACTATAGATGAAAATAAAGAGGAGGCGTGGTCTCTGACTGGCTGGATCGGTAGTTGGATAGGATGGAAATAACAGTGAACAGCTGTGATATTGTATATTAATTAATTCATTATAATTTAAACTCTACAATTATGAAATATAACAAGACTCATCTAACATATTCCTGGTGCTGCCTCCTTTCATCTTGTTTAATGATTGCACGAAAAGACTACCATTAACCTTACGTTATGCCTTTTATGTTGAAGGATGATTGTTGTAGAAAACAATTGATATTATCTGGTCCTATAAATAAATTTTGATAGGAAAAATTCCAGTTATATTTAAAATTATAATGATTACAAATTCAAAATAAGATGGGTAGAGAGAAACAAGACAACAGCTGCTGGATGGTATTGAGGCATAACAAAAATTCAGAACCAACATCCACTCAATGCTAACAGGACATGATGAGTTGTTTGGTGTAGTGTGTGTATTAAGAGATAATATCAATTTTTGAATCGACAGTTTCTGTTGATGCTACAGTCATCAAAGGTTCATTTAAAACTGATTCTAAGGTTCCTGCTGTGGACAATGGAGTTAATCCTTCTGTTAAACTGCCAGGAAGGTTACTACTGATGTCTAAAGATTGTATCTCAACCTCTCCACTTGATGTATCTGCAAGCGTAAGCTCGTGAGGATCTGGGCTAGTGGAAGATGCGTCTCTAGCGGAATAGGTACCAACTGTAGTGAAAGGTAGTTGAACCACACCTCCTTAAAAAAGGCATATTATAATATGGTTAAGACAATAGCACTATTTACCAGCAATGGTAGAGATGGTCAGGTGACCACTAGTAGATGATGAGAGTGGCAGTTTAGTGGCAGAGATTGTAGAAGCTGTGATGAGAGATTTAACAGGAGAGACTGCAATTGACAAAGGGGTCGGTGAGGATGAGAGAACAGATGATGCAGGTGGACTAGTCTTAGTCTGACAAACAGACAAACAGAGAGAGAGGGAGGGAGGGGGAGAGGGGGAGAGAAAGAGAGAGAGAGAGAGAGGTGGAGGCGGAGTTATGTTTGTTTCTATAATCAAGATCTACCTGATTCCTAGCCTGCTTTGCATGAGAGAGCATGTGGGATTTTAAATTAGTGGATTGAGCAAAACGTTTGTTGCAACCGTCAAAAGGACAGACGTAGGGTCTATCACCAGTATGTATGCGTATATGTGTACGAAGATTGAAGTCTAGAGAGAACCTCTTGCCACACCCTTCAAAAGTACACTAAATAAAGAAAGCACATATCAAGCCAGGACATTTTAATACAATTTACTTGGAAAGGTTTTTCTCCTGTGTGGACTAACTGATGTCGTTTTAACTTGGAACTTTCCACAAATGCTTTACCACACTCAGCACACACATGTACTCTTGGTCCGTGGGTATGTAGATGTTTACGCATAGCTGCATTGTCACGAAAAAGTTTGTTACAACCCTGGAAAATGACAGTAAGTGAGAGAGAGAGAGAGAGAGAGAGAGAGAGAGAGAAAGAGAGGGATTTTCTACCTTATGAGGGCATGGTATCGTTCTATCAGAGCCATCGTTGTCTTTCTTGCGTTGTAATTTTGTTTTCCTGAGCAAATCAAAAACACATGTAATAATTAGTAAAAAATTTCATGTGATGTCTACGATTACTTTGTAAACTCCACAATTGACTCGGGGTCTGAAAAATCAAACCCAGGGATTCCTTCAGGCGGGATTTTACGACCACGAGTGTACTCATAGAAATCATGTTCAGATTGCTCTGATAACTGTTTTCTTTGATCTAAGAGGAAAAACAAATAACAATAAAATATGATGTGTAATGTACACGTAAGAATTAAAACAAGTTAACAACATTTTTTGTTCTATTATACTACTGGTATGTTGGGTGAATCATGAGATGGCCTTAATAAGTGTTGAATGTATTATGCATCAAGTCACATGATCATCACATGATCCACCCACACATACCTGTAGTCCAAAGACTGACGGTGAATTCTCCCCCGTCTAAAGTTTTAATAGGGACTCGGAGACGAGACCAATGCCTTGATCGCTTTTGAGGATCAAAACTGGCCTCATTAGCCTCCTTGGCCTCTTTAACACTTTGTGACGTAGCTAGTGCGAGTGGAACGCAACGATTAATAAATTGCACACCTTTTCTTCCTTTTCGACTTCTTTTTCTTGGACTGATTGAGGTCTTTGACTTTCTCTTTCTTGAGGATGATGACATTCCATGGTCACTGTCTCTATCAGCTTCGCCATCAGGAGTTATATAATGCGCTACAGCGTCTTGTTCTGTGTTCTGCTGCAATGCGATGATGACATTGTCGACTGGATCAATGTCTGTTGCAGTCACTACACCATCTGTAGTGGTTTCCACCTCTTCTTGAACGATAAAGTCTAGCTCACCGGGTCCAGCTTGACCTTGCAAAATGGTCTGCACCTCGACGCCTTCTCCTACAGCTACGGCAATACTATCGCAAACATCATCCACGTTTATCTCCGCATCCGAATCAGACGCCATGTTTTTCGTGTTTGCCCGTCCCTAGAGAAAGATGGCAGACATGAAACTCTCACTCTGGTTTGTGCCTTTATCGAAATGTGGATGATCACGAGACAGGGACTCAGCAGAAATTTGATTGGTCAGTGACAAGTGTTTCTATAGAAACAGGAAAGAGGTGGAGTTTCCTAGTGGTCTAAAGGAAATGGATCATATAACAGATGTGCAGATTGCTCCACTGACTGAATCCAAATATATTCAACCTTTCAGAGTTGGATTTAAACAGGTAAATAGAAATACTGGTATTGAGTGTTTGAAATAAGTCTATTTTTAGTAGTTGGTAATGTAATTCTAATTAGTGCCCCATACTTCATTTCACTATGACCTTTGACCCCTAGAATGGAAAACAACGATATTGGGACTGTCTTCGTCAACATGATAGGTGACAAAATTGTTTATGTTAAATTTTGTTCACTATAATCACTGGTTTTTAGTGTAATCTATAATTATATTAATTGATTAATTAATTAATTAATACATACAAGATTATATTGCTTCCATGTAGTGTGGCTATATTATTACATAACACCACAAGGCAGACTATAGTTCTTGTAAACCAGTTCAGACCACGTAAGTATTTTACTTGTAATACATATATATGTACTTGTGTATTATAATTGTTATTGTTTTTATTATTCTAGCTATATACATGTCCTCAAATCGACCTGTGTGGGAAAATTCAGAGATTTTCAAAGACAATTCTCTCAGTATGAAACACAACAAGCCAACAGATAGTGACGATACTAAGGAACCTAATTCTGCTGCTAGTTATGGGCCTGGGTCTGAGGGTATTACTTATGAATGTTGTGCAGGATTAGTTGATAAACCTATTTCTTTAGAAGAAATTGCAAAGGAAGAAGTCTTGGAGGAAACAGGTTATGATATTTCATCCGCAAACCTTCAATTGATCACTAATTTCTGGAGCAATATTGGTACAGCTGGCTCATTGCAGTCTCTTTTTTACTGTGAAGTGACAGATGAAATGGCCGTTGGTCAAGGAGGTGGAAACCCCTTGGAGGAAGAACGAATTGATGTCTTTCATTTACCGATAGATCAAGTAGATAATTTCATATATGACACAACTAAAAAGAAGTCCATAGGTCTCGCATTTGGTTTGATGTGGTTCTCAAAGAATATTTTGCCTGGAATTCAAGCTAATTTCAAAACTGTATAGTGTGAATGCAGTTTTTTAATAGGCAATATTTATAAACAGAATATTTAAATAGTAATCATTTAGCAGAATTTTGTGACATAAAACAAAGTTTTTTGTTATATACGAATTTTACTTTTTATTTTTTGAAGAATCTTATCCAAATCACTATCACTAAAATTAATAGTTCCAGTATGATAACACCGATGAGGACTAAACGAGTTTGAGCTGACCTAAAAAGATTAAATGTAACAAATGTCTCCAATAAAGAAAGAAAAATGAGTTCTAATTATATTATGATGAGATAGGGGTTTACTCACTGGCAGGCTATCTTGCGCAAGAGACTTCTAGTTTGATCCATTTGTGCATCAAATCCACGTACCTAACTCATAAAACAATTAATGATTATATAATACAATTAACATACTCTATTTCTAGTTCTTAGCAAACTCTGTCGCTGGTCTCCAAGTTCATTCATTATCTCAATACCGATCTGGTCTATATAGTAAATTAATGGATCCTAATAATATGATTATATATCCAGCCACCCTAACCTGTTTCAGCTGAGACTTGTTGAGCTCGAAATACACTTTCAGATGCTCTATTTAAAGTGTCGGTGTTCTTCATGAGCTGATCATAAGAAGAATCGGTGGCCTGAGAAAGAGAGAGAGTGTGTGTGTATAATATTCAGAAAACTGATGTCACTCACACCAAATGAAGGTGACCGATCACCTTCAAGTAGATCACTTCTAGCTGACATGTTTGAGTGTGAGATCTAAATGATAATATGACATGTCATAATAAAATAAAATTAACATACTAGTTGTCTCCTTAAAGAATTGAGCTCATTATTATAACGCGCCATTGTTAAATTGTATTCTTGCTGGAACTGACGTGGAGCCTTCTTTAATTCCGATTGTAGACTTTGATACTATTAAAAGAGAAAGTACTCTACATTACTTGAGTGAGTGACTCGAAATACCTCAGTATCGGCATCGTTAAGTTTTCTCTCTGTTTGTTGCAAGTACCTTCTTAATTCGTCTGTAAACAATAATTTAGGGGATTTATGAATCTTGTAATTCAGGGTTTTACCTCCTCTCACATTTGGTAGTGTGTGGGATATCAAGGTCTCTACATCTCTTAGTAGTAATCTCAAATTCTCTTCATGAGTTTCCAGCCTCTCTGAAGACATATTTAGAACCACACCCCTTTATCTTACTCAGCATACAAAAATAGGCTCAGCATTATTAGGTCATAATATTACTACTATAAATAGTAACATCCTCGATTATAAATAGTAACATTCGCTCGATTATAAAAGCAAACAGGCCTCGATCACAAAATACATTAATTTTTAGTTTCATTAGCTGCAAATATGATGGAAGATCCTGTCAAGTGGCCTCCAGTCTATCAGGAGCTCAAGCCTCATCTACAAGATCACCAATCCATTCCTCGTCCAATACCTGACACATTTTTAAAAGAGGGAGTTATTGTCCGAAATGCACTCACTTCTGATGAATGTAAGGCAATTATTCAATTGAGTGAGACAAAAGGCTACCAAGGTGCAGCTGAATATTGTTTTATGTACATTAATCGTTACAATGATCGTTTCATGGCCGACGATTCTGAACTAGCCACATTTATATGGGATCGTGTCAAGGAGTACATTCCTGTGAGAGTTCAGGCATTTGAAGCAGAATGGGAACTGGACCAGTTGAACACGCGTTTCAGATTTTGTAAGTACATAGGTGGGCAGGGCCACTATTTTGGTGCACATACAGATGGGTCATATGTCATTGATGCTAATCATCGAAGTGTCTTGACTTGTATGTTCTATTTAAATGGAACTAATGAGTTTGAAGGTGGACTTACTAACTTCATTGGATATAGAACTAAAGAACTCAATTACTCTGTTATACCAGAGCCTGGATTGTGTGTTATATTTCCACAATTCAATTTGGATTTCTATCATGAAGGTACCCAAGTGACAAGTGGAGTGAAGTACATTATGAGAACAGATGTTATGTATCATAAAGTCCAGTAAAGATGTGTAGTATAATATAATTCCTTTTTTTAAAACCCAACTAAAAATAAAGAATGGACTCTCTTTTTATTTTGAAATAGTGCTAGTTTTTTTAAACTGTTTTATGCATTTTTTTATTTGACATAAAATTATTAGCATCTGCTACTAACTCTTGTACATCCTCACTGCTCTCTACTGGTGCCCAATCTTCATCTTCTTCAGAATCAGGACCATAGCTAGTACTAGAACTACCTATACATAGACAGGCGACCTTTAACCCAATATTTGTATAATACACCAGTTATTAATTTAAATGTCATCTCCATTTATTGCATACAAACCTTCTACATCTTCATCGTCAATGAAAGAATCGTTGTAATCATAAGTATTAGCTTCTCCATCATCATCACTGTCACCAACAACTACACTCTTCTTGGCTTTTTTCTCTATGCATGAGGAGAACTCTTCCAATAATTACAAGACACACACTTTGTATAACTTACCACGTTTTGGTCTCGTCCTCGTTTGTGTTCTCTTCCTACCAGTAGTAGTAGCTGCAAGAAAAAAGATGACAATATCATTCTAGTTCTGGCTCTATACAAGGTACCTCCTGGTGAAGTGGTGTGTTTGTATTGTTGGTGATGAAGTGGGTTACGTCGATAACATGAAGTACCATAGGGACATTCTGGTTTGTCCTCATCATCGCTACTAGCTCTCTCGTGAGAGTACTCTTTGAAATGATCTGGATTTTTTCTATAACATTTCTTGCCATATGGACAAAGAGGTAGTTTCTTTGTCTTTACTATCTCATCTGAATTTTTGGAAGGACTCTCTTCTTTCTTAGTCTCCTATCAAAGTAAGAGTTAAAATAAGTTTCTTTGTTTATTGTACCTTTTTGGGATGAGCAGAGAGAGTATTATCTTCTATAGTAGCTGTGTCCATGGATGGAGGGGAGACTCTCTTTTTAGGAACTGGTTTTTCTTTGACAATATCATTATCTTTGTCATCATCTGAACTTCTCCTCCGTTTGGTGGTCAGTTCTGTTTGTAAAATATATTAACACAACGACTTCTATTCACAGACCTGGTTTAGCAGAAGAGCTTGTGTTTTTCTTTACTGGAGGAGGTGATGTTGTTCTTTTCTTCAATATTGGTTTCTCTTCAGCAGTACTACTGGTATTGGTAGTCATTGTTTTCAACCATCCTGGTAATATTCTAGTTTTACCAGTACTACTAACTGGTTTTGACTCAAGGGAAGTAGCTGTGGAATTAGACTGAGTAGCAGTTGAAGTATTGTCATTACTGATGTCCAGTCCAGATAAACTAGTTTTTGGTTCTGGTTTTACTGGTTTACTTATTACAGTACTAGAGTCCACTTCTTCAGGATTTGTAGTTGGTATTGTACTGATGATTGCACCAATATCAGTTCTGACATTTTGTTCTATATCTACATCACTACTTTTCATTTTCACTGTGAATATTAACTCTTTAATATCATAGTGTAACAATGAGATTTGATCATTGTGGCTTAGCTGTTGCCAGACACCTTGTTTGAGTTGAATAAACTTGTGAGTCCCCACTTGTTTATGATAACAAGGATTCGTATGTTTCTATAAATTTATAAGTTTATATAAACGAACAATTATTACAATAACCCACAGGACACATCAATACATTACCAGTATCATCTATTTTAACGGTAATGTGATTTCTTGATATTCTTTTATCAGTTACCTAATAGGCGCACACACAATGCAATAAATAATGAACAACGCATAATACTTTTAATAGTGGTCCTCTTCCAATAGAGTATTCCCCTACACTACCTAATTCGTGCTCAGAGCCATCTTCACTTACAAAATACACGACAGCCATTAACCTGAGAAGGTTATCCAAATTTTTAACCCCTTCTTTAATTTTTATTGCATTCTCTCACGTGAGCAAGATGTTACGGATTTTTATTTGTTGTAACATAAAAAAGAGACAATAATATTTTTCATTAGTAATATGAAATGAACACAGTAAAACAAATATTTTGACAAAAGCAGACAACTATACTATTTAGTGTCATGCTCAGTATTACAGAATTGACACTGTAGTTATCAGCTATTGGATTGCATTTATTTTTTGAATAGTACATGTAAAGTACATCATAATAGACAGGAATCACACTGTATCCATTCAACAGTTTCTTTAAAACAGCCTCCACTAACTTTTTCATCTTTTTTGGAAGTGTTATCTTAGCTGTATTAATTTATATATAATTGAGTTGATTTTGACAAAGTTGGTACAATTGTTGTTCTTTTCTGCTTAGTTGAAAAAACACATATACACAATATATGGAAAGAGTTATTTGTATCGGAGTGGTTTATCAAAGTATGTTAGAAAACTTGAAATGGGAAAGAGCTCTCAAAGGATACATGAAATAAACAGATGACACAAATGAGCTACAGTGTCAGGTTCTATATTATTAAATGATTTTGTGAGTAGGTAGAAGGATGCAACTGTTACTGATAGGAACCTCACTGGAGGTAGAACCTTAACTTATTTTGAATTGTTATGGCAACCCAATTACTTAAATACATGTACATGTACAAATAAACATGTACATGTTTATATCTATTATCTCTACATGACATTGTAATATCATAGTGTTAAGAGATGAAATCTATAATTTTTTCTTACTATATTTTTCAAACTTAACCAGCAAAAAATCAACAGCAAATACATGTTTTTGTAAATGTATTTATTTCATTTAATAAAAAGTAACACAAAAAACAATGTTATTAATTTCACATTTAATTATGAGGTTTCTTTGCAGGCTACCTAGACACCTAAAAATATATATAATATAAATATTAATTGTTCCTAAAAAATAAAATAAAATCTATTATTAGTGGTCTGGTATTATGACTTCAATTATAATGATACTGACATATATATATTGATATTTAAGATATATATATCTTAAATATCATATTCTCAATATCAGGATTTCAACATACCTTTTAAACTAGTCAAACCAATTAAAAATTATCATAATTATGAAAAAAATTATGCTAATATTATTTTATGAAATTTTCTTTGTCAGTTTATGTTTGCAATACAAATTGTATATTTTGTATATACCATACAACTTATCAAATTCGTGGAGTATTCTTTACGACAGACTTAGGACTAGTTCTACTGACATTCCCAGTAGTTTAAAATTGATTTAAAATTTATAAAAAAATGTTGTGTTTCCCAAACGATCTTTCGTGACTCATATCCACTGGGGCTTCCACTTAGGCTCCAGGATTGTTAAATAAATTTATTCAATAAAAACACATAACACTACAATTGTAATAAACCATCATAGATACATTACCTATAATATACTTTCTCCGACTATAATAATAGCACTCAAAATACACAATTGCTGCCGTGTTAAAGTGGGCGTGACTACGAACTAATTCTCAGACTAATAAAATTAATAATAAATGCAAATCTTCTATTAAAATTTTCAGTCACTGCTCTTGTATCCTAGTCCAACAATATTGGCTGACATCCTCCATAGTCTCTCAGCAGCTTCATCATCCTTAGCAGCTTCTGTCTGTAGCTTTTCCAATCGACATTCGCCAAAGTACTCACCAGAAACACCTTCCAAATCATGTGACACTGCACAATAAATAGTTGTCTGGGCCCCCTCATGAGGGGTCTTGAAAACAAGCAATATTATTGGCAATACTAATAACTACAGAATTGGCAGTGAACAATATGGAATTCAACAAAAATTATTACCTTTTTTACGAGTCCCATTTTCTTCATAATATGGCGACCTAATTCTGTCCAGATTACACCAGGATGTAAGCAATTGACTGTCACTCTAGTACCCTCTAGTCGTTTAGAGAGAGCACGAGTGAAGAGAATATTGGCTAGTTTGCTCTGACCGTACGCAATCTGTGGATCGTAACTTTCTTCGCTATTAATGTCATCAAAGTTTATTCCTTTCACTCGTTTGTAAGCTAATGAAGACACATTGATAATACGGGCTGACGGAGCTTCCTTGAGTTTATCTAGGAGTAAATATGTCAGGAGAAAATGACCGAGATGATTAACTCCAAATTGCATTTCAAAATCGTCCTCTGTTTTCCAGTATGGACAGGCCATTATAGCAGCATTGTTAATGAGGATATCAATATGTGGCTCATCTTGAAGGACTCCCTCAGCAAATTCACGTACGGAAGCTAACGAAGCCAAATCAAGATGACGATACACAACGTTTTCATTACCACTCTTTTTTCGTATTTCTTCTTCGGCTTTTCTTCCTCGCTCAGGATTACGACAAGCAAGGATGACTTTAGCCTTTCGCTTAGCTAGATCAATTGCTGTTTCTTTTCCAATACCAGTGTTACCTCCTGTTATGATCACAGTTTTGTGTACAAGCTTAGCTTTAGACTTGCACACTGCTCCTCCAAAATACCTTTATAAAATATAGACACATTATATTATTAGACTTATAGATCTCAGCGCCTTTACTTTCTAATGATTAGCACAGCAGTCCCAACAGCTGCTGCTCCAGCAATGATGTTGTAAGGATAAGAGATAACTGTATTCCATGCCTCAGATATATCTATATGAACTGAGACAGACATTTTAGGTAGTGATACGCCCTCGATTGGCATTCCATTAATAAATTACTAATTATAATATTGTTTGCACCGTCAGCAACAAATGTTGCACAGTTAACACATTTACTGCTATAAAGCTAGCATCGCTGAGTACAATAAAGTTATTTTCAGTATTAAAACTAGAGCAAGAAAGGAAAATGGCCACTCTACATCGTCAGATTCCAAGTGAGATAATTACAATTACTAGTCATTATCATGTGTGTATTTTATGATCAGGCTATGAAAATAGTCCATTTATATAAACTTGCTAAAAAATATTTACATAATCTTTTACTTAACGTCATTTTATTTTCAGATTACTATCGACCATCTAGTAGATATCAACAATTTACAACAATAGTTGGTAATTATCTTTATATGTGGGGAGGAGATGCATATATTTTCCCAGAGGAACACGATACTCCAGCAAAAATTGATTTAATTTCGGTCGTTGAAATATTAGACCTTACTTCTGGTAAATGGGAACAAAAACGGACCAGAGGAACTCCTCCTTTAGGGATCATTGGATATGTATCAACAGCCATTGAGTCAAATGTAATTTATTTTGGAGGATATTGTAATCACGACAGATGTTATCACAACAATTTAAAGATATTGGATATTGAGTCTCTTGTATGGAGAGATATTGTGCCGTCAAATCCAAACCAAGCCCCAATGAAAAGAGGATATGGTGGAATAGCTACTCTTAAAGTGAACCAACAGGATTATTTGTTAATTATTGGTGGCCGTGGTCTGTGTCCGAAAACACATCAACGTGATATGCAATATTACAAATTACAGAATGGTATGTTCCGGACAAATGAAACCCATTTATATGATTTTACAACTAGTGAGTAATTTATTTTAACAATGTGTGATAATTATCTACTTTAGATCAATGGATCTTGCCCACCATTAGCGGTAAAGGTCCACCTCCTTGTAGTAGCTTCACTCTCACTGCTATTTCTGACAGTAGAGTTGTATTATTTGGAGGATTGTTACTAAGTGATCCTAGCAACACACTCTATATTGGGCAAATATGGAAGTCAGCTGTGGTACATACCTTTACATAAATAATTATAGTAGTTATATAAATAATAATTATATTTTGTATTTAGCATTGGGAACAACTATTAAAACCAATTAATCGGTTGGTCAAGTGGCCAGAGACTAGACGAGGTCATGCTGCAACTATCATTAGAAGTCATTGTCAACAACATATCATAGTGATTGGTGGACGTGATAATGAAGACAGCTGGTTGTTTGACATTGATACAAGAAAATGGACTGAAGTTAGTAAATAAATTTCTATACAAACCAATTCACTAGAGACTGTACTCTATAGTTGAGTTTACATAGCAATAGAGTTAATCGCTGTAGACAATCACTATCAGCATGGAGTGTTGACTCTAAATGTGTCTGGTTAGTAGAGTTTGGTGGACTTAGAGGAAACAGACGACTCAATGACACTACCATTACTGAATTGAGTGAGTCGTACACACGCTGTTTATATGCACGATGCCACTCTTATAATCACTGGTCATTATAGACCATTACCTTGTAATAACACAACACCTAGACTAACTCAGCATACATATTAAAATGACTCAGCATATTAAAATGACAGAGACTACCCAACTATATAATGCTTAGTCTGAAATATTTTTGTTATGCATATTTTAGTATTTGATGATCAGTGGTCTGTAAGATGTGTCTTAAGTCAGAGAGATCTAGCGTCTTCTGAGAGCTATCAACGTAAACTGAGAGAGAGGAGAATAGAATGTGAGAAGGCACCTCATAGACAGCCTATTACTGCCCAACCATCTCAAGATCTGCAAGTCCAGGAGCCAGCCAGAAACCATCAAAGTTGCCAAGAGATGAAACCAGAAACAAAACAACAAATTCTTCAAGAGACACTAAAATCACTTCAACAACAGATTCAAGATTTAAAACAACAAATACAGCAATTGCAACAAGAACAACAAGACTGCACTTGCAAGAGGAAGCTTCAAAAACCAAGAGAACACCTTCATGAGAAACTTGGTGGGAGAGATACAATTGTTCACGAAGTTGAATCCAGGACACAGCAGACTGTTACTTTGACAGAGGACCAAACCCAATGCTATACTATCCAAATAAGTCACGTACAATTTGACTTCCATATAAGACAAGGTGAGATGTTATGTATAAAAAAGATGACTGAAGTATTTTATTTCCAGGAATTACTGTTGATATCAACGTGCTGAGTCAGCTAATTGAGAGTGGTATTAACAATCATTATGCTGACTTACATGACATATCACAAAGCTGTATGACCTGTTTAGCAAACCAGTTATTTCAAGCTGGTCTCATTAATATTGCTATTAGACGGTCACCTACTTTTGATAGTATAATACAAGAGTTTGTTTCAGCAATGCGTTTCATGAATAGCTTCTCGGAAGTACAAGATCATTGTACAAAATTTCTAACTGTTTTTAACAGAATTGGAGGTAGTCTTGCTGTAGCTTCTCGTACTCTTCAAAAGGAATGGACTGAAATAATTAAAAGTGAGTTTTTAAAGACTATAACCTTAAATGGTTACTTCTTTGTGTAATTGGTTATGTAGTAATACACTTATGTCACATGGTTACTATTTTTAGGTTTATAGGGCATATTGAATGATGTAATATTGTGATAATTTTAGATACAAAAGCTTCCCTTTTTATACAAAGAGCTTGTTGGAATGCACTCATTTTAATATCATATGGTGTTTTCAATGTAGGTTACTATCAGTTATGAATACAAAGTACCAATCGGTTTTCCCATAACATCACAAGATAGTTAACTAACTAATGGATTACATTTGATGGCTGTCTGGCCACTCTTCTGTTTCTTGAAGAGTTTGTGACTCTGCTGGTAAAATAAGTTTAGGAAGTTGTTCAGAACCTCTAATTTTAATAGAATAACACACTTGTTCAATCTTAGAGACACTATCATTCATTGTCTGCAATTTACGTGATATGTCTCGTGAGATAGGCCAAAGACTTTGATAACATCTTTGGATGCTTTGAATGAAGCAGAGAACAGAGAAAGGTAATGTCCAGTTACCGTTACCAACTGCATTGACAGTCAATCTCATTAGTTCACCAGTTAAATCAGCAACACCAAGAATATAGTCTAATTCTGTTAAAGGAAACACAAATTGTTTCTCATCATTGTTAGTGGTAAGAATATTTGATAGATCAAAGTTATCACCACGTTGTGCTATTTGTCTAGATTGTTCTTGTTCTTCAGTTGACTCTTTCTTTGAGAACGTCAACCATTGTTGGATCTCAGTAAAAGATATCAGCCTACCTTCTTTCTGGAAAACAAAAAAAGAAAGTGCCTCAACAAATTCTTGGATACCACTAGTATATGATTTATAGAATTTTGCTGGGTCCTCATTTGTAAGTTCAGATGCTATTTGACGGAGGAGCTCTATAACAGTAGACAGTTTCTCTTGAGCCTCAACTAGAACATCACTGTTTTTACGTTGTTGTTCTGATATACGATGAAGAAGAAAGATGATCCTCTTACTGAAAATGGTGGTGTCACGATTTAGTTTTACTAGGCGTTCGTATTTATCATATTTTAAATCTAACTCCTTTTGAAACTCCTGACAAACAATAATTAATCTTAATTACATTTATTAGTGTATTACTTACAGTGAACAGGAGAATTATTGATGAAGACTCCATGTCTGAGCCCCTCCCACTACTTATTACTTAAGGAAAACAATTAAATTTTAAAAGGAAATTTGATTCAGAAATTTTGTCCAATTAAAATTTCTTTAAAGATTTGAATTCAATAATGCTAAGTTGCCTTTAAAAGTCAGTTGAATACAACATCAAAAAAATTCAATTGAGATCTAACTAGTATCACATCAATGTATTGATACTTACAGTATCAATCTGAAACAATAACACTTGTATTTGAAGCTGACATGTCAAGTGACCAGTGCAATGTAACAACAATTTCATGATAGAATGATAGAACCTGACATGATAAGGTACAAAGTAATGATACTGTAATTATTTCTCTAGTTTGATTGAGTTTATCTTAAAACAAATCGATGCAGCAGTTTGTGGAATGACCATGTTCACAAGAATTATAATTGATATTTCATCTCTTAACACTATGATATTATAATGTCATGTACCACAATAAGAGGTAATAGATATAAACATGTACATGTATTTAAGTAATTGGGTTGCCATAAGAAGTCAAAATAAATTGAGGTTCTACAGCTAGTAAGTTTGCCACTGGTAACAGTTGTACACTTGTACTTACTCACAAAAGCATTTTAATTATATGTAACATATACTGTACATTTAGTGTGATTGTACTTGGATAAAAAAGGCCATCTTTATGATTAGGTAATATGTTGACCATGTCATATAAATGTTTTCAGCCTACTCTTTTTAGATGACTTGGGCTACACATCAATATGTTAGATGGTGTTTAGAGTGTGTTCTTTCTGAACCATTTTGAAAATGAGAGTTTACCATGTGATCTAGTATAAACATACACTTAATTGTGTGTGGCTTAAAAAAATTATCTTACTTCTTACAAAATTTTGATTTTTTTGTGGTCCCTATAAAATTAAAACATAATAAAAATTATTATATTTAGTAGTGTTGTTCTAATTTGCTTAAATTGGACTAGTTTTATTCTTAAACTTTAAAAAATATAGTTTAATTTTATATAATTTTTAATTCACCAATGTTGGTAATCGTTTTCATAAACTATCGTTAATGAGATTCATGATCGACACAATCGCGCCCCACAATAGCATGAAGACAAAATCGTAAGTACATATAAAAGGAAACCAAAACAGTCTTGGTTGCCAGTGTGTTGTAGGCCAGCGTCTGCAATGCATCATGACCTCTGAGATGGTTACCAGCATACTCTTCGGAGTATCCGAAAGGCGGACTAGGATACGGCTGGTAGTCTCCCTTTAAACGTGACGAGGTCTGGTGTATTGTAGTCCCGGTTTAGTAATGACGATGATTTCTTCCCGAAGCTCGAAACCCAGTACGGCTGGTTTGAAGTTAGGGCGAAGTTCCAGCCAGGATTACCTCGTCTTCGGACGAGGGTTACCAAGCCAGGTGGCGGTCCTAGCTAGCAATAGCAGGGAATCCTGGAGCCTAAGTGGAAGCCTGCGTGGGAAGTGAGTCACGAAAGATCGTTTGGGCAACACACAAGGGTTTTTTTTATAAATTTTAATCTATTTAAATTACTGGGAAGGTATTACAAACAAACTAACAAAGAAAATTTCAGAAACATATTAGAATAAATTTTATCAGATATTTCGTTTATAAATACATTACTTTCCTAAGTGGAAGCCTCAGTGGATGTGAGTCACGAAAGATCGTTTGGGCAACATACAGGTTTTTTTCTATAAATTATAATTCTATTTAATTATAAATAAGTCTTAATTATCTTTTTATATACAACACACAAGTTTTTTAAATAATATATAATTCTATTTAATTATAAATCACTTTAAGAGTATTTAAGGAATATTTTATAAGAGTATTTAGAAGGTGAGTAAGTAGGATTGAATGGCGAACTGCAAGGTGAGGTACTCCAGGGTTTCAGTGCCATGATTGCTGTGGTTAAATCGATTGAGCATGCGCATGGGTAATAATTTTTAACCCCATATGCTCTTGCAGAGTAAAAATTATGGGTGGAGCTGATGTTGAAGCTGCCAAGCTGCCATTTGAATTTTGATATGTCAGATCCTACGTGGATGGGTGAACATGGACTTATCTCACGACATTTGCAATCTCACTATAAAAGAATAAATACTGCAAAAGGTACACAATTACACAACAAGATGATCAGATCATTCTGAAATCTGTTTTTGCCTTCTTAGGAAGAACTGACACTTCTACACCAGTTGCCATGATGAAACATATAAAATGTAAGCTCTCTTATTTATTAATAAATGAAATTCTTCTTTCATGGCAACAGATCAGAAACACAAGATCATAAAGCGTCCATCTAATCATCCTACAAATAAAGCAGGAACAGACAAATCCACTGTCAACAGCTCTGATGTTACTATGCAGTTAGATCTGGTCATGGATTACAGTTTAGAAGCAACATCATTGCTTTCAAAAGAGGACTTATACCACTCAGAAACAGGTCGTAGAACAGCACAAATGAAAAAACAACAACTTCAGGAGATACAGAAGAAAGATGTTACAGTAACTCCATGGAAACCAGCTTTCAACACCAATTCAAGACATTCGTTATACACATTGTATCCATCTTTAAATAATTCAGCTGGCAGACCAGATACTGTAAAAATACCACCTTGTAATCTCTCCCAAAATGTTCAAGACACACTGTGTGATGATATGGAAGGAAAGGACAATACTAGTGAGAGTTATCACATTAAACAAAGGAGGTAACTATAACTTGGTTAGGGCCACTGTGATATAACTTTAGCAGGTCCTTAGCTGAAGAAACTGCACAAACAAAGCAGCGACTTGAGGACAGGTTTGTTTGAAATATTTAAAGAAATCAAAATAGTATATTTAAACTTTAGTTGTCATGAGCAGATGTATCTGGAGTTCCTTTCTGCTCTCACTCAGGAGATCCTTTCAAATGGGATTCTCGATGACTCCGCCTTAAATGATTTATTTCAAATTCATGTGTCCAATAACCGCCACAAATTACGAGAGGTTCTCCTCCAGTTATTGAAGTAACAACTTTTATAGCATTTCTTTAATTTAGGACTTAATGTGGAATAAAATAGCGTGGTTAAGGACAGAGCTAGGACTGAGCCCAACATCTTGAACTCGAGGAATGGGTTTGAGACTTCTTAGAACTACGAGTCAAGATTATATGTTCTGATGCACTAAATTATAATGGAGACATTTAGTATCAAAAAAGAAAGAAAATTTACAAACATAAACACTACAAACAATTATATTAATATAATAACTGGTTACAAAGAAACAATCTAATGGTGCACAGTTCAAGAGAGAGATAGAATCATTTAAAGTTTAACATTGCCTTTGTTTCTCTTATTTTATCGATCCAACTTTGTGACTCTTCTCTTGATTCTTGAGAACAAAGAGAAATTAATTAGATGATAACTAATGAAATTAATTAGATGATAATCAATGAAATATTCCAATTAATGACCACATCATTCTACTATACAAAGAAAGTGACTAACCTCCTCTAATTTCAAATATTCTGTATGGTGTTGCTATCTAAAAAAAGGTGTGTGTGTATGAGAGAGAGAAAATTTATTCTAGCTACACGATATGTGTTATTATAAACAAACTAAGTTATCATATTGCAGTTTTTTTTCTATTATGAAAATACCAAACCTGATATAAAATGTATTAACAAGGGAACAATACAGTTTCAATATAAATCTTATAGCAACATACAATATGTCTACAGTGACAATATTAGACTCTATGCTAAGATCCATTAACATTAAAATTACTACTATAATGCTATCACAACTTAGCTGCCATAATAGGACAACAGTTGATCAACCTATTAATTCACTATAAACTGGAACTAATAAACATATGAATAATTAATAATTTTGTTGAAACAGTGTGTGCACTTCCCTAGTTCTTAGACTAAAGGAGCTACTCTTTAGAATTATAGGAGATGATTATGAAATGTTTTATGCTTTCAATAAATAATTGACAAGTGAGACTTACTGAGAAAATGCCATCAGAATTAATATCGGTAACTTCTCTAACTTCTTTGAGTTCTATTATACCTGATGGAGCATGACGCTAAAAGGAAGATGCAAGCAATAACATCTATTAACAAGATGATCAACATCAAGTTAGCTATCAGTCATTGGTGAGGGTTCTGTTGGCAAGCAGAGCTAAATGATTCATGGTTTCCTGATTAATTTGGCAAAAATACCAAGGAAAATAAAGAATAACAACATTTTCAATTTAATAATCTCAATATTGCTTGTTTAAGAGGACACCAAGCACCTGGATATACTAAATAAGGATAATTGACATTCCGAATGATGTATCACAAAAGTATATTCCATTGGTACCAGCATTAAACCCTGGTATGGCCATGATCAGTATACCAAGCCTATATTCCATACTGATTGTACTTACCCCTCCTTTGAAATAAGAGAGCTGTTTGCCATTTAATACAAACAATCTCTGTCTCCATTCTGTATTGATTTTGCCTCTCTTGTAAAGATGACCTTCCTTGATTGTCTGCAGGGCAGCCATTACTAGAGAAAAATCATTGATTTTTGCATTCTTTAGTTAAGACGAAATGCACTACTCACTTTATTTAATGCCTGCACTCTATGAGTGCTCTACACAGGGAAAGAGATTACACGAATTGCAACTACAGGAAGTTTTTACTGACAATATTTAACAGGCAATTCTGCAAAAATGCATGCCAACTAATCATCATGTGATCTATATTGATATCACGTGATCATGTATCCTAGCAACTGGCCCTCTGGATAAATAAGATGGCCAAAGTATTTGTAAGTCATGTGGACAAGTACACAGGGAAAGTTATTGGAAAAGTATGTCGTATAGAGAACTTGATCATGTGATATTCACGTGATTTGTAGGTGTTAAGTGAGTCTGTTGTTGGAGCAACAGGTGGTGACGATGAAGAGGATGAAGGAGAGGGTGAGGTTGGTGAGAGTGGAGCAGCTGAAAACAACAGTGGAGGGAACTATGAAGTTGTGGGTACTCTAGCAGATGACCAGTCTGAGGTGCCAAATTGGACCAAGGAGGCAATATTGGTCAGAAGCGAACCATTCATCCATTTGTCTGTTCATCCGTCCATTTATTAATTAGTTCATCCATTCATTATTAATTTATGCATTTATTTTTATAACTTGTCCAATAGCCTGCTAATAGAGACCAGTTACTATCAGTTCTTCTATCATGTGACGTTATCATTTACAATATCAGTGGATCAGAGGAGCAAATAGAGGAACTGACGTGGGCAGTCCAGGCAGTCCATGATCAACTCTCCTCCTTTGCTAGTCAAAAAATCTTCATCTGTATATCAACAATATTAACATGGGCTAGAACCAAACCCCTTAATCCAGTATTTGTTAATTAAATATATATGCTGGCCATTTTAATGTTTTATTTATACAGGATGAACCTGACGTTCCCTTCACAGAAGAAGACTATCGTCGACGTCGGTGTCACCCTAATTTTAAAGAGCACATAACTGCAGAGAAGCTAGTGATCAAATTAGGAAAGACAGTAAGTCATAATTAAGATATTTCTCTCTCATTTTGTATGCTAGGATAAGTCAAAGTTCTCAACTTACGTTGTAGCCAGCGGACTTCAATATGGATGTGGTGAAGATATATTCCACTTCCTATTTAAAGTAATACAGTACACAATTACACATCATTTATTAATGTATTAATTGTTCTCTCTATAGAGTGCTTGGTTGGGGAAAGATAGTGTCCTCAATATATTTGGAGATGGACAGAATACTGTTCCTATGATACATGTACGGGACTTGGCCAGGTGAGTGAGTGTAGGCAGTAATGCATTGTCTATATTGAGTTGATTTTATTTACTGTAGTGTTGTTGTCAATATAGCTGATATTAGACCGAAGGTAAAGTATATAGTTGCTGTGGATGATTCTAGAAACACTCTAGAAGAGATAGTGAAGGTAGAACTAGATCCAAACTTGTTGTAAATGTAACCTTTTTATTTAGAGTGTGAGTAAAAATCTTGGAACAGGTCAAGTGAAAAGGATACCAAAAGAGGAGGCATTGTTTATTTCTGATCTTTCAGTAAGATCTGATAGTTCAGTGATGTATTACATTATCTGGTACTGTAGCAATGTCATTACGATCAATTGTTAGTTAATATACAAATGGAAGCCACTTGTATTAAAGAAATAATGAAAATTGACTGGAAATCAGAGGTAAAAATTAACCATTGTCTGTCCATCTATACAGTATACATGCATCCATCCATGATCCATGTATCCATTTATCAATTCATCCATCCATTTTAGAGTGGACTTGTAGAAAATATCAATGATATTATTGCCGAATACAAACAGACTCGAGGTTTACTAGTAAGATCATTTTCACATTACTGACATTATAGCCCTGCCCACATTAGCCTATTAGAATTTGTATACTGGGTCCTCCAGCTGTTGGAAAGTCCACAGTAGCTGCTCAACTCTGTCAATATTACAAACTGCATCATATCAAGATAGCTAATGTCATTGAAGAGGCAGTGGAAAAGTTGGAACGTAGAGCAGCTAGAACAGATGTTGACGATGAAGACGAAGAAGATGATGATAAAGCACAAGAAGCCAAAGATCATCTTGATGTCTTGAAAGATGACAAAGAAGAAAACAAAGGTGTGGTGTCAAATTTCTGAGTGAGTGACTATCTCATTTTTAGGTCGATATAGCACTCAGCATGTTATTGATTTTTATAAAGCTAAGTTAAAGTCGATGCCTTGTCAAAACCAAGGGTTTGTTTTGGATGGGTTTCCAAAAACTGAAGAGGAAGCCAAAGAACTCTTTGCTCGTGAGTTTTAACATGAATTATTCATGAAATATCACCTCTATTATAGCTCAAGATACTGACGATGATGATAGTCAACAAGAGAGTTATAACAAATTACTGATGCCTGGTTTGTGTAAAATATGATACAATTATTTATTGACACTTTGTCTTGTTTCTAGAGTTGGTTGTTTCACTAAATGCAAACAATGAGTTTCTGAAACAGAGAGTAATGAATTTACCTCAAAGTCAAGTTGCTGGTACACACAACACTGAAGAAGGTATGTGATATAGTTTAAGATTACAGGAGACATAATTTATTGTAAGGTCTCTTAAGACGACTTAAAATATTTCGAGAACAAAATGAAGAGGATATTACTGTATTAAACTATTTTGATGAATTGGAAATACATCCAGAAAATATAAGTGAGTGTTGTCTATCAGTGAGAGAGAGAGAGAGAGTCAGAAACTCATCTCCTATGTCACTAGATGTAGCAGAGGATACCAGTCCAAATATGGAGAAGACAGTTGAACATATTAAGAAGATAATCAAGGTACCAAGAAACTATGGTAAGTGAAATGTCATAGACATGTATTATTTGCACACGTATTAGGTCCAACAGAAGGAGAAAAAAGAGAGATGGAGAGAAAAGCATTAGAAGAGAAGGTAAATGACATTTACAAGTTCCTTGCTTTAAGTTAACGTTGCATGCAGACAAAAATAGAAGAAAATCAAAGAAGAGAAATTGAAAAACAAGAAGCATTAGAGAAAGAGTTAAGGTCTAAAAGAGAGGCAGAATGGGTTAGGATCACAGAACACTACATATTAAATGTTGTACTATAATATTATAGAGCGAACGTTTGGCTCAAGTACAACATGAAGAACAAGAAATGTTAGAGACTCATAGCATTCCTTTACGGAACTATCTTATGCGTCATGTAATGCCAACACTGACAGAAGGATTACTAGAGGTATGTAAAGTACGACCTGAGGATCCCGTGGACTACTTGGTAAGCTATAACAAATACTAAAATAAAATACTCATCTTTGTAGGCGGAGTTTCTCTTTAAACACAATCCCCAAATTGACTGACTTGGTCATATAGATAGCTAATGAGTAAATCCCTATTAATTATTATAATAACAATGCCTATTACTACTTGACCCAAAAAAGGGTTAAAAATATTCTTGATAATTAGCACACACACACACACACACACAGCGTCATATTTGCAAAACATGAGAAAGAAACAGATGTAAACAAATCATAAGTACTTACATAGTACAATATTAAACCCTTATTAAGAAAATATTTGTACAATGTTGGAAAAAAACAGGTATATATAATTAATAATACAACATGTAACAAAGGTCTCATTCTTGTGTTGTACTACATGAATCAAAGTTCTATCTGCAGCATTACCAACAGCAAATATAATTAATACACATTATTAGACATATAAATAATGAGTGACAAGGCATATTAACCTAATAAAATGTAGTATTAATAAGATCTAAAGCTCTGACAAACATACAGTTAAGAAGTCATATTGTAAGTAGAATCAGATAAGAAAAAAACTTTCACACTAATGAGGAACCTTCTAACAGCTACACCCACCACCTTGTTTCTCTTTTAACGGTTGGGAAGGTGTAATCTTGACACTTGGACCCGTGTTACCACCTGGAGCAGACTCGTTACCTTGTACTTTTTTGATCTCAGCAGCCATTGTCATAAATGCTTGTTCTACGTTTGTTGCATTCTTTGCACTTGTTTCCAAAAATGGGATCTGGAGCTGATCTGCAAATTCCTGTGTGTGTGTGGTGTGTGTGCGTGAGAGAGAGAAGAGAGAGAGAGAGAGAGAGAGAGAGAGAAGAGAGAGAGAGAGAGGAGAGAGAGGAGAGGAGAGAGAGAGAGAGAGAGAGAGAGAGAGAGAGAGGGAGGGAGAGAGAGAGAGAGAGGGAGGGAGAGAGAGAGAGAGAGAGAGAGAGGGAGGGAGAGAGAGAGAGGGAGGGAGGGAGAGAGAGAGGGAGGGAGGGAGGGGGGGAGAGAGAGAGAGGGAGGGAGGGGGGAGGGAGAGAGAGAGAGGGAGAGAGAGAGAGAGAGAATATGAGTATAGTGAAACATATATACATATATATATATATATTCCTTACTTTTGCTGTAGTGAAGTCGACAACTTTCTTGTTGGTAAGATCACACTTATTCCCAACCATTAACTTACAAACATTAGTACTAGCATACCGATCAATTTCTTGAAGCCATCCTTTTACATTTGAAAAAGATTCCTAGGGAAAGAGAAATAACACTTTTATCTATACATACTATTGGTTGTTAGGGTATAAAACAAACATTTTATAATGTAGTGTATACTTAATAAAAATAACAAACCAATTATTAATATATTTATTAAAATTTATAAACTGATGACTCAGCTAGTCACATGATTTTACTCAGCAGTTCCACATCATCACTGCCAACATCATTGGCATACAAGGCAGTGGATATTTGACTATCTTATTAAGTGATGAGGAATTCAATTAGTACCTGGTCAGTAACGTCAAATACTATTATGATCCCATTAGCTCCTCTATAATAGCTGGAGGTGATTGTCCGGAATCTTTCTTGCCCCGCTGTGTCCCACTACAGAGTGAGAGAGGAAAATGACCGAGACTGTTTCAGATAATGTCACACGTTCTACTCACAATTTGAAGTTTAATTGTTTTTCCATCCAATTCTACTGTTCGAATTTTCTATTAAAGATAGTAATATAAACAAATTGTATTAAATATAAATTAATAAAAAAACTTACAAAATCTACTCCAATAGTACTGATGTAACTATCTGTATATGTATCATCCTGGAATTGTTTAATAGGAAATTAAAAATGGGTGTGGCTGTCGAGAAGGAACTCACCGCAAACCGCAATAAAAGACACGACTTGCCTACACCTGAGTCACCAATGAGTAGTAGCTTAAAAAGATAGTCACTAGTAAGTGTAGTGAGAGTGTGTGTGTGTGTGTGTGAGAGAGAGAGAGAGACAGGAGATATATATTACATACCAATCTATAGTAAGGGTCTTTATTTAATTACAAATAAAACAGTCTTAGCCACACCCCTAACTAAAAATGCAATATTTCTTAAACAAACTTCACAGAAGTGATGTATTATTGTAATTTTGGTATTCTTGTACTCCACATGTACATTCTACTACCACCTCTAGACACAAATCCATTCTGGTACATGACAAATTTGCCTCATTCCCATACCAGTGATAATAGTTCCAGTTCAGTTACAAATTGTAACGATGTCATCGATACCGAAACAACATATTTGATAATTATCATAAGGACTTAGTTTAAGGACACTAGTAAATCAAACCACACCCCTACAACAAATAGCAATCAAGAACTTAATTACTAGACAGCTGGTAACGTACAAAAACAAAAGGAAATTCCTCTTAACTCCTGAAGGTGATTGGCTAATATATCTGATTCTCTTGGAATAGAGCTACTGACAAATGGTGGAATTTATTCATTGCTACTTAAAAATTATATTTTCTAAATAAATATTGGAACTAATGAAATTAAATGTACAAAGTTTAATAATAAAAACGAACTCTACTGACTAACACACGATTACAAGATTAACAAACTCACTATTCTGGATTGTAAGACATTTTGACTTCTGAGTTACGCGCAAATCTCCGAGTATTATGGCCGCTCTGTATGAGGACCAGTCACTAAGAGCTGAATAAAAGGTCGCTGTGAAAATGGCTTACAACCAACCCCACAGGAAACAAAATGGTGGAGTCTTATTAGTACTGAGCATGCGCAGTAAGGGAAATCATGTGATGTTCAAATTTTGATGTAAAAAATTAAGAATGAATTCAATTTTAAATCCAATGGGATAACAGGGATATCCCCGCTAGTAAATGAAGTAATTAAATTATGTCATCCACAAGGATAGCTCTTCATGCTGGCAGCTGGTATTCTGGATCAGGTAAATTATCAAGGACAATAATTGTATTCGTTGCTCTATTTCCTAGGAGACGTATTGAGTTCACAACTCGAGGACTGGTTGTCTAAAGCTGATGGTACTCATATGCCTGCTAGAGCCATTATAGCTCCGTATCCATGGCAACAGTATTTTGAATTTTAATTGCATTTTTTATACATTGATTATTTCTTTAACACTCTCTCCATAAGTCATGCTGGTTACTCTTATTCCGGACCATGTGCTGCTTTCGCTTATAAACAAATTGATCCCAGTGTAGTGTACGTATGTTACTATTTATAGCAATGAGTAATATATGTTACTATATTTGGAACACTTAGCGAGTTTAACAACATATACACTATATAATGTAATCCCCTTATCATACATGTCATGTTTTATTTTCTATCACAGAAAGAGGATATTTATACTTGGCCCCTCCCATCATGTTTATCTTCCCGATTGTGCCTTATCTTCTCAAACATGTTACGAGACTCCACTTTATAATTTAGACATTGATGTGGACAGTAAGGATACATCCATTAGTCTATCTATGTATCCGTTAGTCTATCTATGTATCCATTAGTCAATCCATGTATCCATTAGTCTATCTATGTATCCATTAGTCTGTCTATGTATCCATTAGTCTATCTATGTATCCATTAGTCTGTCTATGTATCCATTAGTCTATCTATGTATCCATTAGTCAATCCATGTATCCATTAGTCAATCCATGTATCCATTAGTCAATCTATGTATCCATTAATCTGTCTATGTATCCATTATTTTTAGTATATCGTGAACTTGACCTAACTGGTAAATTTAGTCGTATGGACAAGGAAACAGACGAAGCAGAACATAGCATTGAAATGCATTTGCCATACATTGCAAAGATCATGGACAGGTGTGAGGAATTACATTATATTCTTAATATTTATTTTAATAATGTCTCTCCTCTAGACGACGAGGGTCCTACACTATTGTACCTATATTAGTAGGAGCCCTTAAACCTGATAAAGAAGCAGATTATGGACACTTATTACACAAGTATCTCATTGATCCTTGTAATCTCTTTGTTGTCTCATCAGACTTTTGTCACTGGGGTTAGTGACATAATAGAAATTATTACGGTATTCTTACTGTTCCTTTAATTAGGAAAGAGATTTCGATATACTTACTACAATAAAGAACATGGGCCAATTCATGCATCTATTGAAGCACTGGACAAACTGGTTTGTATTACAAGTTTATAAGATTCGTTTGGTGACTGTCTCATTAGGGAATGTCCAAGATAGAGGCCATGGATCCTAAAAGTTTTACTAGTTACTTGCAAGAATACCAGAACACAATATGTGGTAGACATCCTATTGCTGTCCTACTTCATGTAAGTAGTTAAATGAGTGGGTGGAGTGTATAGCATACTCGTTTAAATGAGTGGGTGGAGTGTATAGCGTACTCATTTAAATGAGTGGGTGGAGTGTATAGTGCACTCATTTAAATGAATGGGTGGTATATATAGCACACTCATTTAAAGGAGTTTGTGGATGCATAGCGTACTCATTTAAATGAGTGGGTGGAATATATAGCACACTTGTTTAAATGAGTGGGTAGATGTATAGTGTACTCAGTAAATGAGTAGGTGGAGCATATAGTGCACTCATTTAAATGAGTTGGTGGATTTATAGTGTACTCATTAAATGAGTGGGTGGACAAGAGCAGTTACTTTCTGAGATAATACATCACAAGATTCTTGTAAATATTATCTACTATTATTTTATGTCTCAGGCAATAGAGTGTGCTAGATTAAAGGAATCAAAAATGACCTTTGACCTTCGGTTTCTAAAGTACGACCAGTCTAATAAATGCAAGCATAATTCCGACAGTTCCGTGAGCTACGCTAGTGCATCACTTGTTATTAACTCTAGTTAATTAAATTATTACAGTTATTATAATTATCATCAGTTTTTATAATCAGGATCAAGTGGAGGGGGTGTGGTCACTTAAAGATTGATATGAGACATAATATAAAATTGGATTTTCAGTAATCAATGAAATTAATCAAATTTGAACGAGGTTGTGACAATGATTGCGGGAAAAGAGAAGACAGATCATCAAATAACTAAAAGCGAATCAATACCAGCTGGACGTTGTATACTATTATCTTACCTGCGATCTCATTTCTCTTACCGAGGTAGCATCATCTAAAATTAGCACAATAATAAAATTAATTAATATTAATTAAAAGTTTTACCATCAATGAAAAGTTGAGAAGTCAATGCTCGAAACTACAAAAGATAATTAAATTGAGATCTTATCTTGATCTTATCTTATCTTGATCTTATCTCTGTTAATCACTTACCTCCTCACTTTGTTCTGTATTAGAATGATTAACACACTCGGCAAGTACAGTCTTCAAGTATCGTAAAGCCTCTGTTGGTTCCGATCTAATCAGTTCTCGATATCTAAAGCACATAACATGTACAGTTGTATACATGTTATTATGTGCCACATGTAAATTAACATGTACTATGTACATTTTACATGTAGTCAAGTACATGTTACATGTAGTATTAAAAATACATTTTATTCACCTTTGTTTTCGTATCATGTATACACAGTCCTGTAAAAGTTTTTCTCTGTTGTGTTTTTGGACCTAAAGATGATATATATGTAATTGAGAGAGAGGACACTTGTTCTAAGTCCTAAACATTTATTCTTACTTTCATTGTCCAAAAGTCATCTAGTCTGATGTTTGTTGAACTTCCCCCGCCAGGATTACCGCCAAACATATAATGAATCTGTTTGATAGGATCAAAAACTAATTGATGAGCAAAACGAGGACAAGGTAACGGAGACGAAGATGTAATCCACGACCTTGGATAGAGATAGAACATTCACTATCTGTTTGTCCATGTATCCATTCATCCATCCATTCATCCATCTATCTATCCATCCATCCATCTATCCATCCATCCATCCATCTATCTATCCATCCATCCATCTATCCATCCATCCATCCATCCATCTATCCATCCATCCATCCATCTATCTATCCATCCATCCATCTATCCATCCATCCATCCATCCATCTATCTATCCATCCATCCATTCATCTATCCATTCATCCATCTATCCATCCATCGTTCATAGATCCATCAAACAACTGACCATTTTCCAGACTCTATAGAATAATGACATAATGAATTAGAGTTAAGGTCATCGTTGTTGGTGGGTGTGGTTGTACTATCATGTCTACTCATACCCTATATCAATTATATTATAAATAACAGGGACAGACCCAATCAATTGTCACAAAAATTAATTAACAATAAAATTTTATAATAACAGGGACATACCACATGAAGATATAGTTCAGATCGAATTGGATCAAGAGTTGCTCGTACCGTGAAACCAGCAGCTGGTACTATAAAATAAATGAATACAATATGGAGCAGGATTAGCCTGGTCCTGCCGGCCCACCCACTCATCAAAAAGTAGAAAAACTTAAGCAAGAAATTTTATCAATATTTGTTATTTCAAAGTCTAACGATTTACTTTGTGAGGTAGTACCATCAGCAAGTGGTAATGTTGTATCTGATGATATATTGTAGACCCACATGTCACTATGAAAAGTTACCATGTGTAAAAGTTGTAAGTTACCATTCACTAACCAGAGAGGCTGTTTATCTCTTTGTCCTCCAAGTATGTACAATTGTTGTTTCTCCTGAAAACCAGAGAACCAAAAGAGTTATTTTAAATTCTTTTACGAAGAAATTGTTTTTCTAAGTTTAGATTCAGGCAGCCACTGGTTACTTACTGAATATAGAACCATTGTATGGGCCATCCGTGGGATAGGTTGATGAGGATAAGAACCGTCAGAACTGGTATAGTCTGGTTTAAGACACACCCACTGTTGTTCAAGACATTTGTATGCATATAATCCACTATATATCGATGCTCCTAGGCCTTCCTGCAATAAACTAAGAAAGAGAGAGTATCTTAAGTATTGTAATACATAATACCTGGTTATGACACGTCCACCAAACACATAAATTGTTTTATTGAGAGGATTAAAACAGACTTGATGATCGTATAGTAGGCGTGGTCCATTATCATTGTGTGTGTCAGAGGAGATTCGATGCCATGTCCCAGTTGTTATATGATAGCTATAAAAATCACCCTGCAATGAAGCAACGATTAAACAACATTGAAGTAGTTACTTATAATCTTAACTGGCACTGTGATCGTAAAAAGAGATGCTCTCGTCTCCTGGTCAACATAACGACCAATAACATAGAGAGTTTGGTTCTCAACATCTAAACACATCTTGTGACAAGAGCGCGGTGAAGGACCATCCTACAGAAAGACAATATAGTTGTCACGGCAACATTTATAACACCTACACAAACAAGTATAGTTCTTACATGTTCTGAAGCATCACGACACAAACATTTCCAATGTTTTCTCTCAATATCATATACCCAAAGATCTGCTAAATCCTGAGAACCATCCCATCCTCCAAACATATAAATCAGTTGAGCATTGACGTCCAGACTAAGTTGATGTCCTCCTCTAACACCCGGCCAAGACTGGACATTACCTAGAGAGGCAGAGAAGATAGGTGAGAGAAAGTATGAAAGTATGAGCACCGGACTGGTGAGTCAGTAACTGCCATACAGCTTGAGATGGTTGATCAGAAATATGTCTGTCCAATAAACCCTCTATAAAAACAAATTGATTTTGATATAATGGATAAAAAACCAGATAAATGAACAAAATAGATAAATATAAAAATTAAATATATATACCAGCTGCAGCTTGCGAAAGTAAGTTCTCTGCTTGACTGTGTTCACCTTTCTCAACAAGTATGGTGTGAAGTTGTGTTAGTAAAGGATGTTCTAGATCTAAATGAGCCTGTTTGCAGAGGGCATGGTACGCATCTTGGTAATCTTGTTGTCTTAAATGTTTTAGACAAAGTCTAAGAGCTTCTTGCTCTTGGAACTGTTGAAATGAAAACAGGGATTTGTGATGGATCGATAAAAACAAAGAATGGATCAATGGATGTATACCTCCTTCAATCTTCTTGCAGCTGCTCGTACCAACAAGGGTTCAGAACAACCTAATAACTCCACATACCAAAGACTAAAGTTTGTTTGTCCAAATGTATCCAACAGAACTACAAAACAAAGGGGAATTTCCCATAATTAACTCGTAATTGTCAACTAACCTATCTTTATATACAAACAAGGAAAATGGCCTTCCTCAGTGAGCGTGTGACGAAGATGTACAGACTCGGTCTTTCCATCATTTTTCAATTCACTAAAGAAGAGAACTATTTATTTATTTCTTTAACTTACCAATCCCACGGCCCAAGTTTTCATTCTATTTAATCCTGTTACCTTTCATTGAGACTAACTAATGCATTCTTGTCCATCCCACCCAGTATCTTTATTTTGTGAGCATTACAGGCATGAGGTCGATGATACTTGCCAAATACAATAGCTGTAGTAACAGCTGGTCTTGTTAACTGGAGAAGGACATATTGAGGTGGTCTCCCCGTCTCGCTCAGCCATCTCGAACTCAAGTCTTCAGGTTTGTTCTCCATTATCAAACTACGGAAAATGAGGTTCAAAGAGATAGTAATGTTACCTCTTACCGTGGATGGTATCCAGCTGAATAGCTGGACCATTCTATTACCTCGTATCTTAGTCGTTCAGACATTTTAGAAGTATCTTCATCTTCTAACTTACCGGTCGCCATGATGGACACACCTCTTCATTTAGGGCGTGTTTCTAAAGCTAAGCATGATGGCACAACATGGCTGGAAAGAAGAAGCTCCAGTTCCAGGTTAGTGACTAATTCTACTTGTTATCTCTCTGGATTTATTGACGTCTTGTAGGAAGTGGTGTTCCAAACTTGTATTCTCCATACTCTTTAGATCCAGGGTATTTACCACAAGTGAGCACTCATTATAGTTATCAAATGTTGTCATGGCAACAATATCTTCTTATTTCACTTTAGGGTCCTGAATTTATCTTTCCAGTAGAAGTACGTAAAAAGAGTTGGAATGAGCAAATGTTTGACCGTACAGGAACATGTTATTTGACAGGTAAATATAACCTGTTTTTCCAGTTTTGTCCTAAGCTTGTATCGTTTGTTAAGGTCTTGTGGTAGGTGGTACTTGGGGATTATGGGAGGGTCTAAGACATCCTGAAGGTACAAGTACAAGAGTGAGAGTTACCAGTGTTATTAATGGATGCACTAGAAGAGGACCCTTCCTTGCTAACACTGGTGCTGTATTAGGTATATCACTTATTATAATCTTTGATGTTATTTCAACAGTATTGCATACAAAAGTCCTAATAGAAAATATGATACTTTCAATTAATAGGAAATTAATGCTAAACTTTAAACCATAGCCTTTGAAACCTGAATGTATTGATTTAATTTTGAAGTATAGATTTTTCTACTGGACTTTTGACATACTCGAGATATTAAGTTATCAATTTATTTTATTATCACAATTTCTAACTATCACAATTATTATATAACTGCAATGTCAGCAATAAATACTGGTTATTACTAGTTATTAATTTATTAATTATTACTACTAGTAGTTATTACTAGTTATTAATTGCTACTACTAGTGGTTACTATTAGCTATTTATCTTTAAAGCACTAATGTACTCACCTCTACGATCAACACTGGCACGTTACCGTGGTGTGGATGACAATCTTAATTCTATAGCAGCTGCTTCCATTACGGGTCTTCTATACAAATCAACAGGTATGATAACATTATCATTATCTGTCTTTATCTCTTGCTCTCTTTCTCTCCAGCTGGTTATCGAGCAATGGGGTTAGCTGGTCTTGTGGGTTGTGTTGGACTCGGCCTATATTCTCTATCTTCTTATTATTTTGGTGCAAATCACTCTTTGTTATTTTCTTGATAGAATAAGTACATTCATTGTTACTACTGTAATATACTCTATTAATTTATCATGTGAAATATATTATCAACATATTATTGTAATATATGTTTGTAATCTTGTAATCTGAGAATAAACTATTTTAAAAATACCAGTATTATGTCTGTCCCTCTCGTTATCATTATCAAATATTATCAATTAATTAAATATTTGAAAGTGACATAAACTATAATAGTTAATAAAACAAATTGTAATTACATGGACCACAATAACCATAGCAACGAAGTAACCATGGCAACAATTAACTGAGTCTCTGCTTTACATTAAATGATCTTCAGCGAGTGGATCATCCTCTAGTCCACCTATACCACTATGGCCACTCTGGAGAAAGAGGGTAGGAGTGTGTGTGTAGAATTACGAATTTAGGGAGAGAAACTATCTTACTTTTTGTACAAATCTTGGATCAAGTGCTAGTTGAGAATTAGCTTTACTTAGTTCATTTTGTAAAGCAATACATTCTTGTAATCGTTTCTCTAATATTTCTATCCTGCTACTATCTGTGATATCTTGTTGATCACCTTCATCACTGAAGACGACCATGCCTCCTTGTTGATTAATGGATGCATTAATTTCACCATCTTCTATCTTTGAAAGAGAAAAACAAACATGAGAGTAAGTGTATGACACAAGCGTACCATATCCCGTAACATTTTCTCCATTTCAGATGATCCCGACAAGTCCACACGCTGTGCTGCATCTTCTAGTGGTAGGGTTAAAAATGACTGAAATTAAATGAAAGAAATGACATCATAATTAAGGGGTTTCCCCGTACCATTGTTAATCTCTGTACAGAATGACGAACTAATTGACTCACCACTCGATTAACAAGTCCATAATTACCTTCCTATTAAAGGGGCATGACTCAAGTGGGTGTGGTCAATGTTGAGTTGCCTACCGTTATAAATGATTCTGAGAATCCAGTGATTAATTGTCTCACTGTAGTATGATCTCTGGCAGAGTATGAGCGAGCTAATTCTAAGTAGGTACAACAAGGGTTCTAAATAATATAATGAGACACAGAATCATAAAAATTAATGAAGCTTACTTTGAAGACTTTCTCTACCAGATGTGCTGAACATTGTGGTAATGGGACCAACTGAAATTATGATTATTGGATGAATAGATAAAGAATGGACGAATGGAAAGTAAAGAATGGACGAATGGAAAGTAAAGAATGGACGAATGGTCAAACAAAAATCCACCTACCTTGCCATATTTTAATAAACAAACTAAGGTATACTTTTTATAAGCAGCTAACATGACAGCACTAACTGCTATGGAGGGAACACAAAGACACTGACCAAAGAAAAGACCAATATAATGTCATGTGATAGTCATGTGACAATGTTACCATGGTGAACATTTGAAGAGCTTTCAAATAGTCATGGAGACAAGTATAGACCATACCACCATAATAGAAGAAAAGAACAACATGTTTAGAATCTAACTGTGATCTCTGGAGATAAAGTGACACCAATACAATTAAACGGAAGTTCACTTACCTCTGTTGAAAGAGTTGTGAAATCTTTTTCAAGGAAAGGTAGACATGGTTTAACACATCTTGCAGCTAAACACAACTAAAAGGACACAATGTACAACATTACACATTTTAATATATGAGATCTTATCTAACTTGAATAAGATCACTGTGTATTGCTGTTAATGTCTGATCATTAGGAGGGTAGCGTCGTACGGCATCTCGTACAGCTGCTATACCTAATATTGCCTTATAAGGAAAGAAGTTATAATATGTGGAAGGAGGGCGGGGCACACTAACCTTTCTATTAACACATAATAAATCAGTATATTGATGAATTAGTTCACAGACTAGAAGGGGTTAAAAAAGAAGGCACGATAACATTAAAATATATGTACTCTCTACTTAAGCCACACCCCTAATTAAACTAAAACAATGCTTTTTTATTGCAAATGGCACCAACTGTCAGTTGTTAGAGGGTGTGGCACTTACAAGCATTAGGGTGGAGTCTGACTTGTTCAGGAGTAAAATTAGCGGCAAATGATGCCATACGCCTCACAAGTGTTGCCCATTCTAAATCAAATTGTTTAATTTCCATTGTCCTACAATATAAAAGAGTAGAACCCTGTAATTAAGAGTAATTAATTAAAGATAAACTCTTACATTACTGCTATCCAGACCAAAGAGTGTTCTCCGGGAGATAAAGAAACCAACAGTGCTTCTCTTTGAGTACGATCAATACTTGTTAACTGTGTCCATTGTTCTCGAGCTAGCTGTCCAGCAGTATCGAGTTCGTTATCACTGACAAGACGACACAGCTCTTCCACAGCCGCCATTTTTATCAACCTTGAATATTTGATTACTCTCTCTCTAATTTTGAAAATGTGGGAGGCGTTTGGTTGGTATGGTCTATTACTCTCCTGTCTCCTCAGTTTCTCTCTAGGGTCAGCTTCTCTCTATCTCTTCTCTCATATCATTTTTGGCTCATTTTTATAGATTTTTAATGGTGGTGTGGTATGTTGCTACTCATCAGGCAAAACGTCTTCTTGAGGCTGTACCTCTTCAGCCAGTAAGAGAAAAGTGTGAACTATTGCAACAAGAAACCACACCTTCTGCACAAAAAGGGATAGGATCAGGTTCCCCTCGTGTAGATGAAGAATTAGATAAGGTTGATGAGCCACGCCCACTTTCGTTAGTCATTTACATTGCAGGTAGTGGACTTGTGTCTACGAGACTATCTCCAATCATGGTACCACCCACTTGTTACTGGGAGCACTGCATTGTTAGATGAAGCTAAAGCAACTTCCTCTCTAGTTGTTTCTGCTGTCAGTAGGCGGTGCCAGGAACCGGAGTTTCTCCCTCTCTTTATGGAAGCTCTTGTTGATATTCTGATTGGTCACTTTAAGTTGTACAAAGGTGCTTTATCTCAAGTTACACCTGGTAAATGTTAGTTGTTGTTCTCTCTTGTTTATTGACATAATTGTTTTGTAGAGAAGAGCGTTGAGAAATGTATCGAGGAGTGTGATAGTGAAGGGTGGAGTGTGATATGTGCTGGTGGGGAGGCTGAACTAGGTATTAATAAATTAATGGATGGATAGACTTGTGAAGAATGGATGTATAGTCAAGTGGATAAAGGGCCATTGAGTAACAAATAAAATACTTTATCTTGTAGTATATCTCCGTGGTGTTACAGAATATGTACTAAATCTAATACTACCCTCGGAAGATTTCTCTAACCCTCTCTTTCATAGCTTGGCACAAGATTTAATAGCAGAGCAAATCCTATTACCAACAGCTCACTATTGTACTACCTCTTATTTTGTTAATTCCACTGTTGTCTCATTGGTACAGCCCCTACATAATAATCTCATAATTAAATATTTTATTAGACTAAAGACACTTCACTGACAGGAGAATCATTGCTTATTGCGTTGTCTTGTGCATCAACAGAGGAGATAGCATTAACACTGAGTTTGACAGCTGAAGAGATAAAGGTTTTAAAAAAGAGAGGAAAAACAGGTTAGTAGCAGGAATATTGCTCAACCTTGTTCCTTGTTCATTCAACTTAGAATTGGATCAGTTTCAATTAAATAGTTTGACGTATCTTTCGAACCAGCTCTCTCAAATACAGGAGACAGGATTGGTATGGATGAATGGATGGATGAATTAACAATAGATAAATGGACAGATGTATGTATGGATTAATGGATAAATAGACTGACCAACAATGTACATTAAAGACTGACTGATCCATTATTTTGTAGCGAGAAGCTGATGAAGTCAAATATAAAGATCATATGCCATTTCTTGGTGTCTCTATACCAGAATATAGTCAGTTCTATCACAATTTCTTGTCAAACCAGTTATCATAACCTGCAGGATTAGTATCTGAAGGTCGAGTTAAACGTGTTGACTACAAGATTATTGTGCAGTGTCAGCATAAACAAGGACCAGTTGAAGAATGGAACACTTGGCGTAGTTTCTCTGACCTTCATGACCTACATCTTAAACTCAAAGTAATGAATCCTATGGAAAATGGAGTTATTAAAAGTTATTACAGGAGTCTACTCAGACAGCAGATCTCCCAACTCTTCCTAGTCAAACAAAAGCATTTAACAGATTAGATCCAGCATTTCTAGAACACAAGAAACAAGGAATGCAGTTATATTTACGGAGTATATCGTCGCAGGAATTTCTCAATTCTCATCCGAATTTGTTTGAACATATTATCCTTTTTTTAACAGAGTCATCATATATTAGACATAGTACTGAGATAGCTAGAACAGTATGTTAATAGATGAATGGATGGATGGATGGATGGATGCATGCATGCATAGATGGATGAATGGTAGTTATATTTCTTGTAGGTAGACAAACTTGTTCAACCATTGAAACGAACCAAATCTGATATAGCAAAGGTACAAATTATGCCATCAACTTCTCCTTCACTTTTTCGTAAATCCGTCCTTGAAGAAGCTGAGGAAACTGATGAAGAAGAGGTTATTTTTTATCAACTGTATTGTGTATATGTGTGTGTTGTGTATGTTTCCAGGAAGAAGAGGGTGTGGCCATTCTTTTAACTCTTCTCGATGAGGTCTTTGATGTAGCAGCTGACCAATGGATACAGCGTCAGTTATCACACTTACTACGTCAACTCCTTGGTTCTATGCTCTCAGACAAGATGGGCAAAAGGATGATGGAGGCTCTAGATAACTATGCCTCTGGAGATCATATAGCTGACTTGATAGGTCAATTACGTACCTCATTGTGGCCAGACGGATATCGAGCTGAAACAAGACAACCTCCATCTCCTGAAACCCTGCATTTGACTTCATTATTAGCTAGAACTAAATTAATTGGCAGTGTACCTGATGATTTGAAACGATTGTTAGGTTCTAGTACTACCCATAAAGGAATCATTAGGTACGTGTACTTACTCTGTTTGTTACTCTCTCTCTCTCTCTCTCTCTCTCTCTCTCTCTCTCTCTCTCTCTCTCTCTCTCTCTCTCTCTCTCTCTCTCTCTCTCTCTCTCTCTCTCTCTCTCTCTCTCTCTCTCTCTCTCTCTCTCTCTCTCTCTCTCTCTCTCTCTCTCTCTCTCTCTCTCTCTCTCTCTCTCTCTCTCTCTCTCTCTCTCTCTCTCTCTCTCTCTCTCTCTCTCTCTCTCTCTCTCTCTCTCTCTCTCTCTCTCTCTCTCTTAGACTCTTTGATATGTTTCAACATAAAAAATTTAACTTACAATTACTCTATCGTATTATTGAAGCTCTTCTCTGTTCACTATTTCCTGAAAGAGATTTGAATCATGCATTTCATTATCTGCGAACACAAACATTGTTAAAAGCTAACACACGTTAAAATTAATATTACTTTAAAGAAATTTATAAGATAATTTATGATGTGTTATAAATATTCAAGATAATTATATTCATAGTAGTTGTTGTTCATGAATAAAATTAATAATTGAAGTATGAGTAGTTATAAAGAAGATTTGAGAACTGTTGGAGCTTTAGAGATAGTGAGAGAAATATCATCATATCTCTGTTATACTGGGTTCTCTGACACTTCTGGAGAATGGACTATCACGTGAGTTCCTCATAGGAGAAGATACACCTCCTTTCGAGAGGAGGTATAGATGTGGAATAACTTTCTCTCTCTCAGGTTTACTGATGGAGTGAGTGTCTGGAGAACTGGACTAGCAGAAAGATATGTAGTAAGCATTAATCAAACAAACCTGTCTCCTATTATCTTACCTGTAGGTGGAGCTAAAAGTACCTCTCTCCCAAATAAGGTAATGAATATCTTAATACAATTTCCATTTCTTGGCATTTATCTTTAGTGACTGTTTACATAATGGTGATGTTCAGGCATCTCCAGCTATTAGTTCAATAGCTCTTACTTTGGCCTGTCCTCAAGACAGTGTTGATCTCGACCTGTTAGAATTATCAGCTGCTGATAAGAGAGAAGAAATGAAAAAATTGATTTTCTTATTGGCTGGCTATGTAGTGACATTACGAGACAACTTAAATGGTAAGTAAAAAAGGAATGTCAATATTTTATTATTACTGGTAGATCCAGTACATTTCTATTATCAGGAGTGCATCAATAAAAGGGAGGAGCATACAACTCCCACTCAAATAATTGAAATCTGTAGTTAGAGCATGGTCAAATCAGTTGCTATTTTTAGACTTTCTAATGATGTACTCTTGATACTATAAATAGTACACAGTTAATATATTGATTATAACAGTACTTCATATTGCAATTAAAGTTAGTTCACATATGTAATACCAATAGCCCATTGCAGCCCCTCCCCTTTTTTCCCATAGGAGGAGGGGCTGGCTGCACGTACATATAATATATTCTTCATTTTATAGATTGTAAATTGAAATTAGCTGATGCTCAGAGACAAAGAGTTAAGTCAATTGAATTTTATCATGTTATTATTATTTTCTACTCTAGGAAGTAGCTAAACAAGAGACATTCCTAGGTTTGTCAGACATCTTGTTGAATATTAATAATATCATTATTATCAGATCTTGGTGGTCATTCTAGTGGAAAAGCTCAAACTCGTCCTAAAAAACCAGCTGGACACAGTCTGATAAATCCAAGTACTAAAAGGTATACAATCTGTTTAGAAGATACTGCTATGTGTAATTATGTGTGTAGGCGGAAAGCTGCAGCTGGTGTAGTTTTTGGTGATGAAGACTAAGTCCCCCTCTTCTCTGTTTATTTCTCCTTCTATAACTTGACTCTCAATATTTTAAGATAAAAATCAATGACCAAAATAATACTGTATATACAATACGATACAACAAATGTGTTACCATGGTAACATCATGGCAGGATTACACAAAACATAGAAGTCTAGATTAATACAAAGAATTAACTATTTTATTGAATGATACAGCCGGAACTAGTCTGTGGTTGAGGGGGTTTGGCTGGAGCAATATTGGGTTCTGGAACAGGTGCTATTTCTTCATGACTAGCAGCAGACTGAGAGAGGGAGGGAGAGAGAGAGTTATAAGGTATATTTTGTATAACTTACTGTAGAGTCATATTTTGTTCCTTCTTGTTGGCCTTCAGCAACTTCAAATGCAGCGTAGACCTCTTCTGTCCAGAGCTGATGGTGAGGAGGAAGAGTGAAGTCTTCTGGTGTTGCTAAACCAAATACTTCTTTCTTTGGGATTTCAGGCAACTCATCAGGAACTTTTTGATAATATCTTTACAAGAGAAGAGAGTAGACTGATAAAGTGGGCATTTATAAAGACTTCCTTACATGAAACCATTTTCTCTTTCGCTTTTGTCTAAATGAAGTTTGATCATTGGAGCTAATTTCTGAAAGAAAGGATGATGTTCTGGTCTAGCAATAGTACCAGGACCCTTTGTTTTAGCATATTTTGCACACAATTTTGTAGCACACTCACTTACTAAATAATAATATATCAATAATAATAATAATAATAACAATAATAATAATAATAATAATAATAATAATAATAATAATAATAATAATAATAATAATAATAATAATAATATAACAAGTTACTTTACTTACAGAATTGACTGTGTTGTAATACTCTTACTGATTCTCCACATTTCTCTTGTTCAAGTAATTCTTTACCAAAGAAACAATATGACTAAAGGGAAAATGACGTTTTTATTTAGCACATGACAGAACTCTTTACAGTACTATAGCAACAATAATCAACCTCTGTATTAAGAAGTACAAAGACACTTTTATTTTAAAGGACATGTTTCAGGATCCCAAGTGCCTATTATTCTAAACAGGTTTTTACTTACGTAAGACTCATAAAATGCTCCTTTGAGTTGTAAATATGTAGTCCATTTACCAAACTGAGCTGGATCGAGGGTCTTGAGAGCATCAGCTAGATGAACAAGGAGTGTTACCCCAATTAATAAATGAGTTAATTACCTGCTAAATTAAATAAATTAGAAGTCTCGGCTGCTAATGAGAATACAATAGCAGGTTTGTGTCCAAGTTCTAATGCTCTAGCCAATGTTACTATATTAGGAGAATGAATTAATGTAAACATGAAGACATAGGAACCAACCTTCTTGTGCTTCAGCTTGAGATTGTTGAGCATATGCCTCAATAACACGTGGATCTGTATCCACTCCTTTTTCCGGTGACGCTGGAAGTCGAGTTAGAAGTACCTCTTTGATATTAAGGAACATTCCAGCTGAAATCTTGAGGCTACGATGAACCTCTTTAGCTTCTTCCATTGTGATAGTGTCTGTGGACGCTACTTTCATTGCATGTTTTGAATGCCATATTGCCATGTTCATCACCACAGCGACCAATTCAAACATGGCGTCTGAATGAATACTAAAAAAGAACTCCTATAACTTAATAATATCACACCATATTGGGCGTACCTTGGTACACGCCCACCTAATGAGTTGGTCCACTTAAATGGAGTCAGCGTGCGTAATTTACTGTCCCCTCCCGTGGGGGCATCAACTAACCCCCGTATTAATCCTACATACTCTGTAAAGACAACTGTGATTTCATCGACTGGATTTTCAGGATTACCAAACAGTTCTATTAATCTTTGTCTACTTGCTCGTAGTTGTCTGCAGGAAAATGAGCAAGGTGATTGGGTCTCCAATAACAAAGGTTTGACTCACTTGAGCAATTCGTCACATTTAGATCCTTTGGCTGCCTTCTTTAAAGCTTCAAATTTGAGTGGCTGAGTGGCTTTGAGAGGATTGCGATGAAACCAATGAGCCATTGTCAGGGAGTTTTGTAAGTCAAGATCCTGTCATATGATTGCCACTCCCATTAACTTTTAACCGCCACACCCCCTAATAATTATAAAGTTACTTGTTTGAACCTGGAATATGGCGGAAGGAGAATTGCCTTTTCGCACTGAATATGCAAAATCTAATCGCTCAGCTTGCAAACTGTGCAAGAACAATATCAATAAAGACAGTCTAAGAATGGCAAAAATGGTGCAGGTATGTGTTTTTTTATTCTCCTATTCCTCTCACCTTTTTTTCACATACAACACAGTCACCTCATTTTGATGGAAAGGTAATACTCCATTATAATACATGTAATAACATGTTAATGGTCCACTTTATTTAGATACCAAATTGGTATCATTTCAGCTGCTTCTTTAAAATCGCCAAAGTAGATACTATGGGACAAATTAGTGGATTAGGAGGAATACGATGGGAAGATCAACAGAAAATACAAGAAAAACTAGAGGGAAGTGGACAAGAATCAACTGATGGACCAAGTGTAGAAGATTTAAAAATAAACGAGAGTTTTAGAGTAGAATATGCGCCATCTGGACGAGCAGCGTGCCGTCACTGTACTAGCAAAATTGAAAAGGTATAAATTAATATAGAATTAAATGGGATTATTATAAGGGGATTTTGAATGCAATTAAATATAATTAGATTGTATAATATTACAACCATGGTATGTCTTTCCCTGTCTGTGCAAATAAGTAATTAATATATATTATTATAGGGGCTTCCTCGTATCTCACATATACACTGCCACAGTGGAGATGGTTATGAGGGGTCCGTAGATCACTGGCATCATATAAAGTGTTTTATTGAGAAACTGCCAGAAATGGATGCTGTTGGTAAGACAAAAGGAAGGGTCTATTCATAACCATTGCTATGAATACACACAACACGACTATTGCACTCTCAATAATGTCATTCAGTTGTCAATAGTGGTTAGTTGCTCTAACCACTGAATTGTCACTGAAGTTAAGCAACATTGAATAGGAACTTTATTCTGATGGGAGACAGTTCATATCTACATTACCTCATTATAGAGAACTAGGTGACTTTATATATATGTAAATTACTTTATTATTATAGGGTTAGTTCCTCAACAAATACCTGGCTTTAAAAGCTTACGCAAAGAGACTCAGAAAGAATTGATTGATGCCTTTCCAACTCAAGTAGCTGGGTATGTTATCTTTTAAAATTAACAGCTGGTATCTTCCCTCTTGAATGCAGTACTAAACGTAAAGCAAAAGAAAAGGCCAACAGTAAAGTCAGTAAGAAGCCTAAAGTTGAAGATCCTGAAGAAAAGGCACTCAGGGTATCTCACATGACTGTCATGTAACTGTCATGTGACATTATACTCTATTAGGAACAAAATGAACTTATTTGGAAGATACGAGACCAGCTACAAGATAATTTGACAATGCCTGAATTAAGAGATATGTTAGAGACAAACCATCAAGCTGTACCTTCTGGAGAAAGCAAAGTATAATGTGATTATGTTTATACTATATGTCATATTGTATGAGTAGTTGTTGGATCGTTGTTCTGATGGAATGGTGTTTGGAGCTATAGAGCCTTGTGATACATGTGGAGGACAATTGGTTGTACTTACACATCATTATGTGTGTACTGGTAATATATCAGGATGGACTAAATGTACTGTCACAACAACTGAAGTTAAGAGAAGAAAATGGAAAATACCTAGTGAGTTGAAGGCAGAGTTTGGTTTCTTGTAAGTTTGTTATTTATCGTTTTCTAATAATTTATCTCTTTATAGAAAGAAATATAAATACGAACCCAGAGATCGATTATTTCCTAAAGCTCCGCCTACTCCATCACCTAGCTTAGACAGTAGCCTCCCCTCTAGTTCAAAGTCCCTTGTATCTCAGTAAGTTATGTGGAATTCCATTCCTATACTCTCCCATTCCAATACCATTCCATTCTGTTCCTTTCCATTAATTCATGTCCATTGAGTTCATGCTATTCCACTGTTACTCCATTCCCATACTCTCTCATTCCAATATTATTTCATTCCTATACTCTTCCATTCCAATACTATCTCTTATCAGCTTCAAATCCTTCATTGTCCCTGTAGAGATCCTAGTAAAACATTGGCAGGTTTTAAAATTGTCATTCTCGGTCGACTTAGCAAGACAAAGGCTCAACTGACAGCTCAGATAAAGAGTTTGGGTGGTGAGGTGATAGGGACCCCTAACATTGATACTACAATATGCATCAGTAACAAAGCAGAATTAGACAAGAGAACTAAGGTTGTAGATAAAATCAAGGAGTGTGATGTACCCGTTGTTGATGTGGAGTTCTTAGATGATGCTGCTCATGGTGGTGCCCTTGTTAAGATACCACCTCACACTATAAGCTCCTGGGGAGCACCACGGCATACTCTTGTTGGCAAAGAAGAGATAGATGCTGGATCACTTGATAAACTGTTTGAAAAAGGTACAACAATGTCATTGAATTAAATTATCGTGATTTATGTTTTATAGCACCTCAAAAAGTAAAAATGAAAATTAAGGGAGCAGCTGTAGTAGATCCTGATAGTAGTAAGTTGTCCACACACCCATACATCCATTCATTAATCCATACATCCATTCATTAATCCATACATCCATTCATTAATCCATACATCCATTCATTAATCCATACATCCATTCATTAATCCACACATCCATTCATTAGTCCCATACATCCATTCATTAATCCCATACATCCATTCATTAATCCATACATCCATTCATTAATCCATACATCCATTCATTAGTCCCATACATCCATTCATTAATCCCATACATCCATTCATTAATCCATACATCCATTCATTAATCCAATCATCCATTCATTACTCCCATACATCCATTCATTAATCCCATACATCCATTCATTAATCCCATACATCCATTCGTTAGTCTGTGAATCAAATTATCTATCTATCCATAATAATCTGACTTAACCTGCTAAACTGGTTTATTTAGATCTAGAGGACACTCATCACGTTCTTGAATTCCCAGCTGGTACTGTCTACAATGCAGTATTGGGAATGGTAGACATTGTAAAAGGGACTAACTCGTATTACAAATTACAACTCCTAGAATCTGATACTGGTCAAAAATATAGTCTATTTCGTAGTTGGGGGCGTGTCGGCACCACAATTGGTGGGAATAAAATAGAGGTACCACATTATAACATGTCAAACCAGTTTTGTTAACTTGTTTTATAGAATTTTGGTAGTAGTCAAAAATCAGCTATTTACGAGTTCCATCGTTTGTATGAGGAGAAGACTGGCAATACTTGGGATAATAGAAAAATATCAAATAAAGTACCTGGCAAGTTCTATCCTCTAGAGATGGATTATGGTGATGACAATGATGCTGTTGTAACATTGAATGCAGCTGGATCTAATTCCAAGTTAGCACCAGAAATACAGGACTTAGTTCGTATGATTTTTGATATTGAGTCAATGAAAAAAGCTATGATGGAATTTGAGGTGAGAGAGAGAGAGAGAGAGCACTGTGTTGTTTCACTTCATTTTTTCTAGATTGATATGAAGAAAATGCCTCTTGGTAAACTCTCAAAACGACAGATCCAATCCGCCTACACTGTTCTAAATGAACTTCAGTCTGAAATTACAGGAGAAAAAAATCCCGCAAGACTTCTCGATGGCTCCAACAGATTCTACACACTAATTCCACATGATTTTGGCATGCAGAAACCTCCACTTCTTGACACTGAAGATATTATTAAAGCTAAAACTATGATGTTAGATAATTTGTTGGAAATTGAAGTAGCCTACTCTCTGTTGAAATCAGGAGAAGAGACAACAGACAAAGAGAAAGATCCTTTAGATGTTCACTTTGAGAAGCTCAAAACTGATATGTCTGTTATACCTAAAGATAGCGACGAGTTCAAGAGATTAGTAGAGTATGTTGCCAACACGCACGCAATCACACACAACCAGTACGAACTTGAAGTGATGGAAGTCTTCAACATATCACGACACGGAGAAGACAAGCGTTACAAACCTTTCTTAAAACTCGACAATCGTATGCTACTTTGGCATGGTTCCCGTGTTACTAATTTCGCTGGTATACTTTCCCAAGGTCTTCGTATTGCACCCCCAGAAGCCCCAGCAACAGGATACATGTTCGGAAAAGGAGTTTATTTTGCGGACATGGTATCTAAAAGTGCTAACTATTGTCGTACATCCTCTAGGGAACCAATTGGTCTTATGTTACTCTGTGAAGTTGCCCTCGGTAACATGTAAGTCATCAACTGTTACTATAGCGATATTACATTTTTTTATTGGTTTAGGTATGAGAAAACACAATCAGAATTTGTGAACCAACTTCCTTCTGGTAAACACAGCACTAAAGGAATTGGACGTACTACCCCCAATCCTGAGGGAAAGTTTGTAATGGATAATGGGGCTGTGATACCCATGGGCAAAGGAATGTCAAGTTCCACAACTTACACATCATTGCTTTACAATGAGTATCCTTGTGATAGTAAAAAACATTTCTGTTACATAATAGTTTTGTTACCGTCTTTAACTTATTGTTCAACTAGATATATTGTTTATGATGTGGCCCAGATCAATATGAAATATCTTCTCAAGATGAACTTTAAATATCGGTGGTGATGTACTGTCCCCTTCCCAAACAAACCACACCCATTTCTTGTGTCACGTTATTGTATAAGCACTATAGTCATTCCTCATTTAAGCCACACCCATATTAGTATGTTGCGTGAACCTTTTTGTAACTGACATCATTTCTGTTACTTTTTTATAATTAAAATATTAATTTTCTTGCTTGAAATACGACAGTTACTGTCTCCAGATAACATTTCAAAACACTAAACAGAAAAATCTATTTCTCATCATCTGGTTTAGTATACATATAGGTGAGTCCACATTTGCCACAGTATTGCCTATTAAAGTGGGCTGCCATAAATATACCAGCTCCACAATCAGGACCCGGACACTCGCGTCTCAACCTTTGAATTTTGCCGTTGTCATCAACCTAATAAAGAGACATAGGATAGGGAGTAATTCTCAAAGACGCTGACTTTGTAATATTTGAGTACTGCCAATTTGACTTTCTTTTTCTTGTGTTTTATTTTTTTAGGAGTTGTGTAGTTCTTCTTCTTACGTTTCTTACCTCCGCCCCTCAATCTTAACACCAAATGAAGTGTCGACTCCTTTTGGATGTTGTAATCTGAGAGGGTCCGGCCATCTTCTAGTTGCTTTCCAGCAAAAATGAGTCGCTGTTGATCCGGTGGTATACCTAACAATTGAATTAATGAAAACAAGATATAGTGATAAGTCTACCTTCTTTGTCTTGTATCTTTGCTTTAACATTTTCTATGGTATCACTTGGTTCTACCTAGAAATGCTGTGTCATCATACACTCATTCTAATTACAGCCCAAATCTTACTTCAAGTGTGATTGTTTTTCCAGTGAGGGTCTTGACAAATATCTGCATCTTGGCCCTTTGAAAGAAAGACAATGTTTACCTCAAGTAAAAGACATCATGACAAAACATAGGTAATAGACCATTCAATTTAATATAAATTTCTTTTCTTTTTATATCTATATTAACCTTACATTTTCACCTATCAACCACACAGTTAGATGATGTAAAATTACAACTACTGTATGAACAACAAATATTTTAACCTACCTCCTCTAAAACCTTTATTAACTTTTACTTTCACGTGGAGAGAGGTCTTTTGAGCATGCGCACAACGAATGATATTGATATCCTATATCTAATTAATGCACATTTAAGAGTAACTGAGAGCTAAAAATTTAATACTGCTAAGTAAAGTTAATTAACATTTACCTTGTTTGTGTTAATGTAAGGAGAAAATTTTATTAATAGAACAGCTTTCAGTATTGTGTAATATACATATATATGTACTCAGATATACACTTTATAAATGTATGATTGTATTCGGAGATTAAGATAATTTTTTTACATTTATTTAATCCGTATATATTTTTTAGTTTAGCAATAAATGTATATTACATTTCTTTAAATATAAAAACATTATTTAAGTTTTGAAAACAGTTCAATCCATTATCCCTGGGGAGTTGTGAGTAACGTTGTGTCACTCACTATAATTATGTAAACGTAAACAATAATTATTCGAATCATAGCGTAACCTATTATCCAATTCATGACCGGAAACAGCTTATTTGTTACTAGGACAACAAAGTTGGAATCTATGCTAGTGTAGCCTTTAGCCAATCAAAATTGACCTAGCTTGTGTTGCAACTACAGCTCATGTAGCAGTTGGGTGGATAAAACCTCACGATTTCCCGCCTGTAGAATCAATCAGTGAGTAAGTGGTAAAGCACTCATATCTCGAGTTAGCACCAAGAAGTCGAAATAATGGTAAGTTCAAATTTTTAGCCCGTTATTTTATTCTTTAACCTAATCATTTATAGGCTGATCAACTTACAGAAGAACAAATTGCTGAATTTAAAGAGGCTTTCTCCCTCTTTGACAAGGATGGAGATGGTACCATTACAACTAAAGAGTTGGGTACTGTTATGAGGTCATTGGGTCAGAATCCAACAGAAGCTGAGCTTCAAGATATGATCAATGAAGTAGATGCTGATGGTAATGGAACCATTGACTTTCCTGAGTTTCTTACTATGATGGCTCGCAAGATGAAAGATGCTGACTCTGAAGAGGAGATTCGTGAAGCTTTTCGAGTCTTTGATAAGGATGGAAATGGTTTTATTTCTGCTGCTGAGCTGCGTCACGTGATGACTAATTTGGGCGAGAAACTAACTGATGAGGAGGTTGATGAAATGATCCGTGAGGCTGATATTGATGGAGATGGTCAAGTTAATTATGATGGTAAGTTAAGTTGATGTTTTGAAATAAAAATTTTTATTCCTCATTTTAGAATTTGTCAAGATGATGACCAGTCGATAGGTATCTAGTCTCAATGTCTAAAACCCTGACTGTGAACACGCTATGTTATAAGCTGTTCTGTTTTTATAATAATTTAAAGCTAATAAAATCTGATTTATTATTTGTCATTAATTTAAAAAGCAATTAAGCATCTATGACGTCATAATTACATTATTGGTGACTATAAAAGTGCTGTGGTCGCGTCTTTATTTTTACAATTCTAGCCTCAGCTATTTAAGTTGTAATTTGCGCTTTGGTAAGGGATGAATCTACTTTGTTGCTTCGAAGACACCACTACTGACTCAATGGTAAGCACAGCAACTGATATAAATTCCTTTATGTAATGCTCCACAGGCTGCACACCAAAAAAAAGACGAACCCAAACTGGAAGATGGAGCCTTGGAGATTTGTCGCAAGTTTGACAAAGACGGAAACGGGTACTTATCTAAGAGTGAAATCAGAGATGCTGTAGGTAATTCCATGACAAAACAAGAAATCGACGAGTTGTTAGAAAAGGCAGACACCAATCACGATGGTAAAGTGGATTATGAAGGTGAGAAGATAGATGTGATAGAATATATGTTTGATGGTTCTTTATGTTTGATCCTTAGAATTTTTTAAGGCCGCCTTTTCAAAATAACACTAAATCAAACTTTTTATGAAGGCTGACGAAACAATAACACCAAAATATTTTTTTTGTAAATATAAAATAAATGTACAATTAAATACAATACAACTTGTGTCATGTCTATAAAATATAATACAACTTATTTCCTTTGCCAAGAATATTCTTTGATCATGTTGCTGCTATCCCCGTCTTCTTTTTGAGATGATAAGATACAGCAGGGAGAGGTTTAGGATCTCCAAAACCAGATGTACTGATATTGTAAGCTCCAGGACCTGGAACCCTCTAAAAAGAAATTATATTATGTTCAAACAGCTATGATAGTAGTATGTATGAGACAGATGGTCATGATCAAAGGAATTTACATGTGTGGGTGTGAGACAAAGATTATAAGCTACATATTTTAATATACAAGTGTCTTTACATAATCAACCTGCTTACCGATCCCCTTCCAGAAAAGCGTGGTACCTTTGACACAAAGACAGATTTTATTGTTGCCGAACTTGGTCTGGTTGCATTCTTGTCATCATACAATCCAGGACCAGGTCCTTGAACCTGTATACATGTATACAGTCAAAACAAACAATGCCCTAAAATGGACAAGTACATGTTTTTTTAAACTTACAATGCTAAATTGATGATTGCCCTCCAGTTTGCGAACCACACGTGATTTGTAATTGCTGTCCCTAGTATTAAATTATAATAATAGCGAATTATAAACTAGCATTGTTCCATGTGACTAGACAGATAAATCTTAACTACTTTAATGATCTCTAGATATTTCATACTTCAAGTTTTTCTCTCTCTCAACTTGACTAGTTTCAACTATTCTCAAATCATACCATGCTGGGCTAGTATCTAGCTCCTATAAATAGACCATTAATAAAAATATTATGATATATATGTATCTTACTTTGTCGCCGTGTCCATGACCTATCTTAGGTCCACTGCCACGATCCAATCCTCTAAAATTATATGTAGCTGGTCGACTACCTAATTCTTCTAAGAAGTTCCGTTGTTCATATGCTCCAGGTAATAGGACTTCTCCTGCACTGTGGAATCTTGCACTAGTAGGTCTACGACCGCTACCTCGAAATCCATAGGTTGTTGTCTGATCTTGTAAGTCATCTACAAATCCTTTGTGTTGGTAAGTACCAGGAACAGGTGTTTCCTAGTGTGATGACATTGAAAATGATACTATGTGATTTAGTGAAGTAAATTAATTATATGTAGTTGATAAATATATTATAATGTAGCTTCATTCGCACTTTGACGTAATGTCTCCACCACTCTCTGTTTGTCTCAGGTGCATCAAAACGTGGTGCTTGTTCCTCCGTACCACGTTTAGTATATGCACTATATGGACGTCTGGACCTAGAAGACGAGAAAGGCCGTGCTGAAGTTGTTCTTGGTCTTTGCACAGCACTCGTTGTTCTTCGTATAAGCGAGCTATCCAGGCTGCTTCTTCTCTCTAAAGCAGACATAGTACGTTAGTGATAATTGCTGCAAATAAATGAGCTCCACCCAAAAAATGACAGGCGTGGTTGAAGGTGTGGCTTTATCTAAGTCTCAATTCACAATGTCTACACCGCCAGAGGGTATAACACAAGACATAGAGGAAGTAACAGACACTGACCATAGAGATGGAGGACCTCTCCCTATGAAATTTTTCTCCACTTGGGAAGTCAGAAAAGTTCAACCAAATTGTGTCTCTAGGTATGTACTAAAATAATAATAATCATATTAATTTCTGTTATCAATAGATCTTGTACGTTGACTATTACAAGATTAGAAATACTTCAGTCAATTGAGCCAGGATTACAGTCAGTAGTACTATCAGTATCAATGAAGGTCAGATTAACAAGACACACTAATCTATTTAAAATGTATTATTTTTACATAGACTCCACATAGATCATTACGATCCAATGAACTGGAAGTACCCATTAATGGAATTATGGATATATCACTAAATCTTACTTTTTCATTAGAGGTAGAATATTCTCTATTTAAAGAGAACAGTTCAATTTTATTTGTATGTCTATAGTATCCACATTTTCTCAAAAGAGGAGGCAATGATTTACAAATACGTCTTCAAAGAAGGAAACGTTATCGGAACAGAACTATTAGAGGTTATAAAACTCTAGCACGAGGAGAGGTCAATATGGGACTAGTATTGCAGAAAAGTTTTCAGGTAAATAATACCAACTAGCGGGAACAATTAATACTATTATTCTATTATAGGGAGTTGTTAAACTTTTCACTGAGAAAAATTCAGAACCAGTTGCTACAGTGACTGTTGGGTCCTTAACAAGTACACCAGCTGCTGATTTTGAAGCTCGTCAAACTGCTGATGGCGGTAAGAAGAGACTATTGGAAGACATATTCTGTCATTAATTTATAGCTTCTAGTGATGAAGAAGACGAGATAATATTCTCTGATGATCGTGGGACCGATTCAGATAGCTTGGAGGAGAACATAGATCCAGTAAGATGGTATATTGGTAATTACATTTCTCACCTATACACAAGATAGACCCTTGTCCCTACAATAGTTTAAGTGTGTATATGATATTGTTGGATATGAAACTATGGAAACAATCAATAACTGTTTGTTTATCCAATAAAAAATACACTAATATGTTAAAATGAACATCTTAACATAACACACAACTTCAGTTTACTAGCGATAAATCAATCATAATTTTTATATTATTTTTCCATTAGTCAAATTATGAAGTGGAGACAGCACAAACTCCAAAAATAAGTCTGAAGGTGAGAATACTATTATTTAATAATTCCTTTAATATTGTTTGTTTTCTTAGCAACCTTCATCAGTCCTTCGACTTTTGCGGTTGAGAGCACTTGGGGGACAGGGGAGAACAAGAGTACCTGTTGAGGTGACACTAGGATTAGCAGAAGAAGAAGGAGAAGGCATAGAGTCTGTTGCAACATCTCTGTCAGATTCTTATGATGAAGAAGAGACATTGAGCCATGGTCAAACTACACCACGTCCTAAACTAAGACCCTTTTTTGGTTCTGATACTCTTAGCCTTATTAGTATGCCTCAGGTATTAACACAAACCACACCTACATCTGATAAATGTTTCCTATATATATGTAGCCAGGAGAGATAGATGGAGTAGCCGAGGGTACAGTCCAAAAATATGGATCACTGGAGTTGGCTATAACTCACGGAAGAACTCGAAGTCACTCTCCCTCAGAGGCATGTGTAATATTATCTAATCTCATTCTCAAATTTCAGTATCAAAGGAGTATAGGAATGAGACTGTGTTTCTTGTAGGTACTTGAACCTTTAGATATGCCTGAGTCAGCATTAATTAAAGGTCGTCTGTGGTTGGTGCAAGACAATGATGCATTACAAAATACTTTGCAATCACTTGGAGAGCCACTTTTGGCCACACCCACTCAATGCACCTCCTCATCTCTCCTCTCACTTTTCAATACATTACACAATTTATGGTAAAAGAACATCACTTGTGTTATCTAGTACATCGTCGTTTTTTAGGCACAAAACCGAACCATTTCTCTTAATGTTGGCAGGAGATTGTACTCTTCTATCTGCTATTCTAAGAGCATATATCACTAGAGTATCCTTCCCTTTTTGGATATTCCTTTGGTCCGATATGGAGAAGAAAGCATCACCAAGGCCTTCTCCTCAAACAACTGATGATAAATTAAAAGATACACAACAATCTATCAGTAAGAAAATTGATGTAAATGTCTTAAATTATAATATTTGTTTCTTTTAGTTAAGTTGCTAGGCAACTTAAACAAACATTTAGTATATCGGCCATTACCAATAGCACAAGCAGAACTCAGTACAGAGACTACAAATCGCTATATACCATTTGTGTATGTAAGTGTATAAGATATTTTTAAAATATATGTCTTCTGGTGTCTTTAGAATGTAGTAATGGGTCCTTGGGAGACAGATACTGACTTAGGTCACCATCAAATCCCATCCAGTCCTACAAGGTATTTGGTGCAGTTGTTCATGTATAGTTTATGTATAGTGGAGCCTCCTCTTCTTTTTAAGATAGTTTGGTCTTTTATCAAAAATCTATATGTCATATACTAATTGTAGCTATAAATAGTAATATAAAATTCTATTTTTAGAATGTAGGGTATTTTTAGACTTAGATTTTAAAGATGTACTCTGTAGTCTTGAGCATATACAAGTTAATAACCAAATTAAAGGGACTTACCCTCTTATTATTTTTGTTTTGTTTCAGTGAACATTATGAACTATTGTTGGAATATTGGGGAGGAAAGAAGGACAGTCAAAAAGTGAGACAACTCATTAACAAACAAGTTGTTTAATTTTATCTTCTTAGTCTAGTGTTAAAGTACGCAGTGTAATGGTTACCGTAGTAACTGGTCCCTTGCTGAATATAACAGCCATTATACGTAAGAGAGGTATTCGTATACGAAGACCAAAAGATGCAACAGGAGAAGGTTCTATAATGAGTGTAACAGCATCTCATCTCTCTTGTCGGAATACTAAAAATGATGTTATAACAGGTATAAGACTCTTTCTACTATTTTAAAATTCTGTTTTGTAGGTGTGGTCGATGGAGTGGAGTGGTTATCATTAGTGAATGTTAAGCTATCAGCACAATGGGAATATACAGCAACATCTTTGTTTCCGAGGGCAACTTGCCACACCCCCTCAGATTTAACCCCACCTTCTACTGATGATCAAATTTAACTTATTATGTAATTACAATTTTTCATTTTTTTAATCGATGTTTGTTGTAGATAGTGATTGAATTTACTTATCCGGTCTCAAAATATTAAAAGGTATTGTTAAATTAGAATCCTTGCCAAGTATTTAGAGTGGGTGGAGGCTGAAATTTGACCAGTGACCAAGTCAACCATAGTATTAACAGAGGTTGTATTATAGCAATTACTAAGAGAAGATAGTTCCGAATACGACTAGAACCTTCTGTGATATCTGGTTGTACTCGTAATCTCAAGGTCTGCACCTGTAATCGTAGCAGGTATTAGGTAACCATGGTGGTTTTTAATGAATATATAATAAGCAACATATATAATATTCATTCTTATAGTGTTACTACTAGTAACCATGGCAATTATCAATGAATATATAGTGTATACTTACCTCAAAGTAAGCTATTGCAGCTGTTGACCATGCTAAAGCAATATAATAAGCTGTGGCCCCACCCAATAAACTCACACCCACACTGAAAATCATACTAGGATACAAACATGTTACCATGGTAACCATAATTATAATCCTCACCTCACATACTTGTAACTACAATATGCCAAAATGTCCATCCATGTTAGACGAGCTGTCACTCGACAAAGAAACATACTCAACCAGATCAAGAAGACTTCAACAAATAGCCAAGCTAAGAGTGAACTAGCACTAATACCGAGTACCTCAGGAGTAAACCTAATGACAAAAGATAACTGACAACAGATACATACTAATAAATTATTAATAATGACATAATTGTAAGTTATTAATAATTACTTTAATTAATAGGAGTTTACCTCTTTTGAGTACCCAACACAAACCCATTTAATAACACGTATGTCACAAATGCCATTGCTATATAAAAGACATATAATATCAATATATTATATGTCAATATACACAATACATATGTCATTACACACAATATAAATACAGTAATGTACCAGGTATATAAAGGTCAGGTGCATTGATGTCACGACGTGGTTCAATAGGACCATTACCAGAATATTGTAGAGACCAGTCCTACAGGAAGAGAGATATCAGTGAACTGATCATGAGAGTTAAATATGACTGTACTCGATGAGTATAGGGGAAAAGAACGATCCATAACTTATTAAGTACATAATTTGTGTCTACAGAAAAATATTGTTTTATTCCAGGTGCAAATCTATTGACCTGGGAGAGAGAGAGAAGTGAGTGTAATACATAGCATTGTATCAACCTACGCCTCTATCTAAATATGATTGTCCCATGTTCACTAGTCCTTGTCCATATTGTAATGCTGCCTCAGTAACCATTGGATTAGATAAGAACTGTTGAGCTGCTCCAATAGGAGGAAAAGAAGGCCCACTACTACAAACAATACTTAGATAAAAACAGTGAGATATAAACTACCTCGTGTCTTCAAATAGGGGAGCTGTCTGCCCTGTGGGAGGACTAGGCATGCCATATCCAGTACCTCCACTACGGTAAGAGGCTATGGTAAATATAACAACGACACAGAAGGACTATCGTTACTTACCTCCTGCTTCATATGAGTCATAAGCCATTTTGTCTTTGTCAATACGCTCTAAATAATGCCCACTATAATTATTATAAATTATTAATATTCACACATTAATATCTGAAGAAGGTTCATAATCTTTCATTGGATAATGGTGACCATATTCTTTTAAATGATCCCACATTTCTTGACGTTGTTGTTTCAAACGACCAGACAAACTATCATAAACATCACTAAACATATCGTTGACAGGAGGCTTCTTAATCTTCCTAGCTCGTTGAAACGAGGCCTAGAGATAAGCAGAACAATACAATGTAATTGTTACTCTATCATGTAGCAGTAAAGGATGTACCTTAATATCTTCATCTATAGATTTATTTAGTTCCTCTGCTTTTTCCTCTTCCAGCCATCCTCTGTTGATGAGATAAAGTTTGAGACGTGTAACAGGATATAAGTTATTTTTCCAGTACTCTACTGCATCCATGTCTTGATATAAGCTCTGATCATCACTAGTACTGTGACTTCCGAGTCTGAAATAAAAGAGTTAAATATTATTGAGAGTCTAAAGGGTTAAATACCTATATGTCATAGCTTCAATAAGTACTGGTCTTCCTTCCTCAACACAAACCTGTTTAGCGTGTTTTGTGACATTATACATGGCCAATACATCATTGCCGTCAACTCGAATGGCTTCCATACCATATCCTATCCCACGATTAACAATCCCATCACTAGCGTATTGATCTTCTACTGGGGTGGATATAGCGTAGCCATTATTGCGACAGAGGAAGATGACAGGACAATTTAAGGTGGCAGCAAAATTCATTGCAGCATGACAGTCTCCTTCCTGAGCTGCTCCATCTCCGAAATAGACAATGACACAGTTTTTGGAACCAGCCATTTTCATACCATATGCATAACCAGGTGCTAGAATGGAGTACGTGAACATGAGAAGGAGTACAATTAATTAACAATTATTAAATGAAATAATTAGTTAACCTTGTGGTATTTGAGTAGCCAACGGAGATGAGATAAAATGAAAGTTATGTTCTTTACTTCCATAATGTACTGGCATTTGACGTCCACGACCTTTATCCAAATTGTTTGAGAAACATTGATTCATCATATCATCAAGTGTAAATCCTCGCCACATGAGGACACCTGTTTCACGATATTGGGCATATACCACGTCTTCCAAATCCAGAGCAGCTGCTGTTCCAAAATGTGTGCCCTCCTCTCCATAATTCATCATATAAAATGATATGAGACCCTGTTGTCATGGAAACAGAATGGATGTGGTTAATTGTGTGTATTCAATATGTACCATTCTCTGTGCTCTATAAAGATATTGATCCATTAATTGCAGTGTCAGCATTTTGGAGTACATACGTAACAGAAGATCTTTCTCAAGCTAGAAAGAAAAACATCTGCTTATATGATAATGTGTATATTAACAATAATCATAAATAATCTAGTACTAGTCTCCTATTGAAGCATATGACATAAATATATTGTAATATTTGAATACATTTGGGTCTTGGGAGGAGTCAAGTACTATTCCTTCATTATTCAGTATACGATATATCGGTCGTAGATGAAGAGTCTTATTTGGTGAACTGGCTTGCATTATATCAGTTGTATAAGGAGGACCTCGTGGACTAACCTCCTCTGATAGTACTGGTATTGTATAATGGAGTTGCTATAGGGAAAAATGCGCTCTATTTAGGTATAGAGAGGTTCTTTACCTTTTTGCAACATAATCTGTTGAGCCATAACTGATAACTGTTACCTGCTCTTCTTGTTAGAAATAAAAGCCTGCTAGCCATTTTTCTGGAGGTGTGGCACTACCCACATGTCAACAATGGCTCTGTGGAAGAACGTAAGTTTTTAAAAAAACTTTTTTTTAATTTTTGCAACTTTTTAGGTTTTCAAAGTATTAAAGTATTCACTTCAAATAAGATCATATGCTACTAATCAAGTAGGTGTGGTTAACATTATATTATCGTTACTGTGATGTCATTGTATTCAGGAGAAGATTGCTGTGACATTAAAAAATGGACTGACTGTTCGTCAGTTAGCAAAACAACTTAATGTAAAAACAAGTAAGTATCGACTCATGGATTCAAAATTACTTTGTCGCTGATAATTAGAATTAAGTGATATTATGGTATCTCTATTTTAGCTGGTATAATTAAGACATTGCAAGAATTAGGTGAAAAAAGTCACACACCCAACACTCGTTAGTTGATCATCTATTAATACATGACCACACCCCTTTCCAGGCATGTCATTGGAGTTAGCAGAACTTGTTACCATGGAAATGGGACATCCGATAAAAGAGACCAAAACTAAAGATGCCACACCCATAATCCGATCTAAAGATGCATTAAAGTAATAAGTATAATACCTGCTATTTGTTATCACATCTTATATCTTAGACCACGCCCACCTATAGTGACTGTAATGGGTCATGTTGATCACGGCAAGACAACTTTACTGGATAACCTTCGAAGTACATCTGTGGCCTCAAGAGAAGCAGGTGGTATTACACAACACATTGGGGCTTTCTCAGGTACATTAAGATGATTCACGTTATTAAGAATACACTCCTTAGTTCCTTTGGTAAGTGGGAGAACCATTACATTTCTGGACACACCTGGCCATGCTGCGTTCTCTGCTATGCGTTCACGTGGTGCTAATGTAACTGATATCGTAGTTCTTGTGGTAGCTGCCGATGATGGTGTAATGCCACAGACAGTGGAATGTATTAAAATGGCTCAGGAAGAACAAGGTAAGTATGTACATGTCTTGTTAGTACATTCATTGTGTGTCTCCTTTCAGTTCCTATTGTAGTGGCCATTAATAAATGTGATAAATATAGCAGCAATGTAGTAAGTGAGAGAGAGAGAGAGAGAGAGAGAGAGAGAGAGAGAGATAATAATTTTCACACACTTTATCTCTCTCTAGTCTAAAGTTAAGCACCAATTGCTACAATATAGTATACAATTAGAAGAATTTGGTGGCGAAGTGCAAGCAGTTGAAATCTCCGCCCTCACTGGTAATGGATTGGATACATTAGAAGAAGCTATTATTGTATTAGCTGAACTGAATGAAATCCAAGCAGATCCCATGGGACCAGTTGAAGGAGTTATACTGGAAGCAAGAAATGATAAAGGATTAGGGTGAGTGTAAAATAAGGGGTTAAAAATAACTCTCTTTTAATAGAACTATTGCAACTGTATTAGTTTTACACGGTACTCTAAAAAATGGGTGTGTCCTTGTGGCTGGAGAGGCGTGGGGTAAAGTTAGAACCATGATGGATTGGAGTGGTCAAATAATAAAAGAAGCCCCACCCTCTATCCCTGTACTCACAGCAGGATGGCGGGAACTACCTATAGTTGGAGAGAAATGTCTACAAGTGAGTTTCAATAATTGTTCGTTTAAGATTTATAGTTCTGGGTATCAAGGTCAAAGGAGAGTCCCAGGCTAATGAAGTTATTCAATATCGGAGTTATCTTCAACGGAAGTACCAAATATTACAAGAAAAAAAGAGGATACAAAAGCAGCTGGAGAGAGAGGAGGCCATCCAAGTTGTCCCTCTTATTGTAAAAGGTGATGTGAGTGGATCTGTAGAGGCACTTGTAGAAGTTATTAATTCTTGTCAACCAAAACAACTTCAGCTTGAAGTTGTTCAGTCTGGTGTAGGAAATATCACAGAAAGTGAAGTGGAGATAGCAAGTTCTATCAGAGGTAAGACAATTTACTGTTGTATTTTGTATATAATGGTTCTGCTCATTAGGTGTTATACTAGCATTTAATGTCACTGCTAATAAATTAACTACAAAACTTGCTGAGCAAAAGGAAGTGGACATACTCTCTCATAATGTCATCTACAAATTACTAGAAAAATTAAAAGTACAAAAAAGTGTTATTTTAAGCCAATTCATTTATCTTACAGGATTGGCTTAAAAATCAACTTCCTTTTGTTAAAGAAGAAGAAATTATTGGAGAAGCTGTTGTTCTCAGAGTATTCAAATTACGTGGAACTAAAGCAGCTGCTGTTGGTGGTTGTCGTGTTAAAAAAGGACAGCTGGTACGAGATGCTATTTATCAATTGTGGCGAAATGAGGAGTTGATCCATGAAGGTACACTAGTTGGAATGAAACGAGAGAAAGAGGACATTAGTGTGGCAAGAAAAGAAACAGAATGTGGACTGAGTTTCAGTAAAGATCCTGGTTGGGAAGAAGGTGATAAAATAATATGTCTACGTAGGAAAGATGTACCACAACCATTAGAATGGGACATTGGATTCTAATGAGATATTATTTAAGAGTTAAAAATAAATAAAGTATTTATTTATTTATTATTTGTAATATTAATACAGGGACATTATTATTAAGTGAACTAGTGCCTACCATAGTACATACCATAGTACATGATATATATCAACTTTCATGAGTTACTTCTTCCTCATTATCTCTTACTGAAGAATGAGTCAAAGATTCTTTACCAGCTGTTACTGCTTTTCTACTAATATCATCATTTACATGTAAATCATCTAACTGGTCTATAAATTAAAATGTTATTGAGAAGGAATATTATATAGTTTCTTACTTTCTATTTGATGGAACCATCCCTTAGCTCTCTCTTCCATTAATGTTAATAGTTTAGTCTGCATATTTGAACGATAAGCTGTAAATTCTTCTTCCAATGCTTCTTTCTCAATTTGACTTTGTCTCAGTTCACGATGAAGAACATCAATCACCTCTTGTTGTGATGCTAACCTCCCTTGAAGGACAAGAACCTCTTGTCTCAGTCTCTCCATTACACACACCTGCTCACAGTGAGCCACAATTGACATAGTCCTCCTGTTGCCATAGTAACAGCTTAATAGCAAAACCACACTCACTAGCTAACCAGTTTTTGATGTGGTCAGTCATGGCTTCCAGAGATTTAAGTGAACCTGCAGTCTGAGCTGATAATAATACAGTATTAAATTATTTAATATTGTAGGGGCTTACCAGAGTATGGTGGTACATACACCATAAGTGTACTGTTCTCCCAATAGTCTGCCTGCATTCTGAGGGAGAGATGGACAGATAGCTGAGGTAACAGACCAAATACCAATGTACTTATATCTTGCTGTTATTATAGGATCATCAGTAAATCCATGACGAGAGAAGAACTTTTCCGCTTTGTGATCAGCAAATGTCAATACAACATCATATTGACCCACAATGGCTGGGTCTTTGCTGAGACGGAGGAGATATCCTCCAACACCAAATCCTCTCCAACGATGACGAACAGCTAATAGTAGTACTTGAACTGATGATTCTCCCGGTTTACTACAAATGGACAGATAAATAGATCAATGGATGTATAGATAAATGGATACATATCCATACCTAGATAACGTCATAAATGTGATAGAACCAACCAATCTATCTTCTATTCCAACTGAAGACAAATGTAATGGATCCATTTTCCTTCTCTCTCTAACTCGAGTCAGAAATCTATCTCGTTCTTTGTCATAAGTCTTTACTTCTTCACTCTCCTCCTCTTCCTCATCCCTATAATAAAGATATAATTATTATGTCCATTTAACTAATTACTTACTTGTCATCATCCTCACTATCACTGTAAAGATCAGCGTATGGATCACAATAATCCTCTTCAATATTCTCTAGTAGCTCCACCCCTATTTCATTATCCTTTGTTTCCACAGTCTCTTTGTGATTTGTTAATGTTGTAGGTGGACCATGTTGCTTTCGATATTCTAATACAGCTGGTAAAAATAATTTTATATCATTATGATTATTAACTGTGGGGGCATACCCTTTTCAGTAGCCAATACAAATATCGTACGTGAGGGTTTTGTTAAACTCCCATAAATTGCCTCGAGTTCCATGTCTGGTAAAGCAGCTGAATAGAGAGCTGCCATGGAGTGAAAGAGATCATGTGAGTCGATGGGTGGGGAGACACCATGGACAGGACTCCGGCCAATTGAACCCTCTCTTTTCTCTCTTGCTTCTTCATCATCATGACATTTTAAACGACGAAAATTTATCAGTAAGACACTAGCAGAGATCTTCTTCTCGCCATCACGGGAGGAGAAAGCCGTAGTGTCACTCAATACTTCAACCATCACCTCCTCCAATCAGCTGTCTCATTTAGTGGGTGGGGCTCAATCCTACTCTCTTCCTCTGCAAACTAGCGAACTAGACCCTCCTTATCATGATAAGAAAGGTGTAGCTCACTATAAGATTAATGTAAACCTTACATTATTTTATAGATGTTGTCCTACTAGCTGATGCTGCTACGTAACTATAGAATGAAATGTAGCTGTGGTAGAGTGTGTTGGTACATCCTAACTCCATGTTGTCTCTTAACTTCACTGGTGTTAGTTGGTGCTGCAGTAGCAATCTTTCTATTGTATCCATCATTACTGGCCCAGCAAGTACAGGAAGTAAGTCCTTTTAAAATGACTGTTTCTTTGATTTTAGCTTCAGAAAGTGACTATAGTACCTGGTCACCTACCTTTTGAACAGTTTCAACATCCCAGTGTACCAATGTATAAAGATATATATTTTTTAATTTAACTAATGCTGAAGAATTTGTAGACGGTGCACGTCCAAGAGTTGAAGAAGTTGGTCCATATTCTTTCAGGTAAAAAGATACTCTTTAAGTTACAAATATTATGTTGTATTTGATCAACATTGAAAGAGAGAGATAGAGATATAGATAGGTTTGCTAATAATACTACAGTCATTGATCATTTCTCTGAGTATAGGGAATATCACCATAAGTTCTTCAATGACTCTAATCTATCTAAGAACAGGACACTATTGGAGTATACTCAATTGAGTAAGTTATAAATGGATTAATGAATATTCAGTAATAGATGGATAGACAAATTAATTTATGATAGATGGATTACATTACAGAAAAGATACATCTACTAGATGTATATAATAAAAAGAACAGTTCATAGAATGTAATATATACCTTTTATAAGATATAGGGTTGTTCTAAATTAACCAAATATTATGACAAATATTATTCATCATATATAGTATATTCATGTGAAGTTAAGACCACCTCCAGCTAGACCACTTGAGTTAGCTCTGACTCCGCCCCCTAAATTACTTCTAAACCCAAACAGTCCAGATCCTTGTTGACCAAACATGTCAGCACCACTTCCAAGACCACTCCCATCTAGACCTCTAGTTATACCTAACATACCACCTGGTTGACTTGTAAATAAACTGGTATATAAAAATGAATGGATAGACAAAATGGACACATGGTTAGATAATGGATGAATAAATAAATTATGAGATATTACATTGTATAAAATTAACAGGAGAAGTCCCTACCTATTAAAGACATTTCACCTGAGATTATATCAGTATTATTACCAATACCAGTTCCAACTCCTCGTCCTCTTCCCATGACTCAACCTCCGAGTCCAAGATTACCTGGGCTCTGTCCACTCCAATCTCTCCGCCCCTACATTAAATTAAAGATTATTAACATAGTGTGATTGGGGTTAAAATATAGGCCATTCAAATTTAGTTTCTTATGTTTTCAAGCACCACACACACACACACACACACACACACAGTATATAGTATAGAGTATTACTAGTAATTAACAGATAACTTACTAACTCCTTAGAACATTTGGTGAAGAACAAAGTGAACAGAAAACATCAGAAAGACTAACAATTGATATAAATTCTTTGTTTTTGCAATAACTTTTGAATTTTCTACAAAGAAGGAGATAGAAACTGATTATTATGAACTCCCTCCTCCATATTGGTAGTAAAAGACAGTTTTCTGTAAATTCAACAAACGCCAGTTGAACTACACATGACAATAGGAGGTGTGGCTGAAAATGTATTTTAAGTAACTCCTATTAATGTGATGTCGGCATAAATATTGGAGAGTTACTCTGTAACAATGGAGAAAACATGTTATAGACTTTGACTGATGTTGTAACTAGGTCATGTTGTAGACGATATGATCAAACTTACCTTCATCGTGTTATATTTGAACAACTCACTAGACCTCAAGCTGACTGGATCTCCGAGGGAGAAAAGACACAATTATTATGTTCCAGTAAGTATCAAGTTCACAGGTCATAGAGTATCAAGTAGTATTCTCAACTAACTGGAGGATGAAAATGTTCCACTGTTAATGATAGCTACCTGTAACTAATAGTTTTCATTATTACCAGAGACATCACATGAACTTTTGACATAATATTCCTTTGTCTCCTCCTCTTCCTTCAGTCTGTAGTCTGTTTAATAATAAAAGACAACAACACTCTTACCGCCATGTTTACTCGCGGGTTTGCATTTTTCCATAGTTACACACCACACCCAATGAAGTAGCAGCTGTAGAAGCCAGCAGCTGTCGGTGAGAAAAAGTTTGCTGCTTAAGTCTTTACTGCTTTAAGCCTTCTTTACTAGAAACTACTAATGATAGAAGATAACTAACTAGCAAAACTGCTAACTACTAGATACAGTCTACTACTGTTAATAGAAACTAAGTTTGTTTAGTAGTAAGTTAATAGTTGTAATGTTATCAAGAAATCTTCTGATGTTGTATGGATCAGTACTTTCATGGAATTGTTAAAAGTGAGTGTATTATTAAATAGAACGTGTTATTAAATATAATAACTTGTTAAGTGAACTGTGTGTGTAGGAAATAAGTTTTTTAGGTTATTTTGACAAATTAATTGGCTTTAATTAATGGATTTTTTATTAGCAGTAGTAATTAGTGGTATTAGACGTAGCGATAATATTTAATTTTATATAGCTACTAACTAGAGGCCTATTAATGTACAATTTAGTCTAGTTTGTTTGTTATAATTGTATTTGTAAATATTAGAAATAACAATATTGAAGCTTTTATTATTAATTAATGTAGGCGTGGTCAATTGTCAAGTAGAGAAGTTGAGTTTTTCTAGAGAAGAAGCGAATTATAAAAATTGTTAACTTTGTTAGAAGACAAAGAACTGGAAACTAAAGTATTTAACTAATAATTGACTTATTTGAATTTGAAATAAATTATTTTTAGTAAAAAATACAACAACAGTACAAAAATAACTAATAATTAACGTCGATCAAGGAGTACATTATTATTAACATACAAATACTTCAAACTATTATTATTAACAACAACATTTTGTAATTGTTGTATACCAAATTTAGTAATATTAGGACAGAGAGTGAGATATAGTTCTTGTAGTGTGTTAGTGTTTGTAATGAGAGTAGATAGATGTGGTATGTCTTTATCAGTAATGTTATTGTCATTATGCAACTGTAATATCTTGATTATTTTATTACCAACTACAGCAGTTGTTAATAAGTGGTAAGTATCTGGTACGAGAGGTGAGGAGTAAAGAGTTAGGTACTCCATTGTTTGGTTATAAGGTAGTACTTGAGATAGTTTACTGACACAGTTACTATCAAAATGAGTGTTATATATATAAAGTCCCCTCACTTGACATCCATTAATATCAGTTAATATTGTAAGTAAACTTTGAGGAGATAATGAGTTGAGTCTAATACTCCATGTTGTGTGTTGTCGTCTCTTTAATTGACGTATCACTTCTTTACATTCTGCCACAGTAGATGAAATAAGTATAACTCTATCACTAGTCCACTTAACACTTCCAGTGTCTCCTATAATAAAACATAGTTACTATATAATATTTTACACACACAACAATAGCTATACACACACTCTAACATGCTCAACTACGATTGTCAAGGCCTAACGAAGAAGACGACGCCATTACTGATGTTAGGTTACTATAGCAATGATGTACGGAGATGAACGGATTCTACAAAACGGTCTTAAATTTACTGAGTGTTATACTAATAATTTACTGTATTAGATGATGTGAGCTAAGATGAGAACGTCAATATCTACTGAGACAGACACACAAGGTATTGAACAGTCATTGAGGGTGACTCGATTATATCACTAGTCAAGATGATTTACAATTAAGAAGCAACACTCAAGCATAAATCATCATGATGTCTGGTAATAGAGTTTGTTTGACTTGTCTTTTGTGTGTTGACATTTCTCTTTTACTTTACAAATGTCATGATATAATAAAACATTATATTTAGTATTGTGATGTGATATCATAATGTAAGTTATGTCATTTACTTCAGTATTTTGAAACAATTATTATTTGAAACTATCCTATCAACATTGAAGCTGGAACATGTGTGTAATAATAGTGACATCATTTCTCTGTCAGCTAATGAACACCAGTTAACTCACAGATGTCATTACAGTATTTTCATATCAGCTCAAGTTTACTATTCTTCTAGTAATTAGTCTTCTCTCCATTTTTTGTTTTTCTTATATTTTCATAATATACATGATAGTACATGTATACATATAGCTGAAAGTATTGATGAGGGATTAATTTGACCATGTTAGTGATTTTTGAAATTCAACAACTTTTGATACCACACTATTTTAACATAATACATTGTAAGCTTTAAATTTTATTCTCTCCAATATTTCCACTATATTCAGTACAGTACACATACTATACATTCATGTCAGTACATGATAATAATATTATTAACTATAAACCATGTACTGGTACTTTCTTTATATCAGTGAATTTATGCTTAGCTTGTGTCTTCTGGAACTATATAACACAACATAGTCTTCAAATAGTACACTCAATTCCTCTATCCTGTGGACATCTTTATAATGTCAGTGGTAGTCCTAGGTACTGATGTCAAGAGTAACTATTCCTGTATTATTTGATAATGTGTTTGTTGTTGACTTCTTGATCTCTAGTGATCATGTGACTTATTGTTATTTTATTTGTTGTGTCAATTAATAGTAGGTCATATACAATTATATAGTTGAGGTATAGGAATCTCCTTCGTTTGTATTTTATGAATTGACTTTTAATAATTACATTAACTCAATCATACAATGTAGTATTGAATTTAAAGTCCTAGTTTTCACGTTATATTCAAGCTTTGAAAGTATTTTGAAGTAAACAATAACTTGGACTACATTAATTGGTACATGTGTAGGTACTATTATAGCAGAGATCATCATAGAGATCCACTATAGATTACTGAGAAATACTTGATAGTTGAATGTTGAAATTTTTTATTATTACTGAGCCATCAATGATGAATTCATTACTCGTTCATACTCAACATTGACTGACAACAGGTGTGTGGTGATGAAAGTAACTAATGAAATAGACTTGTGTCTTCATGTAATAAAGGTATGTGAAATTGCATGTTGTAGGAGTGTGCTACAAGCCAGTACATACTGTACCATATATACATTGTAGTTTGATCAAATGTTTTAATATTATTAAGTTTATAATGGCAGCTTACTTGGTAATTCTTCATCATCTGATGATTCCTGTTGGCCACTATGGGTATCTTTCTCCTCGTCTGTACTTTTTGATGTTAACTGAGTGATAATTTTATCTTTCTCTGTCAATTGAAGAGTTAGTGAACTAATCATCTCCTGTAATTTTGTAATCTCTTGTTGTCTGTCAGTAGCTACACAGTACACAATATAAGATATTGTATATTTTCAGTAGTTATATAATACCTTCTCTTTCTTGGACAGTAGATGTGAGGTCCTCTAGTGTTTTCACCAGCTCATATGCTTCTGTATCTGAAATATGAAGTGATAAAGAATGTGCAAGTGTAGATAAAGTTATATAAAGAACATATGTACCTATACCTTCTTGTTTGCTATCAAGTGGTTCCTCAAGTTTTTGACTTAAAAGTGGATGACTAGTTTTAAGGAGATCTCTTACTTCTAATATCCGAGACCTCAGATCTACAATAGATAAAGTAAAGAGTTATACATGTTGTTAATATACCTTTTATGTTCTCTGTTAAATGAACATTTCTTTCCTCCTTCTCTCTTAATTGTAAAGTAAGAGACGTTATTATCTCTTGTAATGATTGTAGCTCCTTCTGTAATTCTATAGAATATAAATCACATGTACAACACATGTATATTATAAATATTAGACATAATTATATATAATAACAGGAGCACATAATGAGAAAAGACAAGAAATGGAAGGACCATGAAATCCCATGCAGTTTATCAAATCTGACGTATAGAGCTCTTGGGAGTACTGTTACTATATTAAGATCAATAACTTATTAATTGTGGTTATATATGAGACCTTAATGAAGACTCTTTGCACTATGTCATGTCATTAGTTTTCTTTATCTTGAGAAAGTTTTACTACATATCTCAATCTATACAAGGAATTACTTTAGACTAGAGCTCTCTCTACCTAGTATTACTTGGGAACTGTACTTGTTAATTAATTAATGATGTGGAAGTTTCGTGTTCTTTATTCATTACATGTTCCTGTTAATAATATCTGCTAAGTTCTCACCTTTCTGTGTAGACTTTAACTGAGTAACTTCTAATGACATTGTCTTCTTCAATTTTGCTTCAAGAGTTCTTGGATCTACAATAATTTATATTAATTATAATTATAATGTTAATTGAATTCTGTAGAGCAATTGTTGTTTTGTAGATACATCCTATAACATTTTATATTTTACTTACCTTTCATCTTCTCCATCAACTGACTGATTCCACTTTCTTCTCTCTCCATTACTTCTACATTAAGTGATTTTATTTCAATTTTTAATGCCTCAATCTCTTCTTGTTTCTCTACTAACACTTTATTAGTAGCTATAGAACATAACCATATATGGTATGGACTACTATCAGTACTATAGCTCACCTTCTTTATGTCTGGTTAACTCCTTTATCTCTAAGGTCTTTGCCTTATTCATTTTCTCTAATAGTTTCAGCTTCTCTGTTTACATTAGGTACATAGTTATATTTCAATTAATGTACATGTACCTGATAAAGTGTCAGTTGATGATTGATCTTGTGGTCCTTCTCTCTCCATACTGTGTACTAGTATTAATAAAATATACCCACATAATAATACAGTGATGATTATCATTAGCTATCAGTGAAAGGTATTTAATCATACAGAGTTTAGAATATAATATGATGACTCGATGGTAAACTAATAGCTAGCTATGTATGCAATTGATGACACAATGTAGTATAGGTCAGAATATATACATATAAAATAACTAACTTTGCTTTGTCTTTTCTCTCTCTAAAAGTTCATTAAGAACATCCTCTTTTTCTTGTAGCAATTTAACAAGTAGAGATACTTCTGGTTTCTCAGAATATGATCTAATATGGTCATAAAGTGAGAATGTATTCAAGAAAACACTTACAACACATCCACTAGATCAACATTAACTTTGTAAGATTGACTTGACTTGTCACACTCAATGTAATTGAACAGCTTGGATTTAGGAGAGCTTTTCTCCAATACTACTGTGGGAAGACTAAATACTAATTCAATACAACCGTCATTGTAATCATTGAACTGTAAGATAGCACCACTTTGAAAACCAAGTAGTTTGGCAAGGTTACGTTGAACAGCTTTTACTTCTAATCCAGTTATGACGAGATCTATAGACACTTTAAGAAGAAGTTCAGTATGTTGAGATTGAGTGTGTGGAGGAGCACATGGTATCTCAAAAATGGAGCGTTTTAAATAAGGAATGAGATGTTTATCTTCATATTCATTTAAACGCATCTTTTCAGATTCATCTCCCAAATTTTCAACTATTACTTGAAGTAAATCATAGTTGAACCATGTACAGTGTTTGGTCAACTCAGAAAACACATCTGAAATGTCGTCGTCTCTTCTAAAATCAAACACCATTGGTTCTCGCTGATCCTTTTCTGGAATGCAATAGCAACGCACAATTGACTGAATATCTCTTGGCTTAACTTTACGTTCTCTAAATGATTTTATGAGATAAGCAACAAAGGCAGTATAAGCTTTACGGACATCACGATTGTCATCCATTAGCTGGTTTCTCACTGCCTCTTTCTCTTTCTCTGCCAAATCTTCCCAGTTTGGATAACGAACTTTAGCTTTCTCTGGAGCAAGGTGAAATGTTACTGTTTGTGTCAATGATGTCATTCTCTTTGAAAGATATTTTAATATAGATTCAGCTACAAAACGATCTTCCATTTTTAAAAAAGACTTCACCAATTCTTTGTAAGTAGCTGCACTCCCGTTCTTTCTTTTCCATGCCCACAATAACTCGTTATTCTTATCAACATCACTTTTATCACTTTGGGAAATACTATGAAGACTTTTTGTAGATAAATTGAGACAACGACCAGCTGTTATATAGTCATCGTTCATATGTTGTGAGACCTCAATGAAAACTCCATCATCACACTCTTTATCTACTACTTCATATGATAGACCATACTGACTGAGTAGACTTGAAAGATCTAATGTAATTAAAGAGACATTACAATATACAAAAGACAATATAATTGATACTTAATATATTCTTATTTTAATTAACATATTTACTAGTTATATGAGAGCTACCATTATCACTAATGGGTGGGGCAATATCTTATTATAAAAATTAATATTTTACTTTAACTAGCTGCTTTGTAATAACATACACACAAATTATATAGTGAGTAATTTATATTAATTATGGATTCCATAGTAACCGCTTATGTAAACTATAAACTAGTTGTTAAAATAACTGATTAATTTTTACAATGAGCAAACTTCCTATTATCTCTTGTTTGTAACTACCTTCATACAATGATACAATTATAGCATCATATAAATAGCCCTGCCTACCAGCACTGTATGAATTTAATACACTAACTCTATTCCAATTTTGGTATATACAAACATTGTACAAACTTTGATATGAATACTATTAACAGCTAGAATACTTCACTATTAACAGGAGATGTAATGTAACTAGATATAGAATGATGACAAGGTCACACAAGAACTACATTACAAGTATAGTTCATCATAATATACTCTGTTCATATTAATAATGAACACTAATTCACTGTTATAACTCAGACTAGAAATGAACTTGATAGAAATGGTTTACACAATTCAAACACCTTGGAAGTCCACAAATTTATTGAAAAACTAGGCCACTAGTTACTTAGGAAAGTCACAAACCAGAAATCCTATGTAAAGTCTTTGTATTCCATGACCTGATGTCATGTATAATATGGACATTATTAACAAACGCTTGCTCAGGTGCCCTCCAGCTTCAGCAAAAAAATTCAAAAAATTGTCAAAATAATAAAATTAAGATAGTTTAAGAGACAGTGACAAACAACCACAAAATGTATGACTGATAAAAAGGTTAGCAGTTACATTGCCACACCCACCTAAGGTTGATGATATTGTCATTATTGAATTCCACTAAATGCAGTCATTCTCAACACAAACAGATATAAGTTATAGTACATAGTCCATTATAGTACCAGTGTTAATTGTGACATGATAATTGAGGTTCAACTAGTTCATAAGATATTATATAGCTTCCTAATTCCTGTTTTCTCATGCAGCATGATCCCTAATTAAATGTCACATTTAATTAATCCTATTTATTCTAACAATATTATACTGGAAATGTTTCATCATGTTGTCACTGACATACCATGATACTGGGCAGCTAATGTTGACAGCTCCTCTGCGAGATTCCTACCAACAGTTGCTGCTGGTCCACCAAGATCCTCGAGAATTCTAACAAGACGATGACAGTCTGTCTGTATTTCCTCCACAGTCTTCCCCAACTTCAATCCAGTTTTCAATTCGTTAGCTATATCAGCAAAATTCTCGCTTCTCATAACAGACTCAGATATCAGACGAGCGGCAAATGCTTCCACTGTAAATAATGTCATACATCCTTGTAGAGCTGAACTGAGGTTGGCATATTGAGAATTAAAGATATCGATAACGGCTTTCTTGTAACTTTCGAGTGAGTCATCCATTGTCGATCACAAAGAAGGGTGGGGCTTGTAAATATTCAATTGCCCCACCTATTTTGACAGCTATGAATAATATACAATTATGATATATTTTATATGATAACCAAAAAAACCTACAGAGTTCAAAGTAAAATAAACTGTACTTAATGACACGTACATACATAATAAACAATTAGTGACAATAACAATGAATTATCATAATATTATATAATATTAATATAATAACTCAAACTAGTTAAAAGTGAAAGTGTCTCCTTTGTTCCTTTCTTTTGTGATTATAATCTCCTTTTTGTTTGTTCTTTGTTATAGACATATCTATTGTCTATTACACAAGTAGTCCTCCAATCTCTATCCCTACAATTATACACAGTACATTTAATATACCAGTATAGTCTAATAATTGTTCCATCATTTTGTTTGTTATCAATACATCATGTCAATTAACATATCTATCCATTCATCTGTTAATTTGTCCATTTACTTCTAAACTTTTATTCTCATATTATATCACACCAGTAATACAATGGAGGGAAACAATATCAAGATAAAACAGTAAGATACAAACTACCTCGTGTCTTCAAATAGGGGAGCTGTCTTGATATAAGCTCTGATCATCACTGGTACTGTGACTTCCAAGTCTGAAATAAAAGAGTTAAATATTATTGAGAGTCTAAAGGGTTAAATACCTATATGTCATAGCTTCAATAAGTACTGGTCTTCCTTCCTCGACACAAACCTGTTTAGCGTGTTTTGTGACATTATACATGGCCAATACATCATTGCCGTCAACTCTAATGGCTTCCATACCATACCCTATACCACGATTAACAATCCCATCACTAGCGTATTGATCTTTTACGGGGGTGGATATAGCGTAGCCATTATTGCGACAGAGGAAGATGAAAGGACAATTTAAGGTGGCAGCATGACAGTCTCCTTCCTGAGCTGCTCCATCTCCGAAATAGACAATGACACAGTTTTTGGAACCAGCCATTTTCATACCATATGCATAGCCTGGTCCTAGAATGGAGTACATGAACATGAGAAGGAGTACAATGTACCAAGAAAATAGTTAACCTTGTGGTATTTGAGTAGCCAACGGAGATGAGATAAAATGAAAGTTATGTTCTTTACTTCCATAATGTACTGGCATTTGACGTCCACGACCTTTATCCAAATTGTTTGAGAAACATTGATTCATCATATCATCAAGTGTAAATCCTCGCCACATGAGGACACCTGTTTCACGATATTGGGCATATACCACGTCTTTCAAATCCAGAGCAGCAGCTGTTCCAAAATGTGTACCCTCCCTCTCCATAATTCATCATATAAAATGATATGAGACCCTGTTGTCATGGAAACAGAATGGATGTGGTTAATTGTGTGTACTCAATATGTACCATTCTCTGTGCTCTATAAAGATATTGATCCATTAATTGCAGTGTCAGCATTTTGGAGTACATACGTAACAGAAGATCTTTGTCAAGCTAGAAAGAAAAACATCTGCTTATATGATAATGTATCTATTAACAATAATTATAAACAATCTAGTACTAGTCTCCTATTGAAGCATATGACATAAATATATTGTAATATTTGAATACATTTGGGTCTTGGGAGGAGTCAAGTACTATTCCTTCATTATTCAGTATACGATATATCGGTCGTAGATGAAGAGTCTTATTTGGTGAACTGGCTTGCATTAGATCAGTTGTATAAGGAGGACCTCGTGGACTAACCTCCTCTGATAGTACTGGTATTGTATAATGGAGTTGCTATAGGGAAAAATGCGCTCTATTTAGGTATAGAGAGGTTCTTTACCTTCTTGCAACATAATCTGTTGAGCCATAACTGATAACTGTTACCTGCTCTTCTTGTTAGAAACAAAAGCTTGCTAGCCATTTTTCTGGAGGTGTGGCACTACCCACATGTCAACAATGGCTCTGTGGAAGAATGTAAGTTTTTAAAAAATACTTTTTTTTAATTTCTGCAACTTTTTAGGTTTTCAAAGTATTAAAGTATTCACTTCAAATAAGATCATATGCTACTAATCAAGTAGGTGTGGTTAACATTATATTATCGTTACTGTGATGTCATTGTATTCAGGAGAAGATTGCTGTGACATTAAAAAATGGACTGACTGTTCGTCAGTTAGCAAAACAACTTAATGTAAAAACAAGTAAGTATCGACTCATGTGGATTCAAAATTACTTTACGCTGATAATTAGAATTAAGTGATATTATGGTATCTCTATTTTAGCCGGTATAATTAAGGTATTGCAAGAAATAGGTGAAAAAAGTCACACCCCCACACTCGTTAGTTGATCATCTATTAATACATGACCACACCCCTTTTTCAGGCATGTCATTGGAGTTAGCAGAACTTGTTACCATGGAAATGGGACATCCCATAAAAGAGACCAAAACTAAAGATGCCACACCCATAATCCGATCTAAAGATGCATTAAAGTAATAAGTATAATACCTGCTATTTGTTATCACATCTTATATCTTAGACCACGCCCACCTATAGTCACTGTAATGGGTCATGTTGATCACGGCAAGACAACTTTACTGGATAACCTTCGAAGTACATCTGTGGCCTCAAGAGAGGCAGGTGGTATTACACAACACATTGGGGCTTTCTCAGGTACATTAAGATGATTCACGTTATTAACAATACATCTCCTTAGTTCCTTTGGTAAGTGGGAGAACCATTACATTTCTGGACACACCTGGCCATGCTGCGTTCTCTGCTATGCGTTCACGTGGTGCTAATGTAACTGATATAGTAGTTCTTGTGGTAGCTGCTGATGATGGTGTAATGCCACAGACAGTGGAGTGTATTAAAATGGCTCAGGAAGAACAAGGTAAGTATGTACATGTCTTGTTAGTACATTCATTGTGTGTCTCTTTTCAGTTCCTATTGTAGTGGCCATTAATAAATGTGATAAATATAGCAGCAATGTAGTAAGTGAGAGAGAGAGAGAGAGAGAGAGAGTGGAGGGGAGAGAGAGAGAGAGAGAGAGAGAGAGTGGGGGGGGGAGGAGGGAGGGAGAGATAATAATTTTCACACACTTTATCTCTCTCTAGTCTAAAGTTAAGCACCAATTGCTACAATATAGTATACAATTAGAAGAATTTGGTGGCGAAGTGCAAGCAGTTGAAATCTCCGCCCTCACTGGTAATGGATTGGATACATTAGAAGAAGCTATTATTGTATTAGCTGAACTGAATGAAATCCAAGCAGATCCGACGGGACCAGTTGAAGGAGTTATACTGGAAGCAAGAAATGATAAAGGATTAGGGTGAGTGTAAAATAAGGGGTTAAAAATAACTCTCTTTTGATAGAACTATTGCAACTGTATTAGTTTTACACGGTACTCTAAAAAATGGGTGTGTCCTTGTGGCTGGAGAGGTGTGAGGTAAAATTAGAACCATGATGGATTGGAGTGGTCAAATAATGAAAGAAGCCCCACCCTCTATCCCTCTACTCACAGCAGGATGGCGGGAACTACCTATAGTTGGAGAGAAATGTCTACAAGTGAGTTTCAATAATTGTTAATTTAAGATTTATAGTTCTGGGTATCAAGGTCAAAGGAGAGTCCCAGGCTAATGAAGTTATTCAATATCGGAGTTATCTTCAACGGAAGTACCAAATATTACAAGAAAAAAAGAGGATACAAAAGCAGCTGGAGAGAGAGGAGGGCATCCAAGTTGTCCCTCTTATTGTAAAAGGTGATGTAAGTGGATCTGTAGAGGCACTTGTGGAAGTTATTAATTCTTGTCAACCAAAACAACTTCAACTTGAAGTTGTTCAGTCTGGTGTAGGAAATATCACAGAAAGTGAAGTGGAGATAGCAAGTTCTATCGGAGGTAAGACAATTTACTGTTGTATTTTGTATATAATGGTTCTGCTCATTAGGTGTCATACTAGCATTTAATGTCACTGCTAATAAATTAACTACAAAACTTGCTGAGCAAAAGGAAGTGGACATACTCTCTCATAATGTCATCTACAAATTACTAGAAAAATTAAAAGTACAAAAAAGTGTTATTTTAAGCCAATTCATTTATCTTACAGGATTGGCTTAAAAAATCAACTTCCTTTTGTTAAAGAAGAAGAAATTATTGGAGAAGCTGTTGTTCTCAGAGTATTCAAATTACATGGAACTAAAGCAGCTGCTGTTGGTGGTTGTCGTGTTAAAAAAGGACAGCTGGTACGAGATGCTATTTATCAATTGTGGCGAAATGAGGAGTTGATCCATGAAGGTAAACTAGTTGGAATGAAACGAGAGAAAGAGGACATTAGTATGGCAAGAAAAGAAACAGAATGTGGATTGAGTTTCAGTAAAGATCCTGGTTGGGAAGAAGGTGATAAAATAATATGCCTACGTAGGAAAGATGTACCACAACCATTAGAATGGGACATTGGATTCTAATAAGATATTATTTAAGAGTTAAAAATAAATAAAGTATTTATTTATTTATTATTTGTAATATTAATACAGGGACATTATTATTAAGTGAACTAGTGCCTACCATTGTACATACCATAGTACATGATATATATCAACTTTCATGAGTTACTTCTTCCTCACTATCTCTTACTGAAGAATGAGTCAAAGATTCTTTACCAGCTGTTACTGCTTTTCTACTAATATCATCATTTACATGTAAATCATCTAACTGGTCTATAAATTAAAATGTTATTGAGAAGAAATATTATATAGTCTCTTACTTTCTATTTGATGGAGCCATCCCCTAGCTCTCTCTTCCATTAATGTTAATAGTTTAGTCTGCATATTTGAACGATAAGCTATAAATTCTTCTTCCAATGTTTCTTTTCAATTTGACTTTGTCTCAGTTCACGATGAAGAACATCAATCACTTCTTGTTGTGATGCTAACCTCCCTTGAAGGACAAGAACCTCTTGTCTCAGTCTCTCCATTACACACACCTGCTCACAGTGAGCCACAATTGACATAGTCCTCCTGTTGCCATAGTAACAGCTTAATAGCAAAACCACACTCACTAGCTAACCAGTTTTTGATGTGGTCAGTCATGGCTTCCAGAGATTTAAGTGAACCTGCAGTCTGAGCTGATAATAATGCAGTATTAAATTATTTAATATTGTAGGGGCTTACCAGAGTATGGTGGTACATACACCATAAGTGTACTGTTCTCCCAATAGTCTGCCTGCATTCTGAGGGAGGGATAGACAGATAGCTGGGGTAACAGACCAAATACCAATGTACTTATATCTTGCTGTTATTATAGGATCATCAGTAAATCCATGACGAGAGAAGAACTTTTCCACTTTGTGATCAGCAAATGTCAATACAACATCATATTGACCCACAATGGCAGGGTCTTTGATGAGACGGAGGAGATATCCCCCAACACCAAATCCTCTCCAACGATGACGAACAGCTAATAGTAGTACTTGAACTGATGATTCCCCCGGTTTACTACAAATGGACAGATAAATAGATCAATGGATGTATAGATAAATGGATACATATCCATACCTAGATAACCTCATAAATGTGATAGAACCAACCAATCTATCTTCTATTCCAACTGAAGACAAATGTAATGGATCCATGTTCCTTCTCTCTCTAACTTGAGTCAGAAATCATCATCCTCACTATCACTGTAAAGATCAGCGTATGGATCACAATAATCCTCTTCAATATTCTCTAGTAGCTCCACCCCTATTTCATTATCCTTTGTTTCCACAGTCTCTTTGTGATTCGTTAATGTTGTAGGTGGACCATGTTGCTTTCTATATTCTAATACAGCTGGTAAAAATAATTTTATATCATTATGATTATTAACTGTGGGGGCATACCCTTTTCAGTAGCCAATACAAATATCGTACGTGAGGGTTTTGTTAAACTCCCATAAATTGCCTCAAGTTCCATGTCTGGTAAAGCAGCTGAATAAAGAGCTGCCATGGAGTGAAAGAGATCACGTGAGTCGATGGGCGGGGAGACACCACGGACAGGACTCCGGCCAATTGAACCCTCTCTTACTTCTTCATCATCATGACATTTTAAACGACAAAAATTTACCAGTAAGACATTAGCAGAGATCTTCTCGCCATCACGGGAGGAAAAAGCCGTAGTCTCACTCAATACTTCAACCATCACCTCCTCCAATCAGCTGTCTCATTTAGTGGGTGGGGCTCAATTCTACTCTCTTCCTCTGCAAACTAGCGAACTAGACCCTCCTTATCATGATAAGAAAGGTGTGGCTCACTATAAGATTAATACATACCTTACATTATTTTATAGATGTTGTCCTACCAGCTGATGCTGCAAAATAACTAGAATGAAATGTAGCTGTAGTAGAGTGTGTTGGTACATCCTAACTCCATGTTTCTCTTAACTTCACTGGTGTTAGTTGGTGCTGCAGTAGCAATCTTTCTATTGTATCCATCACTACTGGCCCAGCAAATACAGGAAGTAAGTCCTTTTAAAATGACTGTTTCTTTGATTTTAGCTTCAGAAAGTGACTATAGTACCTGGTCACCTACCTTTTGAACAGTTTCAACATCCCAATGTACCAATGTATAAAGATATATATTTTTTAAATTTAACTAATGCTGAAGAATTTGTAGACGGTGCACGTCCAAGAGTTGAAGAAGTTGGTCCATATTCTTTCAGGTAAAAAGATACTCTTTAAGTTACAAATATTATATTGTATTTGATCAACATTGAAAGAGAGAGATAGAGAAATAGATAGATAGGTTTGCTAATAATACTACACTCATTGATCATTTCTCTGAGTATAGGGAATATCGCCATAAGTTCTTCAATGACTCTAATCTATCTAAGAACAGTACACTGTTGGAGTATACTCAATTGAGTAAGTTATAAATGGATCAATGGATATTCAGTAATAGATAGATAGACAAATTAATGTATGATAGATGGTTACATTACAGAAAAGATACATCTACTAGATGTATATAATAAAAAGAACAGTTCATATAACGTAATATATACCTTTTATAAGATATAGGGTTGTTCTAAATTAACCAAATATTATGACAAATATAATTGATCATATGTAGTATATTCATGTGAAGTTAAGACCACCTCCAGCTAGACCACTTGAGTTAGCTCTGACTCTGCCCCCTAAATTACCTCTAAACCCAAACAGTCCAGATCCTTGTTGACCAAACATGTCAGCACCACTTCCAAGACCACTCCCATCTAGACCTCTAGTTGTATCTAACATACCACCTGGTTGACCTTGTAAATAAACTGGTATCTAAAAATGAATGGATAGACAAAATGGACACATGGTTAGATAATGGATGAATAAATAAATTATTAGATATTACATTGTATAAAATTAACAGGAGAAGTCCTTACCTATTAAAGACATTTCACCTGAGATTATATCAGTATTATTACCAATACCAGTTCCAACTCCTCTTTAATTTTATGTTCAATATATGATAATAGTAAATGATGATCTTTAATACACTACATTTAAAAATAAAACATATTATTTTATATGTAGAGTTGATGTTACATGTACCTGTTTTCAACATCAACTAATCTCTGACAATATGGACCTAGTACTTCATTTAATCCAATAGCCAGTGCTCATATATAAAGACCTACATTTATTTTATATGGATATTTAAAAGTGTATTAGTTTTATGTTCAAGAGAGAGACTATTTACCTGTTCAAGATCATCAGCTACTTGACATCACTTGAAAAGCTACATTTGTAGATATATGTCAAAGTGATATTAGAAGGACAAACTTACATTTAGTTAAGAGTAAACATGTTATAGACTTTGATCAATGTTGTAACTAGGTCATGTTGTAGACGATATGATCAAACTCATCTTCATCATGTTATACCTGAACAACTCACTAGAGCTCAAGCTGACTGGATCTCCGAGGGAGAAAAGACACAATTGTTATGTTCCAGTAAGTATCAAGTTCACAGGTCATAGACCATCAAGTAGTATTCTCAACTAACTGGAGGATGAAAATATTCCGCTGTTAATGATAGCTACCTGTAACTAATAGTTTTCATTATTACCAGACTGCAACAGACATCATATAAACTTTTGAGATAATAATCCTTTGTCTTCTCCTCTTCCTTCAGTCTGTAGACACTCTTACCGCCATGTTTATTCGCGGGTTTGCATTTTTCCATAGTTACATACCACACCCATTAAAGTAGCAGCTGTAGAAGCCAGCAGCTGTCGGTGAGAAAAAGTTTGCTGCTTAAGCCTTTACTGCTTTAAGCCTTCTTTACTAGAAACTACTAATGATAGAAGATAACTAACTAGCAAAACTGCTAACTACTAGATACAGTCTACTACTGTTAATAGAAACTAAGTTTGTTTAGTAGTAAGTTAATAGTTGTAATGTTATCAAGAAATCTTCTGATGTTGTATGGATCAGTACTTTCATGGAATTGTTAAAAGTGAGTGTATTATTAAATAGAACGTGTTATTAAATATAATAACTTGTTAAGTGAACTGTGTGTGTAGGAAATAAGTTTTTAGGTTATTTTGACAAATTAATTGCCTTTAATTAATGGATTTTTATTAGCAGTAGTAATTAGTGGTATTAGACGTAGCGATAATATTTAATTTTATATAGCTACTAACTAGAGGCCTATTAATGTACAATTTAGTCTAATTTGTTTGTTATAATTGTATTTGTAAATATTAGAAATAACAATATTGAAGCTTTTATTATTAATTAATGTAGGCGTGGTCAATTGTCAAGTAGAGAAGTTGAGTTTTTCTAGAGAAGAAGTGAATTATAAAAATTGTTAACTTTGTTAGAAGACAAAGAACTGGAAACTAAAGTATTTAACTAATAATTGACTTTTTTGAATTTGAAATAATTTATTTTTAGTAAAAATACAGCAATAGTACAAAAATAACTAATAATTAACGGGTAAGGAGCCAATTATCATTAACACACAATATCTTCAAACTATTATTATTAACAACAACATTTTGTAATTGTTGTATACCAAATTTAGTAATATTAGGACAACGATCAAGATATAGTACTTGTAGTGTGTTAGTGTTTGTAATTAGAGTAGAGAAATGTGGTATGTCTTTATCAGTAATGTTATTGTCATCCAACAAGTATAATCCCTCGATTATTTTATTACCAACTACAGCAGTTGTTAATAAGTGGTAAGTATCTGGTACGAGAGGTGAGGAGAAAAGACGTAGGTACTTTATTGTTTGGTTATAAGCTAGTACTTGAGATAGTTTACTGACACAGTTACTATCAAAAGGAGTGTAATGTATATAAAGTCCCTCCACTTGACATTCATTAATATCAGTTAATATTGTAAGTAAACTTTGAGGAGATAATGAGTTGAGATCAATCCTCCATGTTGTGTGTTGTTGTCTCTTTAATTGACGTATCACTTCTTTACATTCTGCCACAGTAGATGAAATAAGTGTAACACTATTACTAGTCCACTTAACACTTCCAGTGTTTCCTATAATAAAACATAGTTACTATATAATATTTTACACACACAACAATAGCTATACACACACTCTAACATGCTCAACTACGATTGTCAAGGCTTAACGAAGAAGACGACGCCATTACTGATGTTAGGTTACTATAGCAATGATGTACGGAGATAAACGGATTCTACAAAACGCTCTTAAATTTACTGAGTGTTATACTAATAATTTACTGTATTAGATGATGTGAGCTAAGATGAGAACGTCAATATCTACTGAGACAGGCACACAGGGTACTGAACTGTCAGTGAGGATGACTCGATTATATCACTAGTCAAGATGATTCACTATTAAGAAGCAACACTCAAGCATAAATCATCATGATGTCTGGTAATAGAGTTTTGTCTGACTTGTCTTTTGTGTGTTGACATTTCTCTTTTACTTTACAAATGTCATAATGTAATAAAACATTATATTTAGTATTGTGATGTGATATCATAATGTAAGTTATGTCGTTTATAATGTACTTCAATATTTTGAAACAATTATTATTTGAAACTATCCTATCAACATTGAAGCTGGAACATGTGTGTAATAATAGTGACATCATTTCTCTCTGTCAGCTAATGAACACCAGTTAACTCACAGATATCATTACAGTATTTTCATATCAGCTCAAGTTTACTATTCTTCTAGTAATTAGTCTTCTCAACATTTTTTTGGTTTTTCTTATATTTTCATAATACATGTATACATATAGCTGAAACTACTGATGAGGGATTAATTTGACCATGTTGGTGATTTTTGAAATTCTACAACTTTTGATACTGCACTATTTTAACATAATACATGTAATAAAGGTATGTGAAATTACATGTTGTAGGAGTGTGCTACAAGCCAGTACATACTGTACCATATATACATTGTAGTTTGATCAAATATTTTAATATTACTAAATATATAATGGCAGCTTACTTGGTAATTCTTCATCATCTGATGATTCCAGTTGGTCACTATGGGTATCTTTCTCCTCGTCTGTACTTTTTGATGTTAACTGAGTGATGATTTTATTTTTCTCTGTCAATTGAAGAGTTAGTGAACTAATCATCTCCTGTAATTTTGTAATCTCTTGTTGTCTGTCAGTAGCTACACAGTACACAATATAAGATATTGTATATTGTCAGTAGTTATATAATACCTTCTCTTTCTTGGACAGTAGATGTGAGGTCCTCTAGTGTTTTCACCAGCTCATATGCTTCTGTATCTGAAATATGAAGTGATAAAGAATGTGCAGGTGTAGATAAAGTTATATAAAGAACATATGTACCTATACCTTCTTGTTTGCTATCAAGTGGTTCCTCAAGTTTTTGACTTAAAAGTGGATGACTAGTTTTAAGGAGATCTCTTACTTCTAATATCCGAGACCTCAGATCTACAATAGATAAAGTAAAGAGCTATACATGTTGTTAATATACCTTTTATGTTCTCTGTTAAATGAACATTTCTTTCCTCCTTCTCTCTTAATTGTAAAGTAAGAGACGTTATTATCTCTTGTAATGATTGTAGCTCCTTCTGTAATTCTATAGAATATAAAGCACATGTACAACACATGTATATTATAAATATTAGACATAATTATATATAATAACAGGAGCACATAATAATGAGAAGAGACAAGAAATGGAAGGCCCATGAAATCCCATGCAGTTTATCAAATCTGATGTATAGAGCTCTTGGGAGTACTGTTACTACATTAAGATCAATAACTTATTAATTGTGGTTATATATGAGACCTGAATGAAGGCTCTTTGCACTCTGTCATGTCATTAGTTTTCTTTGTCTTGAGAAAGTGTTACTACATATCACAATCTATACAAGGAATTACTTTAGACTAGAGCTCTCTCTACCTAGTATTACTTGGGAACTGTACTTATCATTTAATTAATGATGTGGAAGTTTCATGTTCTTTATTCATTACATGTTCCTGTTAATAATATCTGCTAAGTTCTCACCTTTCTGTGTAGACTTTAACTGAGTAACTTCTAATGACATTGTCTTCTTCAATTTTGCTTCAACAATTCTTGGATCTACAATAATTTATCTTAATTATAATTATAATGTTAATTGAATTTTGTAGAGTAATTATAGTTTTGAAGATACATCCTATATAGTTCACCTTCTTTATGTCTGGTTAACTCCTCTATCTCTAAGGTCTTTGCCTTATTCATTTTCTCTAATAGTTTCAGCTTCTCTGTTTACATTAGGTACATAGTTATATCTCAATTAATGTACATGTACCTGATAAAGTGTCAGTTGATGGTTGATCTTGTGGTCCTTCTCTCTCCATACTGTGTACTAGTAGTAATAAAATATACACACATAATAATACAGTACTGATTATGATTAGCTATCAATGAAAAGGCTTTTAACTATAAAGAGGTATATATGTAGCCTGAATGTAAACTAGTAGTTGCTATGTAAGTGATTTTTTGTTGAACACTGCTTATTATGTTAAGTATTAACCAAAGTCTGAATTTATAAACCTAATCCCTAAATTGTTAAACCTGGACAAAATAATATAAAATATGACAAGATAAAATGGACTTTCACAGTACATGCTATATTATCTTAACAACCTTAACAAACTTAGGTGTAGCTTATATATTTATACTCACATTGTTTCTTTGATGGTGTTTCATCTTCCAAATTATGATCACTTTTTCTTTTTACACCACTACTAGCATAAGTTTCCATAATATACATTGGTTCATGTTCTATAGGATCCTCCATACACTTTATATTGGATAATGATGACTGCACAACAATTGGCTCACAAAATTCCATGTCATCAGATTCTATAAAATAATATTATATTGTTTGACAACATTATTTAATATAGGTCTGGTCTAAGTACATATGTGTATTATGTTTACACAATGTAGTATAGGTCAGAATATATACATATAAAAAAACTAACTTTGTTTTGTCTTTTCTCTCTCTAAAAGTTCATTAGGAACATCCTCTTTTTCTTGTAGCAATTTAACAAGTAGAGATACTTCTGGTTTCTCAGAATATGATCTAATATGGTCATAAAGTGAGAATATATTCAAGATAACACTTACAACACAGCCACTAGATCAACATTAACTTTGTAAGATTGACTTGAGTTGTCCCACTCAAGGTAATCGAACAGCTTGGATTTAGGAGAGCTTTTCTCCAATACTACTGTGGGAAGACTAAATACTAATTCAATACAGCCTTCATTGTAATCATGGAAGTGTAAGATTGCACCACTTTGAAAACCAAGTAGTTTGGCGAGGTTACGTTGAATAGCTTTGACTTCTTCTCCAGTTATGACGAGATCTGCAGACACTTTAAGAAGAAGTTTGGTACGTTGAGATTGTGTGTGTGGAGGAGCACATGGTATCTCAAAAATGGAGCGTTTTAAATAAGGAATGAGATGTTTATCTTCATATTCCTTTAAACATTTCCTTTCAGATTCATCTCCCAAAATTTCAACTATTACTTGAAGTGAATCATAGTTGAACCATGTACAGTGTTTGGTCAACTTAGAAAACACAGCAGAAACACTGTTATCTCTTTGAAAATCAAACACAATTGGTTGTTGTTGGTGACCTTTGGAAGTGCAGTAACAATGCACAGTTGACTGAATAATCCTTGGGTCAACTTCACGTTTTATAAATGATTGTATAAGTTGAACAACAAAAAATGTATAAGCTTTACGGACATCACGATTGTCATCCATTAACTGGTTTCTCACTGCCTCCTGCTCACTCTCTGCCAATTCTTCCCACTTTGGATAACTAACTTTAGCTTTCTCTGGAGCAAGGTGAAATGTCACTGTTTGTGTCAATGATGTCATTCTCTCTGAAAGATATTTTAATATAGATTCAGCTACAAAACGATCTTCCATTTTTAAAAAAGACTTCACCAATTCTTTGTAAGTAGCTGCACTCCCGTTCTTTCTTTTCCATGCCCACAATAACTCATTCTTCTTTTCTACATCACTTTTATCACTTTGTGAAATACTATGAACTCTTTCTGTTGATAAATTGAGACAACGACCAGCTGTTATATAGTCATCGTTCATATGTTGTGAGACCTCAATGAAAACTCCATCATCACACTCTTTATCTACTACTTCATATGATAGACCATACTGACTGAGTAGACTTGAAAGATCTAATGTAATTAAAGAGACATTACAATATACAAAAGACAATATAATTGATACTTAATATATTCTTATTTTAATTAATATATTAACTAGTTATATGAGAGCTACCATTATACTCTAATGGGTGGGGTCAATACCTCATTTTAAAAATTAATATTTTACTTTAACTAGTTGCTTTGTAATAACATACCCACAAATTATATAGTGAGTAATTTATATTAATTATGGATTCCATAGTAACCACTTATGTAAACTATAAATTACTTGTTAAAATAACTGATTTTTTTACAATGAGTAAACTTTGTATTATCTCTTGTTTGTAACTACCTTCATACAATGATACAATTATAGCTATCATATAAATAACCCCGCCTACCAGCACTGTATGAATTTAATACACTAACTCTATTCCAATTATGGTATGTACAAACATTGTTCATATTAAGAATGAACACTAATTCATTGTTATAACTCAGACTAGAAATGAACTTGATAGAAATGGTTTACACAATTCAAACACCTTGGAAGTCCACAAATTTTATCAGAAAACTAGGCCACTAGTTATTTAGGAAAGTCACAAACCAGAAATCCTATGTAAAGTCTTTGTATTCCATGACCTGATTTCATGTATAATTTGGACATTATTAACAAACGCTTGCACAGGCGCCCTCCAGCTTCAGCAAAAAAAATTAGAAATTGTCAAAAATAGTAAAATTAAGATAGTTTATGAGACAGTGACAAACAACCACAAAATGTATGACTGATAAAAAAGTTAGCAGCTACGTTGCCACACCCACCTTAGGTTGATGATATTGTCATTATTGAATTCCACTAAATGCAGTCATTCTCAACACAAACAGATATAAGTTATAGTACATAGTCCATTATAGTACCAGTGTTAATTGTGACATGATAATTGAGGTTCAACTAGTTCATAAGATATTATATAGCTTCCTAATTCCTGTTTTCTCATGCAGCATGATCCCTAATTAAATGTCACATTTAATTAATCCTATTTATTCTAACAATATTATATTGGAAATGTCTCATCATATTGTCACTGACATACCATGGTACTGGGCAGCTAATGTTGACAGCTCTGCTGCAAGATTCCTACCAACAATGGTTGCTGGTCCACCAAGATCCTCGAGAATTCTAACAACACGATGACAGTTTGTCTGTATTTCCTCCACAGTCTTCCCCAATTTCAATCCAGTTTTCAATTCGTTAGCTATGTCAGCAAAATTCTCGCTTCTCATAACAGACTCAGATATCAGACTAGCGGCAAATGCTTCCTCTGTAAATTTTGTCATACATCCTTGTAGAGCTGAACTGAGGTTGGCATATTGAGAATTAAAGACATCGATAACGGCTTTCTTGTAGCTTTCGAGTGAGTCATCCATTGTCGATCACAAAGAAGGATGGGGCTTGTAAATATTCAATTGCCCCACCTATTTTGACAGCTATGAATAATATACAATTATGATATATTTTATATGATAACCAAAAAAACCTGCAGAGTTCAAAGTAAAATAAACTGTACTTAATGACACGTACATACATAATAAACAGCTAGTGATAATAACAATGAATTATCATAATATTATATAATATTAATATAATAACTTAAACTAGTTAAAAGTGAAAGTGTCTCCTTTGTTCCTTCTTCTTGTGATTATAATCTCCTTTTTGTTTGTTCTTTGTTATAGACATATCTATTGTCTATTACACAAGTAGTCCTCCAATCTCTATCCCTACAATCATACACAGTACATTTAATATACCAGTATAGTCTAATAATTGTTCCATCATTTTGTTTGTTATCAATACATCATGTCAATTAATATATCTATCCATTCATCTGTTAATTTGTCCATTCATCTTACTTACTTCTAAACTTTTATTCTCATATTATATTATACCAGTAATACAAAGGAGGGAAACAATATCAAGATAAAACAGTAAGATACAAACTACCTCGTGTCTTCAAATAGGGGAGCTGTCTTGATATAAGCTCTGATCATCACTAGTACTGTGACTTCCAACTCTGAAATAAAAGAGTTAAATATTATTGAGAGTCTAAAGGGTTAAATACCTATATGTCATAGCTTCAATAAGTACTGGTCTTCCTTCCTCGACACAAACCTGTTTAGCATGTTTTGTGACATTATACATGGTCAATACTTCATTGCCGTCAACTCGAATGGCTTCCATACCATATCCTATACCACGATTAACAATCCCATCACCAGCGTATTGATCTTTTATGGGGATGGATATAGCGTAGCCATTATTGCGACAGAGGAAGATGACAGGACAATTTAAGGTGGCAGCAAATTTCATTGCAGCATGGCAGTCTCCTTCCTGAGCTGCTCCATCTCCGAAATAGACAATGACACAGTTTTTGGAACCAGCCATTTTCATACCATATGCATAGCCTGGTGCTAGAATGGAGTACGTGAACATGAGAAGGAGTACAATGTATCAAGGCAATAGTTAACCTTGTGGTATTTGAGTAGCCAACGGAGATGAGATAAAATGAAAGTTATGTTCTTTACTTCCATAATGTACTGGCATTTGACGTCCACGACCTTTATCCAAATTGTTTGAGAAACATTGATTCATCATATCATCAAGTGTAAATCCTCGCCACATGAGGACACCTGCTTCACGATATTGGGCATATACCACGTCTTCCAAATCCAAAGCAGCTGCTGTTCCAAAATGTGTACCCTCCTCTCCATAATTCATCATATAAAATGATATGAGACCCTGTTGTCATGGAAACAGAATGGATGTGGTTAATTGTGTGTACTCAATATGTACCATTCTCTGTGCTCTATAAAGATATTGATCCGTTAATTGCAGTGTCAGCATTTTGGAGTACATACGTAACAGAAGATCTTTGTCAAGCTAGAAAGAAAAACATCTGCTTATATGATAATGTATCCATTAATAATAATCATAAACAATCTAGTACTAGTCTCCTATTGAAGCATATGACATAAATATATTGTAATATTTGAATACATTTGGGTCTTGGGAGGAGTCAACAAGTACTATTCCTTCATTATTCAGTATATGATATATCGGTCGTAGATGAAGAGTCTTATTTGGTGAACAGGCTTGCATTAGATCAGTTGTATAAGGAGGACCTCGTGGACTAACCTCCTCTGATAGTACTGGTATTGTATAATGGAGTTGCTATAGGGAAAAATGCGCTCTATTTAGGTATAGAGAGGTTCTTTACCTTCTTGCAACATAATCTGTTGAGCCATAACTGATAACTGTTACCTGCTCTTCTTGTTAGAAACAAAAACCTGCCAGCCATTTTTCTGGAGGTGTGGCACTACCCACATGTCAACAATGGCTCTGTGGAAGAATGTAAGTTTTTTAAAAATACTTTTTTTAATTTCTGCAACTTTTTAGGTTTTCAAAGTATTAAAGTATTCACTTCAAATAAGATCATATGCTACTAATCAAGTAGGTGTGGTTAACATTATATTATCGTTACTGTGATGTCATTGTATTCAGGAGAAGATTGCTGTGACATTAAAAAATGGACTGACTGTTTGTCAATTAGCAAAACAACTTAATGTAAAAACAAGTAAGTATCGACTCACGTGGATTAAAAATTACTTTGTCGCTGATAATTAGAATTAAGTGATATTATGGTATCTCTATTTTAGCCGGTATAATTAAGACATTGCAAGAATTAGGTGAAAAAAGTCACACCCTCAACACTCGTTAGTTGATCATCTATTAATACATGACCACACCCCTTTCCAGGCATGTCATTGGAGTTAGCAGAACTTGTTACCATGGAAATGGGACATCCCATAAAAGAGACCAAAACTAAAGATGCCACACCCATAATCGGATCTAAAGATACATTAAAGTAATAAGTATAATACCTGCTATTTGTTATCACATCTTATATCTTAGACCACGCCCACCTATAGTGACTGTAATGGGTCATGTTGATCACGGCAAGACAACTTTACTGGATAACCTTCGAAGTACATCTGTGGCCTCAAGAGAGGCAGGTGGTATTACACAACACATTGGGGCTTTCTCAGGTACATTAAGATGATTCACGTTATTAAGAATACACTCCTTAGTTCCTTTGGTAAGTGGGAGAACCATTACATTTCTGGACACACCTGGCCATGCTGCGTTCTCTGCTATGCGTTCACGTGGTGCTAATGTAACTGATATCGTAGTTCTTGTGGTAGCTGCTGATGATGGTGTAATGCCACAGACAGTGGAGTGTATTAAAATGGCTCAGGAAGAACAAGGTAAGTATGTACATGTCTTGTTAGTACATTGATTGTGTGTCTCTTTTCAGTTCCTATTGTAGTGGCCATTAATAAATGTGATAAATATAGCAGCAATGTAGTAAGTGAGAGAGAGAGAGAGAGGGAAAGATAATCATTTTCACACACTTTATCTCTCTCTAGTCCAAAGTTAAGCAGCAATTGCTACAATATAGTATACAATTAGAAGAGTTTGGTGGCGAAGTGCAAGCAGTTGAAATCTCCATCCTCACTGGTAATGGATTGGATACATTAGAAGAAGCTATTATTGTATTAGCTGAACTGAATGAAATCCAAGCAGATCCCACAGGACCCACAGAACTAAAGCAGCTGCTGTTGGTGGTTGTTGTGTTAAAAAAGGACAGCTGGTACGAGATGCTATTTATCAATTGTGGCGAAATGAGGAGTTGATCCATGAAGGTACACTAGTTGGTATGAAACGAGAGAAAGAGAACATTAGTATGGCAAGAAAAGAAACAGAATGTGGACTGAGTTTCAGTAAAGATCCTGGTTGGGAAGGTGATAAAATAATATGTCTACGTAGGAAAGATGTACCACAACCATTAGAATGGGATATTGGATTCTAATGAGATATTATTTAAGAGTTAAAAATAAATAAAGTATTTATTTATTTATTATTTGTAATATTAATACAGGGACATTATTATTAAGTGAACTAGTGCCTACCATAGTACATACCATAGTACATGATATGTATCAACTTTCATGAGTTACTTCTTCCTCACTATCTCTTATTGAAGAATGAGTCAAAGATTCTTTACCAGCTGTTACTGCTTTTCTACTAATATCATCATTTACATGTAAATCATCTAACTGGTCTATAAATTAAAATGTTATTGAGAAGAAATATTATATAGTCTCTTACTTTCTATTTGATGGAGCCATCCCCTAGCTCTCTCTTCCATTAATGTTAATAGCTTAGTCTGCATATTTGAACAATAAGCTGTAAATTCTTCTTCCAATGCTTCTTTCTCAATTTCACTTTGTCTCAGTTCACGATGAAGAACATCAATCACTTCTTGTTGGGATGCTAACCTCCCTTGAAGGACAAGAACCTCTTGTCTCAGTCTCTCCATTACACACACCTGCTCACAGTGAGCCACAATTGACATAGTCCTCCTGTTGCCATAGTAACAGCTTAATAGCAAAACCACACTCACTAGCTAACCAGTTTTTGATGTGGTCAGTCATGGCTTCCAGAGATTTAAGTGAACCTGCAGTCTGAGCTGATAATAATACAATATTAAATTATTTAATATTGTAGGGGCTTACCAGAGTATGGTGGTACATACACCATAAGTGTACTGTTCTCCCAATAGTCTGCCTGCATTCTGAGGGAGAGATGGACAGATAGCTGAGGTAACAGACCAAATATCAATGTACTTATATCTTGCTGTTATTATAGGATCATCAGTAAATCCATGACGAGAGAAGAACTTTTCTGCTTTGTGATCAGCAAATGTCAATACAACATCATATTGACCCACAATGGCTGGGTCTTTGATGAGACGGAGGAGATAACCCCCAACACCAAATCCTCTCCAACGATGACGAACAGCTAATAGTAGTACTTGAACTGATGATTCTCCCGGTTTACTACAAATGGACAGATAAATAGATCAATGGATGTATAGATAAATGGATACATATCCATACCTAGATAACGTCATAAATGTGATAGAACCAACCAATCTATCTTCTATTCCAACTGAAGACAAATGTAATGGATCCATGTTCCTTCTCTCTCTAACTCGAGTCAGAAATCTATCTCGTTCTTTGTCATAAGTCTTTACTTCTTCACTCTCCTCCTCTTCCTCGTCCCTATAATAAAGAAATAATTATTATGTCCATTTAACTAATTACTTACTTGTCATCATCTTCACTATCACTGTAAAGATCACTGTATGGATCACAATAATCCTCTTCAATATTCTCTAGTAGCTCCACCCCTATTTCATTATCCTTTGTTTCCACAGTCTCTTTGTGATTTGTTAATGTTGTAGGTGGACCATGTTGCTTTCGATATTCTAATACAGCTGGTAAAAATAATTTTATATCATTATGATTATTAACTGTGGGGGCATACCCTTTTCAGTAGCCAATACAAATATCGTACGTGAGGGTTTTGTTAAACTCCCATAAATTGCCTCAAGTTCCATGTCTGGTAAAGCAACTGAATAGAGAGCTGCCATGGAGTGAAAGAGATCACGTGAGTCGATGGGCGGGGAGACACCACGGACAGGACTCCGGCCAATTGAACCCTCTCTTTTCTCTCTTACTTCTTCATCATCATGACATTTTAAACGACGAAAATTTACCAGTAAGATATTAGCAGAGATCTTCTTCTCGCCATCACGGGAGGAGAAAGTCGTAGTCTCACTTAATACTTCAACCATCACCTCCTCCAATCAGCTGTCTCATTTAGTGGGTGGGGCTCAATCCTACTCTCTTCCTCTGCAAACTAGCGAACTAGACCCTCCTTATCATGATAAGAAAGGTGTAGCTCACTACAAGATTAATGCAAATCTTACATTATTTATAGATGTTGTCCTACAAGCTGATGCTGCTACGTAACTAGAATGAAATGTAGCTGTGGTAGAGTGTGTTGGTACATCCTAACTCCATGTTGTCTCTTAACTTCACTGGTGTTACTTGGTGCTGCAGTAGCAATCTTTCTATTGTATCCATCACTACTGGCCCAGCAAGTACAGGAAGTAAGTCCTTTTAAAACGACTGTTTCTTTGATTCTAGCTTCAGAAAGTGACTATAGTACCTGGTCACCTACCTTTTGAACAGTTTCAACATCCCAATGTACCAATGTACCAATGTATAAAGATATATATTTTTTAATTTAACTAATGCTGAAGAATTTGTAGACGGTGCACGTCCAAGAGTTGAAGAAGTTGGTCCATATTCTTTCAGGTAAAAAGATACTCTTTAAGTTACAAATATTATGTTGTATTTGATCAACATTGAAAGAGATAGAGAGATAGATAGATAGGTTTGCTAATAATACTACACTCATTAAACATTTCTCTGAGTATAGGGAATATCACCATAAGTTCTTCAATGACTCTAATCTATCTAAGAACAGGACACTGTTGGAGTATACTCAATTGTGTAAGTTATAAATGGATCAATGAATATTCAGTAATAGATGGTAGACAAATTAATGTATGAATAGATGGTTACATTACAGAAAAGATACATCTACTAGATGTATATAATAAAAAGAACAGTTCATATAACGTAATATATACCTTTTATAAGATATAGGGTTGTTTTAAATTAATCAAATATTATGACAAATATAATTCATCATATGTAGTATATTCATGTGAAGTTAAGACCACCTCCAGCTAGACCACTTGAGTTAGCTCTGACTCCACCCCCTAAATTACCTCTAAACCCAAACAGTCCAGATCCTTGTTGACCAAACATGTCAGCACCACTTCCAAGACCACTCCCATCTAGACCTCTAGTTGTACCTAACATACCACCTGGTTGACTTGTAAATAAACTGGTATATAAAAATGAATGGATAGACAAAATGGACACATGATTAGATAATGGATGAATAAATAGATTATGAGATATTACATTGTATAAAATTAACAGGAGAAGTCCCTACCTATTAAAGACATTTCACCTGAGATTATATCAGTATTATTACCAATACCAGTTCCAACTCCTCGTCCTCTTCCCATGACTCAACCTCCGAGTCCAAGATTACCTGGGCTCTGTCCACTCCAATCTCTCCGCCCCTACATTAAATTAAAGATTATTAACATAGTTTGATTGGGGTTAAAATATAGACCATTCAAATTTAGTTTCTTATGTTTTCAAGCACCACACACAGTGACACACACACACACACACTCACACACAGTATGTAGTATAGAGTATTACTAGTAATTAACAGATAACTTACTAACTCCTTACAACATTTGGTGAAGAACAAAGTGAACAGAAAACATCAGAATAACAATTGATAAATTCCCTGATTTTGCAATAACTTTTGAATTTTCTGCAAAGAAGGAGATATAAACTGATTATTAAGAACTTCCTCCTCCATACTGGAAGTAAAAGACAGTTTTCTGTAAATTCAACAAAAACCAGTTGAACTACACATGACAATAGGAGGTGTGGCTGAAAATGTACTTTAAGTAACTCCTATTAATGTGATATCGCCATAAATATTGGAGAGTTACTCTGTAGCAATGGAGAAAACATGTTATAGACTTTGATTGATACTCTAATTAGGTCATGTTTGTAGACAATAATTATAATAAAACTTACCTTCATCATGTTATATCTGAACAACTTACTAGACCTCAAGCTGACTGGATCTCCGAGGGAGAAAAGACACAATTGTTATGTTCCAGTAAGTATCAAGTTCACAGGTCATAGAGCATCAAGTAGTATTCTCAACTAACTGGAAAATGAAAATGTTCCACTGTTAATGATAGCTACCTGTAACTAATAGTTTTCATTATTACCAGAGACATCACATGAACTATTGACATAATATTCCTTTGTCTCCTTCTATTCCTTTAGTCTGTAGTCTGTTTAATAATAAAAGACAACAACACTCTTACCGCCATGTTTACTCGCGGGTTTGCATTTTTCCATAGTTACACACCACACCTATTAAAGTAGCAGCTGTAGAAGCCAGCAGCTGTCAGTGAGAAAAAGTTTGCTGCTTAAGTCTTTACTGCTTTAAGCCTTCTTTACTAGAAACTACTAATGATAGAAGATAACTAACTAGCAAAACTGCTAACTACTAGATACAGTCTACTACTGTTAATAGAAACTAAGTTTGTTTAGTAGTAAGTTAATAGTTGTAATGTTATCAAGAAATCTTCTGATGTTGTATGGATCAGTACTTTCATGGAATTGTTAAAAGTGAGTGTATTATTAAATAGAACGTGTTATTAAATATAATAACTTATTAAGTGAACTGTGTGTGTAGGAAATAAGTTTTTAGGTTATTTTGACAAATTAATTGGCTTTAATTAATGGATTTTTTATTAGCAGTAGTAATTAGTGGTATTAGATGTAGCGATAATATTTAATTTTATATAGCTACTAACTAGAGGCCTATTAATGTAGAATTTAGTCTAGTTTGTTTGTTATAATTGTATTTGTAAATATTAGAAATAACAATATTGAAGCTTTTATTATTAATTAATGTAGGCGTGGTCAATTGTCAAGTAGAGAAGTTGAGTTTTTCTAGAGAAGTGAATTATAAAAATTGTTAACTTTGTTAGAAGACAAAGAACTGGAAACTAAAGTATTTAACTAATAATTGACTTATTTGAATTTGAAATAATTTATTTTTAGTAAAAAATACAACAATAGTACAAAAATAACTAATAATTAACGTTGATCAAGGAGTACATTATTATTAACAACCAAATACGTCAAACTATTATTATTAACAACAACATTTTGTAATTGTTGTATACCAAATTTACTAATATTAGGACAACGATCAAGATATAGTACTTGTAGTGTGTTAGTGTTTGTAATTAGAGTAGAGAAATGTGGTATGTCTTTATCAGTAATGTTATTGTCATCCAACAAGTATAATCCCTCGATTATTTTATTACCAACTACAGCAGTTGTTAATAAGTGGTAAGTATCTGGTACGAGAGGTGAGGAGAAAAGACGTAGGTACTTTATTGTTTGGTTATAAGCTAGTACTTGAGATAGTTTACTGACACAGTTACTATCAAAATGAGTGTTCATTATATAAAGTCCCCTCACTTGACATCCATTAATATCAGTTAATATTGTAAGTAAACTTTGAGGAGATAATGAGCGGAGTGTAATACTCCATGTTGTGTGTTGTAGTCTCTTTAATTGACGTATCACTTTTTTACATTCTGCCACAGTAGATGAAGTAAGTATAACTCTATCACTGTACCACTGAACACTTCCAGTATCTCCTATAATAAAACATAGTTACTATATAATATTTTACACACACAACAATAGCTATACACACACTCTAACATGCTCAACTACGATTGTCAAGGACTAACGAAGAAGACGACGCCATTACTGATGTTAGGTTACTATAGCAATGATGTACGGAGATGAACGGATTCTACAAAACGGTCTTAAATTTACTGAGTGTTATACTAATAATTTACTGTATTAGATGATGTGAGCTAAGATGGGGACGTCAATATCTACTGAGACAGGCACACAGGGTACTGAACTGTTATACCAATAATTTACTGTATTAGTTGGAAGACTAAATTTCTGTTGATATATTATCACTCAATGATCTGAGCCAGGATGAGGATGTCAATATCTTACAAAGTTACTGAGACCATGTCAGTGAGGATGACTCGATTATATCTATTAATCTTCTCTCCATTTTTTTGGTTTTTCTCATATTTTCATAATACATGTATATATATAGCTGAAATATTGATAAGGGATTAATTTGACCATGTTGGTGATTTTTGAAATTCAACAACTTTTGATACCACACTATTTTAACATAATACATCGTAAACTTTAAATTTTATTCTCTCCAATATTTCCACTATATTCAGTACAATACATGTACTATAAATTCATGTCAGTACATGATAATAATATTATTAACTATAAATCATGTACTGGTACTTTCTTTATATCAGTGAATTTATGCTTAGCTTGTGTCTTCTGGAACTATATAACACAACATAGTCTTCAAATTGTAGACTCAATTCCTCTATCCTTTGGACATCTTTATAATGTCAGTGGTAGTCCTAGATACGTACTGATGACAAGAGTAACTATTCTTGTATTATTTGATAATGTGTTTGTTGTTGACTTCTTGATCTCTAGTGATCATGTGACTTATTGTTATTTTACTTGTTGTGTCGATTAATGGTAGGTCATATACAATTATACTAGTATATATAAATATATAGCACTAAATAGTTGAGGTATATGGGAGTCTTCTTCATTTGTATTTTATGAATTGACTTTTAATAATTATATTAACCAATCATACAATGTAGTATTGAATTTAAAGTCCTAGTTTCCACATTATTCTCAAGCTTTGAAATTATCTTGAAGTAAACAATAACTTGGACTACATTAATTGGTACATGTGTAGGTACTATTATAGCAGAGATCATCATAGAGATCCACTATAGATTACTGAGAAATACTTGATAGTTGAATGTTGAAATTTTTTATTATTACTGAGCCATCAATGATGAATTCATTACCCGTTCATACTCAACATTGACTGACAACAGGTGTGGTGATGAAAGCAACTAATGAAATAGACTTGTGTCTTCATGTAATAAAGGTATGTGAAATTGCATGTTGTAGGAGTGTGCTACAAGCCAGTACATACTGTACCATATATACATTGTAGTTTGATCAAATGTTTTAATATTACTAAGTTTATAATGGCAGCTTACTTGGTAATTCTTCATCATCTGATGATTCCTGTTGGTCACTAGGGGTATCTTTCTCCTCGTCTGTACCTTTTGATGTTAACTGAGTGATAATTTTATCTTTCTCTGTCAATTGAAGAGTTAGTGAACTAATCATCTCCTGTAATTTTGTAATCTCTTGTTGTCTGTCAGTAGCTACACAGTACACAATATAAGATATTGTATATTGTCAGTAGTTATATAATACCTTCTCTTTCTTGGACAGTAGATGTGAGGTCCTCTAGTGTTTTCACCAGCTCATATGCTTCTGTATCTGAAATATGAAGTGATAAAGAATGTGCAGGTGTAGATAAAGTTATATAAAGAACATATGTACCTATACCTTCTTGTTTGCTATCAAGTGGTTCCTCAAGTTTTTGACTTAAAAGTGGATGACTAGTTTTAAGGAGATCTCTTACTTCTAATATCCGAGACCTCAGATCTACAATAGATAAAGTAAAGAGCTATACATGTTGTTAATATACCTTTTATGTTCTCTGTTAAATGAATATTTCTTTCCTCCTTCTCTCTTAATTGTAAAGTAAGAGACGTTATTATCTCTTGCAATGATTGTAGCTCCTTCTGTAATTCTATAGAATATAAAGCACATGTACAATACATGTATATTAATATTAGACATAATAATTACATATAATAACAGGAGCACACAATGAGAAAAGACGTATAGAGCTCTTAGAAGTACTGTTACTATGTTAAGATTAATAACTTATTAATTGTGGTTATATATGAGACCTTAATGAAGGCTCTTTGCACTCTATCATGTCATTAGTTTTCTTTGTCTTGAGAAAGTTTTACTACATATCTCAATCTATACAAGGAATTACTTTAGACTAGAGCTCTCTCTACCTAGTATTACTTGGGAACTGTTTTTATTAATTAATTAATGATGTGGAAGTTTCATGCTCTTTCATTACATGTTCCTGTTAATAATATCCGCTAAGTTCTCACCTTTCTGTGTAGACTTTAACTGAGTAACTTCTAATGACATTGTCTTCTTCAATTTTGCTTCAACAATTCTTGGATCTACAATAATTTATATTAATTATAATTATAATGTTAATTGAATTTTGTAGAGTAATTGTTGTTTTGTAGATACATCCCATAACATTTTATATTTTACTTACCTTTCATCTTCTCCATCAACTGACTGATTCCACTTTCTTCTCTCTCCATTACGTCTACATTTAGTGATTTTATTTCCATTTGTAATGCCTTAATCTCTTCTTGTTTCTCTACTAATACTTTATTAGTAGCTATAGAACATAACCATATATGGTATGTACTATCAGTACTATAGTTCACCTTCTTTATGTCTGGTTAACTCCTCTATCTCTAAGGTCTTTGCCTTATTCATTTTCTCTAATAGTTTCAGCTTCTCTGTTTACATTAGGTACATAGTTATATCTCAATTAATGTACATGTACCTGATAAAGTGTCAGTTGATGATTGATCTTGTGGTCCTTCTCTTTCCATACTGTGTACTAGTACTAATAAAATATACCCACATAATAATACAGTACTGATTATCATTAGCTATCAATGAAAGGTATTTAATCATACAGAGTTTAGAATATAATATGATGACTTGATGGTAAATTAATATCTAGCTATGTATGTAATTGATGACACAATGTAGTATAGGTCAGAATATATACATATAAAATAACTAACTTTGTTTTGTCTTTTCTCTCTCTAAAAGTTTATTAAGAACATCCTCTTTTTCTTGTAGCAATTTAACAAGTAGAGATACTTCTGGTTTCTCAGAATATGATCTAATATGGTCATAAAGTGAAAATATATTCAAGATAACACTTACAACACAGTCACTAGATCAACATTAATTTTGTAAGATTGACTTGACTTGTCCCACTCAATGTAATTGAACAGCTTGGATTTAGGAGAGCTTTTCTCCAATACTACTGTGGGAAGACTAAATACTAATTCAATACAACCGTCATTGTAATCATTGAAGTGTAAGATCGCACCACTTTGAAAACCCAGTAGTTTGGCAAGGTTACGTTGAATAGCTTTGACTTCTCCTCCAGTTATGACAAGATCTGTAGACACTTTAAGAAGAAGTTTGGTACGTTGAGATTGTGTGTGTGGAGGAACACATGGTATCTCAAAAATGGAGCGTTTTAAATAAGGAATGAGATGTTTATCTTCATATTCTTTTAAATGCATCTTTTCAGATTCATCTCCCAAATTTTCAACTATTACTTGAAGTAAATCATAGTTGAACCATGTACAGTGTTTGGTCAACTCAGAAAACACATCTGAAATGTCGTCGTCTCTTCTAAAATCAAACACCATTGGTTCTCGCTGATCCTTTTCTGAAGTACAATAGCTACGCACAACTGACTGAATATCTCTTGGATGAACTTTACGTTCTCTAAATGATTTTATGAGATAAACAACAAAGGCAGTATAAGCTTTACGGACATCACGATTGTCATCCATTAGTTGGTTTCTCACTGCCTCCTGGTCGCTCTCTGCCAATTCTTCCCAGTTTGGATAACTAACTTTAGCTTTCTCTGGAGCAAGGTGAATTGTAACTGTTTGTGGCAATAATATCATTCTCTTTGAAAGATATTTTAATATAGATTCAGCTACAAAACGATCTTCCATTTTTAAAAAAGACTTCACCAATTCTTTGTAAGTAGCTGCACTCCCGTTCTTTCTTTTCCATGCCCACAATAACTCGTTCTTCTTTTCTAAATCACTTTTATCACTTTGGGAAATACTATGAACTCTTTCTGTGGATAAATTGAGACAACGACCAGCTGTTATATAGTCATCGTTCATATGTTGTGAGACCTCAATGAAAACTCCATCATCACACTCTTTATCTACTACTTCATATGATAGACCATACTGACTGAGTAGACTTGAAAGATCTAATGTAATTAAAGAGACATTACAATATACAAAAGACAATATAATTGATACTAAATATATTCTTATTTTAATTAGCATATCTACTAGTTATATGAGAGCTACCATTATACTCTAATGGGTGGGGTCAATACCTCATTTTTAAAATTAATATTTTACTTTAACTAGTTGCTTTGTAATAACATACCCACAAATTATATAGTGAGTAATTTATATTAATTATGGATTCCATAGTAACCACTTATGTAAACTATAAATTAGTTGTTAAAATAACTGATTAATTTTTACAATGAGTAAACTTTGTATTGTCTCTTGTTTGTAACTACCTTCATACAATGATACAATTATAGCTATCATATAAATAGCCCCGCCTACCAGCACTGTATGAATTTAATACACTAACTCTATTCCAATTATGGTATATACAAACATTGTCCATATTAAGAATGAACACTAATTCATTGTTATAACTCAGACTAGAAATGAACTTGATAGAAATGGTTTACACAATTCAAACACCTTGGAACTCCACAAATTTTATCAGAAAACTAGGCCGCTAGTTATTTAGAAAAGTCACAAACCAGAAATCCAATGTAAAGTCTTTGTATTCCATGACATGATGTCATGCATAATTTGGACATTATTAACAAACGCTTACACAGGTGCCCTCCAGCTTCAGAAAAAAAAATCAGAAATTGTCAAAAATTGTAAAATTAAGATAGTTTAAGAGACAGCGACAAACAACCACAAAATGTATGACTGATAAAAAAGTTAGCAGCTATGTTGCCACACCCACCTTAGGTTGATGATATTGTCATTATTGAATTCCACTAAATGCAGTCATTCTCAACACAAACAGATATAAGTTATAGTACATAGTCCATTATAGTACCAGTGTTAATTGTAACATGATAATTGAGGTTCAACTAGTTCATAACATATTATATAGCTTCCTAATTCCTGTTTTCTCATGCAGCATGATCCCTAATTAAATGTCACACTTAATTAATCCTATTTATTCTAACAATATTATAATGGAAATATCTCATCATGTTGTCACTGACATACCATGATACTGGGGAGCTAAAGTTGACAGCTCCTCTGCGAGATTCCTACCAACAATTGTTGCTGGTCCACCAAGATCCTCGAGAATTCTAACAAGACGATGACAGTCTGTCTGTATTTCCTCCACAGTCTTCCCCAACTTCAATCCAGTTTTCAATTCCTCAGCTATGTAAGTAAAATTCTCGCTTCTCATAACAGACTCAGATATCAGACGAGCGGCAAATACTTCCTCTGTAAATTCTGTCATACATCCTTGTAGAGCTGAACTGAGGTTGGCATATTGAGAATTAAAGACATCGATAACGGCTTTCTTGTAGCTTTCGAGTGAGTCATCCATTGTCGATCACAAGAAGGGTGGGGCTTGTAAATATTGAATTGCCCCACCTATTTTGACAGCTATGAATAATATACAATTATGATATATTTTATATGCTAACCAAAAAAACCTACAGAGTTCAAAGTAAAATAAACTGTACTTAATAACACGTACATACATAATAAACAGTTAGTGATAATAACAATGAATTATCATAATATTATATAATATTAATATAATAACTCAAACTAGTTAAAAGTGAAAGTGTCTCCTTTGTTCCTTCCTCTTGTGATTATAATCTCCTTTTTGTTTGTTCTTTGTTATAGACATATCTATTGTCTATTACACAAGTAGTCCTCCAATCTCTATTCCTACAATCATACACAGTACATTTAATATACCAGTATAGTCTAATAATTGTTCCGTCATTTTGTTTGTTATCAATACATCATGTCAATTAATATATCTATCCATTCATCTGTTAATTTGTCCATTCATCTTACTTACTTCTAAACTTTTATTCTCATATTATATCATACCAGTAATACAATGGAGGGGAGTATAAATATTAAATGATACACCAGATTTAATGATGACATCATTTTCTATAGTATGCTACACAAACTATATAATTATTATTATAATACAAAAATATAATGATTATAGAAATAGATAATTCACAATGATTAATGACTATTACTATTAATATTACAGTACTTCATACTACTTCAAAACTAGATGATATAACTTACTGAAAAAGCTTGAGGGGTTCCTAGAACACCACCTAGCCCCATCTCAATTAGCATTCCTCTCCTCATCCTCATTTCCACTCCCAATCTTGTCTCCATACCTATTACATACTTGTAACTACAATATGCCAAAATGTCCATCCATGTTAGACAAACTGTCACTCGACAAAGAAACATACTCAACCAGATCAAGAAGACTTCAACAAATAGCCAAGCTAAGAGTGAACTAGCACTAATACCGAGTACCTCAGGAGTAAACCTAATGACGAAAGATAACTGACAACAGATACATACTAATAAATTATTAAAAATGATATAATTGTAAGTTATTAATAATTGCTTTAATTAATAGGAGTTTACCTCTTTTGAGTGCCCAACACAAACCCATTTAATAACACGTATGTCACAAATGCCATTGCTATATAAAAGACATATAATATCAATATATTATATGTCAATATACACAATACATATGTCATTACACACAATATAAATACAGTAATGTACCAGGTATATAAAGGTCAGGTGCATTGATGTCACGACGTGGTTCAATAGGACCATTACCAGAATATTGTAGAGACCAGTCCTACAGGAAGAGAGATATCAGTGAACTGATCACAAGAGTTAAATATGATTGTACTCGATGAGTATAGGGAAAAAGAACGATCCATAACTTATTAAGTACATAATTTGTGTCTACAGAAAAATATTGTTTTATTCCAGGTGCAAATCTATTGACCTGGGAGAGAGAGAGAAGTGAGTGTAATACATAGCATTGTATCAACCTACGCCTCTATCTAAATATGATTGTCCCATGTTCACTAGTCCTTGTCCATATTGTAATGCTGCCTCAGTAACCATTGGATTAGATAAGAACTGTTGAGCGGCTCCAATAGGAGGAAAAGAAGGCCCACTACTACAAACAATACCAAGATAAAACAGTGAGATACAAACTACCTCGTGTCTTCAAATAGGGGAGCTGTCTTCATATAAGCTCTGATCGTCACTAGTACTGTGACTTCCGAGTCTGAAATAAAAGAGTTAAATATTATTGAGAGTCTAAAGGGTTAAATACCTATATGTCATAGCTTCAATAAGTACTGGTCATCCTTCCTCAACACAAACCTGTTTAGCGTGTTTTGTGACATTATACATGGCCAATACATCATTGCCGTCAACTCTAATGGCTTCCATACCATACCCTATACCACGATTAACAATCCCATCACCAGCGTATTGATCTTCTACGGGGGTGGATATAGCGTAGCCATTATTGCGACAGAGGAAAATGACAGGACAATTTAAGGTGGCAGCAAAATTCTTTGCAGCACGACAGTCTCCTTCCTGAGCTGCTCCATCTCCAAAATAGACAATGACACAGTTTTTGGAACCAGCCATTTTCATACCATATGCATAGCCTGGTGCTAGAATGGAGTACGTGAACATGAGGAGTACAATGTACCAAGAAAATAGTTAACCTTGTGGTATTTGAGTAGCCAACGGAGATGAGATAAAATGAAAGTTATGTTCTTTACTTCCATAATGTACTGGCATTTGACGTCCACGACCTTTATCCAAATTGTTTGAGAAACATTGATTCATCATATCATCAAGTGTAAATCCTCGCCACATGAGGACACCTGTTTCACGATATTGGGCATATACCACGTCTTCCAAATCCAGAGCAGCTGCTGTTCCAAAATGTGTACCCTCCTCTCCATAATTCATCATATAAAATGATATGAGACCCTGTTGTCATGGAAACAGAATGGATGTGGTTAATTGTGTGTATTCAATATGTACCATTCTCTGTGCTCTATAAAGATATTGATCCATTAATTGCAGTGTCAGCATTTTGGAGTACATACGTAACAGAAGATCTTTGTCAAGCTAGAAAGAAAAACATCTGCTTATATGATAATGTATCTATTAACAATAATCATAAACAATCTAGTACTAGTCTCCTATTGAAGCATATGACATAAATATATTGTAATATTTGAATACATTTGGGTCTTGGGAGGAGTCAAGTACTATTCCTTCATTATTCAGTATACAATATATCGGTCGTAGATGAAGACTCTTATTTAGTGAACTGGCTTGCATTAGATCAGTTGTATAAGGAGGACCTCGTGGACTAACCTCCTCTGATAGTACTGGTATTGTATAATGGAGTTGCTATAGGGAAAAATGCGCTCTATTTAGGTATAGAGAGATTGTTTACCTTCTTGCAACATAATCTGTTGAGCCATAACTGATAACTGTTACCTGCTCTTCTTGTTAGAAACAAAAGCTTGCTAGCCATTTTTCTGGAGGTGTGGCACTACCCACATGTCAACAATGGCTCTGCGGAAGAATGTAAGTTTTTAAAAAATACTTTTTTTAATTTCTGCAACTTTTTAGGTTTTCAAAGTGTTAAAGTATTCACTTCAAATAAGATCATATGCTACTAATCAAGTAGGTGTGGTTAACATTATATTATCGTTACTGTGATGTCATTGTATTCAGGAGAAGATTGCTGTGACATTAAAAAATGGACTGACTGTTCGTCAGTTAGCAAAACAACTTAATGTAAAAACAAGTAAGTATCGACTTATGTGGATTCAAAATTACTTTGTCGCTGATAATTAGAATTAAGTGATATTATGGTATCTCTATTTTAGCCGGTATAATTAAGGTATTGCAAGAATTAGGTGAAAAAAGTCACACCCCCAACACTCGTTAGTTGATCATCTATTAATACATGACCACACCCCTTTCCAGGCATGTCATTGGAGTTAGCAGAACTTGTTACCATGGAAATGGGACATCCCATAAAAGAGACCAAAACAAAAGATGCCACACCCATAATCCGATCTAAAGATGCATTAAAGTAATAAGTATAATACCTGCTATTTGTTATCACATCTTATATCTTAGACCACGCCCACCTATAGTGACTGTAATGGGTCATGTTGATCACGGCAAGACAACTTTACTGGATAACCTTCGAAGTACATCTGTGGCCTCAAGAGAGGCAGGTGGTATTACACAACACATTGGGGCTTTCTCAGATACATTAAGATGATTCACGTTATTAAGAATACATCTCCTTAGTTCCTTTGGTAAGTGGGAGAACCATTACATTTCTGGACACACCTGGCCATGCTGCGTTTTCTGCGATGCGTTCAAGTGGTGCTAATGTAACTGATATCGTAGTTCTTGTGGTAGCTGCTGATGATGGTGTAATGCCACAAACAGTGGAGTGTATTAGAATGGCTCAGGAAGAACAAGGTAAGTATGTACATGTCTTGTTAGTACATTCATTGTGTGTCTCTTTTCAGTTCCTATTGTAGTGGCCATTAATAAATGTGATAAATATAGCAGCAATGTAGTAAGTGAGAGAGAGAGAGAGAGAGAGAGAGAGAGTGGAGGGGAGGAGGGAGGGAGAGATAATAATTTTCACACACTTTATCTCTCTCTAGTCTAAAGTTAAGCAGCAATTGCTACAATATAGTATACAATTAGAAGAATTTGGTGGCGAAGTGCAAGCAGTTGAAATCTCCGCCCTCACTGGTAATGGATTGGATACATTAGAAGAAGCTATTATTGTATTAGCTGAACTGAATGAAATCCAAGCAGATCCCACGGGACCAGTTGAAGGAGTTATACTGGAAGCAAGAAATGATAAAGGATTAGGGTGAGTGTAAAATAAGGGGTTAAAAATAACTCTCTTTTGATAGAACTATTGCAACTGTATTAGTTTTACATGGTACTCTAAAAAATGGGTGTGTCCTTGTGGCTGGAGAGGTGTTGGGTAAAATTAGAACCATGATGGATTGGAGTGGTCAAATAATGAAAGAAGCCCCACCCTCTATCCCTGTACTCACAGCAGGATGGCGGGAACTACCTATAGTTGGAGAGAAATGTCTACAAGTGAGTTTCAATAATTGTTAATTTAAGATTTATAGTTCTGGGTATGAAGGTCAAAGGAGAGTCCCAGGCTAATGAAGTTATTCAATATCGGAGTTATCTTCAACGGAAGTACCAAATATTACAAGAAAAAAAGAGGATACAAAAGCAGCTGGAGAGAGAGGAGGGCGTCCAAGTTGTTCCTCTTATTATAAAAGGTGATGTAAGTGGATCTGTAGAGGCACTTGTAGAAGTTATTAATTCTTGTCAACCAAAACAACTTCAACTTGAAGTTGTTCAGTCTGGTGTAGGAAATATCACAGAAAGTGAAGTGGAGATAGCAAGTTCTATCAGAGGTAAGACAATATACTGTTGTATTTTATATATAATGGTTCTGCTCATTAGGTGTCATACTAGCATTTAATGTCACTGCTAATAAATTAACTACAAAACTTGCTGAGCAAAAGGAAGTGGACATACTCTCTCATAATGTCATCTACAAATTACTAGAAAAATTAAAAGTACAAAAAAGTGTTATTTTAAGCCAATTCATTTATCTTACAGGATTGGCTTAAAAATCAACTTCCTTTTGTTAAAGAAGAAGAAATTATTGGAGAAGGTGTTGTTCTCAGAGTATTCAAATTACGTGGAACTAAAGCAGCTGCTGTTGGTGGTTGTCGTGTTAAAAAAGGACAGCTGGTACGAGATGCTATCTATCAATTATGGCGAAATGAGGAGTTGATCCATGAAGGTACACTAGTTGGTATGAAACGAGAGAAAGAGGACATTAGTATGGCAAGAAAAGAAACAGAGTGTGGACTGAGTTTCAGTAAAGATCCTGGTTGGGAAGAAGGTGATAAAATAGTATGTCTACGTAGGAAAGATGTACCACAACCATTAGAATGGGACATTGGATTCTAATGAGATATTATTTAAGAGTTAAAAATAAATAAAGTATTTATTTATTTATTATTTGTAATATTAATACACGGACATTATTATTAAGTGAACTAGTGTCTACCATTGTACATATGATTGTACATGATATATATCAACTTTCATGAGTTACTTCTTCCTCACTATCTCTTACTGAAGAATGAGTCAAAGATACTTTACCAGCTGTTACTGCTTTTCTACTAATATCATCATTTACATGTAAATCATCTAACTGGTCTATAAATTAAAATGTTATTGAGAAGAAATATTATATAGTCTCTTACTTTCTATTTGATGGAACCATCCCCTAGCTCTCTCTTCCATTAATGTTAATAGTTTAGTCTGCATATTTGAACGATAAGCTATAAATTCTTCTTCCAATGTTTCTTTCTCAATTTCACTTTGTCTCAGTTCACGATGAAGAACATCAATCACTTCTTGTTGTGATTCTAACCTCCCTTGAAGGACAAGAACCTCTTGTCTCAGTCTCTCCATTACACACACCTGCTCACAGTGAGCCACAATTGACATAGTCCTCCTGTTGCCATAGTAACAGCTTAATAGCAAAACTACACTCACTAGCTAACCAGTTTTTGATGTGGTCAGTCATGGCTTCCAGAGATTTAAGTGAACCTGCAGTCTGAGCTGATAATAATACAGTATTAAATTATTTAATATTGTAGGGGCTTACCAGAGTATGGTGGTACATACACCATAAGTGTACTGTTCTCCCAATAGTCTGCCTGCATTCTGAGGGAGAGATGGACAGATAGCTGGGGTAACAGACCAAATACCAATGTACTTATATCTTGCTGTTATTATAGGATCATCAGTAAATCCATGACGAGAGAAGAACTTTTCCGCTTTGTGATCAGCAAATGTCAATACAACATCATATTGACCCACAATGGCTGGGTCTTTGATGAGACGGAGGAGATATCCTCCAACACCAAGTCCTCTCCAACGATGACGAACAGCTAATAGTAGTACTTGAACTGATGATTCTCCCGGTTTACTACAAATGGACAGATAAATAGATCAATGGATGTATAGATAAATGGATACATATCCATACCTAGATAACCTCATAAATGTGATAGAACCAACCAATCTATCTTCTATTCCAACTGAAGACAAATGTAATGGATCCATGTTCCTTCTCTCTCTAACTTGAGTCAGAAATCTATCTCGTTCTTTGTCATAAGTCTTTACTTCTTCACTCTCCTCCTCTTCCTCGTCCCTATAATAAAGAAATAATTATTATGTCCATTTAACTAATTACTTACTTGTCATCATCTTCACTATCACTGTAAAGATCACTGTATGGATCACAATAATCCTCTTCAATATTCTCTAGTAGCTCCACCCCTATTTCATTATCCTTTGTTTCCACAGTCTCTTTGTGATTTGTTAATGTTGTAGGTGGACCATGTTGCTTTCGATATTCTAATACAGCTGGTAAAAATAATTTTATATCATTATGATTATTAACTGTGGGGGCATACCCTTTTCAGTAGCCAATACAAATATCGTACGTGAGGGTTTTGTTAAACTCCCATAAATTGCCTCGAGTTCCATGTCAGGTAAAGCAGCTGAATAGAGAGCTGCCATGGAGTGAAAGAGATCACGTGAGTCGATGGGCGGGGAGACACAATGGACAGGACTCCGGCCAATTGAACCCTCTCTTTTCTCTCTTACTTCTTCATCATCATGACATTTTAAACGACGAAAATTTACGAGTAAGACATTAGCAGAGATCTTCTTCGAGCCATCACGGGAGGAGAAAGCCGTAGTCTCACTCAATACTTCAACCATCACCTCCTCCAATCAGCTGTCTCATTTAGTGGGTGGGGCTCAATCCTACTCTCTTCCTCTGCAAACTAGCGAACTAGACCCTCCTTATCATGATAAGAAAGGTCTAGCTCACTATAAGATTAATACAAACCTTACATTATTTATAGATGTTGTCCTACAAGCTGATGCTGCAAAATAACTAGAATGAAATGTAGCTGTGGTAGAGTGTGTTGGTACATCCTAACTCCATGTTGTCTCTTAACTTCACTGGTGTTAGTTGGTGCTGCAGTAGCAATCTTTCTATTGTATCCATCACTACTGGCCCAGCAAGTACAGGAAGTAAGTCCTTTTAAAATGACTGTTTCTTTGATTTTAGCTTCAGAAAGTGACTATAGTACCTGGTCACCTGCCTTTTGAACAGTTTCAACATCCCAGTGTACCAATGTATAAAGATATATATTTTTTTAATTTAACTAATGCTGAAGAATTTGTTGACGGTGCACGTCCAAGAGTTGAAGAAGTTGGTCCATATTCTTTCAGGTAAAAAGATACTCTTTAAGTTACAAATATTATATTGTATTTGATCAACATTGAAAGAGAGAGATAGAGAGAGAGAGATAGGTTTGCTAATAATACTACACTCATTAAACATTTCTCTGAGTATAGGGAATATCGCCATAAGTTCTTCAATGACTCTAATCTATCTAAGAACAGGACACTGTTGGAGTATACTCAATTGTGTAAGTTATAAATGGATCAATGGATATTCAGTAATAGATAGATGGACAAATTAATGTATGAATAGATGATTACATTACAGAAAAGATACATCTACTAGATGTATATAATAAAAAGAACAGTTCATATAACGTAATATATACCTTTTATAAGATATAGGGTTGTTCTAAATTAATCAAATATTATGACAAATATAATTCATCATATGTAGTATATTCATGTGAAGTTAAGACCACCTCCAGCTAGACCACTTGAGTTAGCTCTGACTCCGCCCCCTAAATTACCTCTAAACCCAAACAGTCCAGATCCTTGTTGACCAAACATGTCAGCACCACTTCCAAGACCACTCCCATCTAGAACTCTAGTTATACCTAACATACCACCTGGTTGACTTGTAAATAAACTGGTATCTAAAAATGAATGGATAGACAAAATGGACACATGATTAGATAATGGATGAATAAATAAATTATGAGATATTACATTGTATAAAATTAACAGGAGAAGTCCCTACCTATTAAAGACATTTCACCTGAGATTATATTAGTATTATTACCAATACCAGTTCCAACTCCTCGTCCTTTTCCCATGACTCAACCTCCGAGTCCAAGATTACCTGGGCTCTGTCAACTCCAATCTCTCCATCCCTACATTAAATTAAAGATTATTAACATAGTGTGATTGGGGTTAAAATATAGACCATTCAAATTTAGTTTCTTATGTTTTCAAGCACCACACACAGTGACACACACACACAGTATATAGTATAGAGTATTACTAGTAATTAACAGATAACTTACTAACTCCTTAGAACATTTGGTGAAGAACAAAGTAAATAGAAAACATCAGAAAGACTAACAATTGATAAATTCTTTGATTTTGCAATAACTTTTGAATTTCCTGCAAAGAAGGAGATAGAAACTGATTATTAAGAACTCCCTCCTCCATATTGGAAGTAAAAGACAGTTTTCTGTAAATTCAACAAACACCAGTTGAACTGCACATGACAATAGGAGGTGTGGCTGAAAATGTATTATAAGTAACTCCTATTAATGTGATATTGCCATAAATATTGGAGAGTTACTCTGTAGCAATGGAGAAAACATGTTATAGACTTTGACTGATGTTGTAACTAGGTCATGTTGTAGACGATATGATCAAACTCATCTTCATCAAGTTCTATCTGAACAACTCACTAGAGCTCAAGCTGACTGGATCTCCGAGGGAGAAGACACAATTGTTATGTTCCAGTAAGTATCAAGTTTACAGGTCATAGGGTATCAAGTAGTATTCTCAACTAACTGGAGGATGAAAATATTCCACTGTTAGTGATAGCTACCTGTAACTAATATTTTTTTCATTATTACCAGAGACATCACATGAACTTTTGACATAATATTCCTTTGTCTCCTCCTCTTCCTTCAGTCTGTAGTCTGTTTAATAATAAAAAAACAAGACACTCTTACCGCCATATTTATTCGCGGGTTTGCATTTTTCCATAGTTACACACCACACCTATTAAAGTAGCAGCTGTAGAAGCCAGCAGGTGTCGGTGAGAAAAAGTTTGCTGCTTAAGTCTTTACTGCTTTAAGCCTTCTTTACTAGAAACTACTAATGATAGAAGATAACTAACTAGCAAAACTGCTAACTACTAGATACAGTCTACTACTGTTAATAGAAACTAAGTTTGTTTAGTAGTAAGTTAATAGTTGTAATGTTATCAAGAAATCTTCTGATGTTGTATGGATCAGTACTTTCATGGAATTGTTAAAAGTGAGTGTATTATTAAATAGAACGTGTTATTAAATATAATAACTTGTTAAGTGAACTGTGTGTGTAGGAAATAAGTTTTTAGGTTATTTTGACAAATTAATTGGCTTTAATTAATGGATTTTTTATTAGCAGTAGTAATTAGCAGTGGCGTATCCAAGGTAGGGCATGGTAGGGCATTTGCCCTACCAACTGCTGCTGGCTCAGTTAATTCAGTTTTGGTTACAGACTTACAATGTTGCCATCTTTTATCTCCTATCTCCTATGATAATTTTTGTAGTACAAATCACACACTTAAACTGTCTTTGACCTTCTGGAAAGATAAAAGAGAAGCAAACTGAACTCTGCGGTTCAATCTCTGACATTGTGAGACCACACCTTTATAATAATAAAATTAATTATTTCAGAAGCATTTCCCAATCTTGTCAGGCTGATAAAAATTGCTATGGCTATTGCTATTTCAACAGCACAGTGTGAGCATTCCTTTTCTACACTAAAACTAGTAAAAAACCATTTATGATCGACAATGGGTGATGATAGATTGTCCAACTTGGTTATTTTGTCAATTGAAAGAGAGCTTTCTGATGCAATTAAACCTTGAAGAAGTGGTTACTGAATTTTCTGGATTGGATAACAACAGAAGGATTGCTCTTATTTAAACTTAAGTTTTAATCTATAGCTAGTTGTAATTGGATTTATGTTTTCCTTTCACTTTTTTCAGAATTGCGGATCATGTAGAATGTCATAACAATGTTATTATTATAATCAAGTAATTAAATTAATTTACCACGCCCATCATGAATATATTTAACTCTGAAATTTTTCGGCCGAGCTTTGCGGGCATCTCTGGTGCCCTATCATCTTAAAATTCCTGCCTACGCCACTGGTAATTAGTGGTATTAGACGTAGCGATAATATTTAATATTATATAGCTACTAACTAGAGGCCTATTAATGTACAATTTAGTCTAGTTTGTTTGTTATAATTGTATTCGTAAATATTAGAAATAACAATATTGAAGCTTTTATTATTAATTAATGTAGGCGTGGTCAATTGTCAAGTAGAGAAATTGAGTTTTTCTAGAGAAGAAGTGAATTATAAAAATTGTTAACTTTGTTAGAAGACAAAGAACTGGAAACTAAAGTATTTAACTAATAATTGACTTATTTGAATTTGAAATAATTTATTTTTAGTAAAAAATACAGCAATAGTACAAAAATAACTAATAATTAACGATCAAGGAGTACATTATTATTAACAACCAAATACGTCAAACTATTATTATTAACAACAACATTTTGTAATTGTTGTATACCAAATTTACTAATATTAGGACAGTGAGTGAGAGATAGTAATTGTAGTGTGTCAGTGTTTGTAATTAGAGTAGATAGATGTGGTATGTCTTTATCAGTAATGTTATTGTCATTCCACAAGCATAATCTCTTGATTATTTTATTACCAACTACAGCAGTTGTTAATAAGTGGTAAGTATCTGGTACAAGAGGTGAGGAGTAAAGAGTTAGTTCCTCCATTGTTTGGTTATAAGGTAGTACTTGAGATAGTTTACTGACACAGTTACTATCAAAAGGAGTGTTCCTTATATGAAGTACCTCCACTTGACATCCATTAATATCAGTTAATATTGTAAGTAAACTTTGAGGAGATAATGACTTGAGTGTAATACTCCATGTTTTGTGTTGTAGTCTCTTTAATTGATGTATCACTTCTTTACATTCTGCCACAGTAGATGAAGTAAGTATAACACCATAACTGTACCACTGAACACTTCCAGTGTTTCCTATAATAAAACATAGTTACTATATAATATTTTACACACACAACAATAGCTATACACACGCTCTAACATGCTCAACTACGATTGTCAAGGCCTAACGAAGAAGACGACGCCATTACTGATGTTAAGTTACTATAGCAATGATGTACGGAGATGAACGGATTCTACAAAACAGTCTTAAATTTACTGAGTGTTATACTAATAATTTACTGTATTAGATGATGTGAGCTAAGATGGGAACGTCAAGATCTACTGAGACAGGCACACAGGGTACTGAACTGTTATACCAATAATTTACTGTATTAGTTTGGAAGACTAAATTTCTGTTGATATATTATCACTCAATGATCTGAGCCAGGATGAGGTGCAAAGTTACTGAGACCAGCACTGTGGTACCTAGTCTTGTCCCCAGACCTACTCACAAGCTTAAAGTACTACTTAAATTTGCGAGTAGGTCAATTATTTTGTTTAGTGTAGTGTCAATTCAATAGTACCAGTTCTGAGTATTTTAATAGAATACTCCCAAAGACTATAAAGTACTAATACTTAAAGAAAGGCTCATTTTGTTACACACAGACATTGGGGGCTCCATAAATATAGCTATTGAAAAAGGGGAGTGGCTAGCTACATGAGACTGCCCACCTATTTGATTGGGTTTCCAGACTACACAGTATTTAATGTACTATGTTCTGTTCATGTTGAGAAAGACTGTGGTTTAGTGGAATTCCAATAATAACCCATGTCATCAACCTGACTTGGGTGTGGCATTGTAATTGTAACACTACATGTAGAAATGTATGGATATGTGACTGTCAGATAGCCATCAGTATTAGATGATCTGAACTAAGATGAGGGATGTCACTATCAATTGAGACAGACACACAAGGTACTGAACTGTAAGTGAGAATGACTCGATTATATCATTAGTCAAAATGATTCACAATTACGAAGCAATACTCAAGCATAAATCATCACGATGTCTGGTAATAGAGTTTTGTTTGACTTGTCTTTTGTGTGTTGACATTTCTCTTTTACTTTACAAATGTCATGATGTAATAAAACATTATATTTAGTATTGTGATGTGATATCATAATGTAAGTTATGTCATTTATAATGTACTTCAATATTTTGAAACAATAATTATTATTTGAAACTATCCTATCAACATTGAAGCTGGAACATGTGTGTAATAATAGTGACATCATTTCTCTATGTCAGCTAATGAACACCAGTTAACTCACAGATGTCATTACAATATTTTCATATCAGCTCAAGTTTACTATTCTTCTAGTAGTTAGTCTTCTCTCCATTTTTTTTGTTTTTCTTATATTTTCATAATACATGTATATATATAGCTGAAAATATTGATGAGGGATTAATTTGACCATGTTGGTGATTTTTTAAATTCAACAACTTTTGATACCACACTATTTTAATATAATACATTGTAAGCTTTAAATTTTATTCTCTCCAATATTTCCACTATATTCAGTACAGTACATGTACTATACATTCATGTCAGTACATGATAATAATATTATTAACTATAAACCATGTACTGGTACTTTCTTTATATCAGTGAATTTATGCTTAGCTTGTGTCTTCTGGAACTATATAACACAACATAAGTCTTCAAATTGTACACTCAATTCCTCTATCCCGTGGACATCTTTATAATGTCAGTGGTAGTCCTAGGTACTGATGTCAAGAGTAACTATTCCTGTATTATTTGATAATGTGTTTGTTATTGACTTCTTGATCTCTAGTGATCATGTGACTTATTGTTATTTTACTTGTTGTATCAATTAATAGTAGTTCATATACAATTATATAGTTGAGGTATAGGAATCTCCTTCGTTTGTATTTTATGAATTGACTTTTAATAATTATATTAACCCAATCATACAATGTAGTATTGAATTTAAAGTCCTAGTTACCACATTATATTCAAGCTTTGAAAATATCTTGAAGTAAACAATAACTTGACTACATTAATTGGTACATGTGTAGGTACTATTATAGCAGAGATCTTCATAGAGATCCACTATAGATTACTGAGAAATACTTGATAGTTTAATGTTGAAATTTTTTATTATTACTGAGCCATCAATGATGAATTCATTACTCGTTCATACTCAACATTGACTGACAACAGGTGTGGTGATGAAAGCAACTAATGAAATAGACTTGTGTCTTCATGTAATAAAGGTATGTGAAATTGCATGTTGTAGGAGTGTGCTACAAGCCAGTACATACTGTACCATATATACATTGTAGTTTGATCAAATGTTTTAATATTACTAAGTTTATAATGGCAGCTTACTTGGTAATTCTTCATCATCTGATGATTCCTGTTGGTCACTATGGGTATCTTTCTCCTCGTCTGTACTTTTTGATGTTAACTGAGTGATAATTTTATCTTTCTCTGTCAATTGAAGAGTTAGTGAACTAATCATCTCCTGTAATTTTGTAATCTCTTGTTGTCTGTCAGTAGCTACACAGTACACAATATAAGATATTGTATATTGTCAGTAGTTATATAATACCTTCTCTTTCTTGGACAGTAGATGTGAGGTCCTCTAGTGTTTTCACCAGCTCATATGCTTCTGTATCTTAAATATGAAGTGATAAAGAATGTGCAGGTGTAGATAAAGTTATATAAAGAACATATGTACCTATACCTTCTTGTTTGCTATCAAGTGGTTCCTCAAGTTTTTGACTTAAAAGTGGATGACTAGTTTTAAGGAGATCTCTTACTTCTAATATACGAGACCTCAGATCTACAATAGATAAAGTAAAGAGCTATACATGTTGTTAATATACCTTTTATGTTCTCTGTTAAACGAACATTTCTTTCCTCCTTCTCTCTTAATTGTAAAGTAAGACACGTTATTATCTCTTGTAATGATTGTAGCTCCTTCTGTAATTCTGTAAAATATAAAGCACATGTACAACACATGTATATTATAAATATTAGACATAATTATATATAATAACAGGAGCACATAATGAGAAAAGACAATCAACGGAAGGAGCATGAAATTCCATGCGATTTATCAAATCTGACGTATAGAGCTCTTAGGAGTTCTGTTACTATATTAAGATCAATAACTTATTAATTGTGGTTATATATGAGACCTGAATGAAGACTCTTTGCACTCTGTCATGTCATTAGTTTTCTTTGTCTTGAGAAAGTGTTACTACATATCACAATCTATACAAGGAATTACTTTAGACTAGATCTCTCTCTACCTAGTATTACTTGGGAACTGTACTTATCATTTAATTAATGATGTGGAAGTTTCATGTTCTTTATTCATTACATGTTCCTGTTAATAATATCTGCTAAGTTCTCACCTTTCTGTGTAGACTTTAACTGAGTAACCTCTAATGACATTGTCTTCTTCAATTTTGCTTCAACAATATAATTATAATGTTAATTGAATTTTGTAGACCAATTATAGTTTTGTAGATACATCCTATAACATTTTATATTTTACTTACCTTTCATCTTCTCCATCAACTGACTCATTCCACTTTCTTCTCTCTCCATTACTTCTACATTTAGTGATTTTATTTCCATTTGTAACCCCTCAATCTCTTCTTGTTTCTCTACTAATACTTTATTAGTAGCTATAGAACATAACCATATATGGTATGTACTACTAACAGTACTATAGCTCACCTTCTTTATGTCTGGTTAACTCCTCTATCTCTAAGGTCTTTGCCTTATTCATTTTCTCTAATAGTTTCAGCTTCTCTGTTTACATTAGGTACATAGTTATATCTCAATTAATGTACATGTACCTGATAAAGTGTCAGTTGATGGTTGATCTTGTGGTCCTTCTCTCTCCATACTGTGTGCTAGTACTAATAAAATATACCCACATAATAATACAGTAGTGTGATTATTATTAGCTATTAATGAAAGGTATTTAATCATACAGAGTTTAGAATATAATATGATGACTTGATGGTAAACTATTAGCTAGCTATGTATGTAATTGATGACACAATGTAGTATAGGTCAGAATATATACATATAAAATAACTAACTTTGTTTTGTCTTTTCTCTCTCTAAAAGTTCATTAAGAACATCCTCTTTTTCTTGTAGCAATTTAACAAGTAGAGATACTTCTGGTTTCTCAGAATATGATCTAATATGGTCATAAAGTGAGAATGTATTCAAGAAAACACTTACAACACAGCCACTAGATCAACATTAACTTTGTAAGATTGACTTGACTTGTCCCACTCAAGGTAATTGAACAGCTTGGATTCAGGAGAGCTTTTCTCCAATACTACTGTGGGAAGACTAAATACTAATTCAATACAGCCTTCATTGTAATCATGGAAGTGTAAGATAGCACTACTTTGAAAACCCAGTAGTCTGGCAAGGTTACGTTGAATAGCTTTGACTTCTCCTCCAGTTATGACGAGATCTCCAGACACTTTAAGAAGAAGTTCAGTACGTTGAGATTGTGTGTGTGGAGGAGCACATGGTATCTCAAAAATGGAGCGTTTTAAATAAGGAATGAGATGTTTATCTTCATATTCCTTTAAACGCATCTTTTCAGATTCATCTCCCAAATTTTCAACTATTACTTGAAATGAATCATAGTTGAACCATGTACAGTGTTTGGTCAACTCAGAAAACACATCTGAAATGTCGTCGTCTCTTCTAAAATCAAACACACTTGGTTCTCGCTGATCCTTTTCTGAAGTGCAATAGCTACGTACAATTGACTGAATATCTCTTGGGTTAATTTTACGTTCTCTAAATGATTTTATAAGATAAGCAACAAAGGCAGTATAAGCTTTACGGACATCGCGATTGTCATCCATTAGCTTGTTTCTCACTGCCAAATCTTCCCAGTTTGGATAACTAACTTTAGCTTTCTCTGGAGCAAGGTGAAATGTCACTGTTTGTGGCAATGATGTTATTCTCTTTGAAAGATATTTTAATATAGATTCAGCTACAAAACGATCTTCCATTTTTAAAAAAGACTTCACCAATTCTTTGTAAGTAGCTGCACTCCCGTTCTTTCTTTTCCATGCCCACAATAACTCGTTCTTCTTTTCTACATCACTTTTATCACTTTGGGAAATACTATGAACTCTTTCTGTTGATAAATTGAGACAACGACCAGCTGTTATATAGTCATCATTCATATGTTGTGAGACCTCAATGAAAACTCCATCATCACACTCTTTATCTACTACTTCATATGATAGACCATACTGACTGAGTAGACTTAAAAGATCTAATTTAATTAAAGAGACATTACAATATACAAAAGACAATATAATTGATACTTAATATATTTTTATTTCAATTAGCATATTAACTAGTTATATGAGAGCTACCATTATCACTAATGGGTGGGGTTAATACCTCATTTTGCCTCACCCATTGAGTAAACTTTGTATTATCTCTTGTTTGTAACTACCTTCATACAATGATACAATTATAGCCATCATATAAATAGCCCTGCCTACCAGCACTGTATGAATTTTCATACAGTAACTCTATTCCAATTATGGTATATACAAACACTGTCCATATTAAGAATGAACACTAATTCACTGTTATAACTCAGACTAGAAATGAACTTGATAGAAATGGTTTGTACAATTTAAACACCTTGGAAGTCCACAAATTTTATCAGAAAACTAGGCCACTAGTTATTTAGGAAAGTCACAAACCAGAAATCCAATGTAAAGTCTTTGTATTCCATGACCTGATGTCATGTATAATTTGGACATTATTAACAAACGCTTACACAGGTGCCATCCAGTTTCAACAATAAAAATTCAGAAATTGTCAACATAGTAAAATTAAGATAGTTTAAGAGACAGTGACAAAGAACCACAAAATGTATGACTGATAAAATAGTTAGCAGCTATGTTGCCACACCCACCTTAGGTTGATGATATTGTCATTATTGAATTCCACTAAATACAGTCATTCTCAACACAAACAGATATAAGTTATAGTACATAGTCCATTATAGTACCAGTGTTAATTGTGACATGATAATTGAGGTTCAACTAGTTCATAAGATATTATATAGCTTCCTAATTCCTGTTTTCTCATGCAGCATGATCCCTAATTAAATGTCATACTAAATTAATCCTATTTATTCTAACAATAATTATACTGGAAATATCTCATCATGTTGTCACTGACATACCATGATACTGGGGAGCTAATGTTGACAGCTCTGCTGCAAGATTCCTACCAACAATGGCTGCTGGTCCACCAAGATCCTCGAGAATTCTAACAAGACAATGACAGTTTGTCTGTATTTCCTCCACAGTCTTCCCCAACTTCAATCCAGTTTTCAATTCGTTAGCTATATCAGCAAAATTCTCGCTTCTCATAACAGACTCAGATATCAGACGAGCGGCAAATGCTTCCTCCGTAAATTTTGTCAGGCATCCTTGTAGAGCTGAACTGAGGTTGGCATATTGAGAATTAAAGACATCAATAACGGCTTTCTTGTAGCTTTCGAGTGAGTCATCCATTGTCGATCACAAAGAAGGGTGGGGCTTGTAAATATTGAATTGCCCCACCCTATTTTGACAGCTATGAATAATATACAATTATGATATATTTTACAAAAAACCTACAGAGTTCAAAGTAAAATAAACTGTACTTAATGACACGTACATACATAATAAACAGCTAGTGATAATAACAATGAATTATCATAATATTATATAATATTAATATAATAACTCAAACTAGTTAAAAGTGAAAGTGTCTCCTTTGTTCCTTCTTCTTGTGATTATAATCTCCTTTTTGTTTGTTCTTTGTTATAGACATATCTATTGTCTATTACACAAGTAGTCCTCCAATCTCTATTCCTACAATCATACACAGTACATTTAATATACCAGTATAGTCTAATAATTGTTCCATCATTTTGTTTGTTATCAATACATCATGTCAATTAACATATCTATCCATTCATCTGTTAATTTGTCCATTCATCTTACTTACTTCTAAACTTTTATTCTCATATTATATCATACCAGTAATACAATGAAGGGAAACAATATCAAGATAAAACAGTAAGATACAAACTACCTCGTGTCTTCAAATAGGGGAGCTGTCTTGATATAAGCTCTGATCATCACTGGTACTGTGACTTCCAAGTCTGAAATAAAAGAGTTAAATATTATTGAGAGTCTAAAGGGTTAAATACCTATATGTCATAGCTTCAATAAGTACTGGTCTTCCTTCCTCGACACAAACCTGTTTAGCGTGTTTTGTGACATTATACATGGCCAATACATCATTGCCGTCAACTCTAATGGCTTCCATACCATACCCTATCCCACGATTAACAATCCCATCACCAGCGTATTGATCTTCTACGGGGGTGGATATAGCGTAGCCATTATTGCAACAGAGGAAGATGACAGGACAATTTAAGGTGGCAGCAAAATTCATTGCAGCACGACAGTCTCCTTCCTGAGCTGCTCCATCTCCGAAATAGACAATGACACAGTTTTTGGAACCAGCCATTTTCATACCATATGCATAGCCTGGTGCTAGAATGGAGTACGTGAACATGAGAAGGAGTACAATGTACCAAGAAAATAGTTAACCTTGTGGTATTTGAGTAGCCAACGGAGATGAGATAAAATGAAAGTTATGTTCTTTACTTCCATAATGTACTGGCATTTGACGTCCACAACCTTTATCTAAATTGTTTGAGAAACAATGATTCATCATATCATCAAGTGTAAATCCTTGCCACATGAGGACACCTGTTTCACGATATTGGCCATATACCACGTCATCCAAATCCAGAGCAGCTGCTGTTCCAAAATGTGTACTCTCCTCTCCATAATTCATCATATAAAATGATATGAGACCCTGTTGTCATGGAAACAGAATGGATGTGGTTAATTGTGTGTACTCAATATGTACCATTCTCTGTGCTCTATAAAGATATTGATCCATTAATTGCAGTGTCAGCATTTTGGAGTACATACGTAACAGAAGATCTTTGTCAAGCTAGAAAGAAAAACATCTGCTTATATGATAATGTATCTATTAACAATAATCATAAACAATCTAGTACTAGTCTCCTATTGAAGCATATGACATAAATATATTGTAATATTTGAATACATTTGGGTCTTGGGAGGAGTCAAGTACTATTCCTTCATTATTCAGTATACGATATATCGGTTGTAGATGAAGACTCTTATTTGGTGAACTGGCTTGGATTAGATCAGTTGTATAAGGAGGACCTCGTGGACTAACCTCCTCTGATAGTACTGGTATTGTATAATGGAGTTGCTATAGGTAAAAATTCGCTCTATTTAGGTATAGAGAGGTTCTTTACCTTCTTGCAACATAATCTGTTGAACCATAACTGATAACTGTTACCTGCTCTTGTTAGAAACAAAAGCCTGCTAGCCATTTTTCTGGAGGTGTGGCACTACCCACATGTCAACAATGGCTCTGTGGAAGAATGTAAGTTTTTTAAAAATACTTTTTTTTTAATTTCTGCAACTTTTTAGGTTTTCAAAGTGTTAAAGTATTCACTTCAAATAAGATCATATGCTACTAATCAAGTAGGTGTGGTTAACATTATATTATCGTTACTGTGATGTCATTGTATTCAGGAGAAGATTGCTGTGACATTAAAAAATGGACTGACTGTTCGTCAGTTAGCAAAACAACTTAATGTAAAAACAAGTAAGTATCGACTTATGTGGATTCAAAATTACTTTGTCGCTGATAATTAGAATTAAGTGATATTATGGTATCTCTATTTTAGCCGGTATAATTAAGGTATTGCAAGAATTGGGTGAAAAAAGTCACACCCCCAACACTCGTTAGTTGATTATCTATTAATACATGACCACACCCCTTTCCAGGCATGTCATCGGAGTTAGCAGAACTTGTTACCATGGAAATGGGACATCCCATAAAAGAGACCAAAACAAAAGATGCCACACCCATAATCCGATCTAAAGATGCATTAAAGTAATAAGTATAATACCTGCTATTTGTTATCACATCTCATATCTTAGACCACGCCCACCTATAGTCACTGTAATGGGTCATGTTGATCACGGCAAGACAACTTTACTGGATAACCTTCGAAGTACATCTGTGGCCTCAAGAGAGGCAAGTGGTATTACACAACACATTGGGGCTTTCTCAGGTACATTAGAACATTCAAGTTATTATTAAGAATACATCTCCTTAGTTCCTTTGGTAAGTGGGAGAACCATTACATTTCTGGACACACCTGGCCATGCTGCATTCTCTGCTATGCGTTCACGTGGTGCTAATGTAACTGATATCGTAGTTCTTGTGGTAGCTGCTGATGATGGTGTAATGCCACAGACAGTGGAGTGTATTAAAATGGCTCAGGAAGAACAAGGTAAGTATGTATATGTCTTGTTAGTACATTCATTGTGTGTCTCTTTTCAGTTCCTATTGTAGTGGCCATTAATAAATGTGATAAATATAGCAGCAATGTAGTGAGTGAGAGAGAGAGAGAGAGAGAGAGATAATGATTTTCACACACTTTATCTCTCTCTAGTCTAAAGTTAAGCAGCAATTGCTACAATATAGTATACAATTAGAAGAATTTGGTGGCGAAGTGCAAGCAGTTGAAATCTCCGCCCTCACTGGTAATGGATTAGATACATTAGAAGAAGCTATTATTGTATTAGCTGAACTGAATGAAATCCAAGCAGATCCCATGGGACCAGTTGAAGGAGTTATACTGGAAGCAAGAAATGATAAAGGATCAGGGTGAGTGTAAAATGAGGGGTTAAAATAACTCTCTTTTAATAGAACTATTGCAACTGTATTAGTTTTACACGGTACTCTAAAAAATGGGTGTGTCCTTGTGGCTGGAGAGGCGTGGGGTAAAATTAGAACCATGATGGATTGGAGTGGTCAAATAATGAAAGAAGCCCCACCCTCTATCCCTGTACTCACAGCAGGATGGCGGGAACTACCTATAGTTGGAGAGAAATGTCTACAAGTGAGTTTCAATAATTGTTCGTTTAAGATTTATAGTTCTGGGTATGAAGGTCAAAGGAGAGTCCCAGGCTAATGAAGTTATTCAGTATCGGAGTTATCTTCAAAGGAAGTATCAAATATTACAAGAAAAAAAGAGAATACAAAAGCAGCTGGAGAGAGAGGAGGGCGCCAAGTTGTCCCTCTTATTGTAAAAGGTGATGTGAGTGGATCTGTAGAGGCACTTGTTGAAGTTATTAATTCTTGTCAACCAAAACAACTTCAACTTGAAGTTGTTCAGTCTGGTGTAGGAAATATCACAGAAAGTGAAGTGGAGAGAGCAAGTTCTATCGGAGGTAAGACAATTTACTGTTGTATTTTATATATAATGATTCTGCTCATTAGGTGTCATACTAGCATTTAATGTCACTGCTAATAAATTAACTACAAAACTTGCTGAGCAAAAGGAAGTGGACATACTCTCTCATAATGTCATCTACAAATTACTAGAAAAATTAAAAGTACAAAAAAGTGTTATTTTAAGCCAATTCATTTATCTTACAGGATTGGCTTAAAAATCAACTTCCTTTTGTTAAAGAAGAAGAAATTATTGGAGAAGCTGTTGTTCTCAGAGTATTCAAATTACGTGGAACTAAAGCAGCTGCTGTTGGTGGTTGTTGTGTTAAAAAAGGACAGCTGGTACGAGATGCTATTTATCAATTGTGGCGAAATGAGGAGTTGATCCATGAAGGTATACTAGTTGGTATGAAACGAGAGAAAGAGGACATTAGTGTGGCAAGAAAAGAAACAGAGTGTGGACTGAGTTTCAGTAAAGATCCTGGTTGGGAAGAAGGTGATAAAATAGTATGTCTACGTAGGAAAGATGTACCACAACCATTAGAATGGGACATTGGATTCTAATGAGATGTTATTTAAGAGTTAAAATAAATAAAGTATTTATTTATTTATTATTTGTAATATTAATACAGGGACATTATTATTAAGTGAACTAGTGCCTACCATTGTACATACCATTGTACATGATATATATCAACTTTCATGAGTTGCTTCTTCCTCACTATCTCTTACTGAAGAATGAGTCAAAGATTCTTTACCAGCTGTTACTGCTTTTCTACTAATATCATCATTTACATGTAAATCATCTAACTGGTCTATAAATTAAAATGTTATTGAGAAGAAATATTATATAGTCTCTTACTTTCTATTTGATGGAGCCATCCCCTAGCTCTCTCTTCCATTAATGTTAATAGCTTAGTCTGCATATTTGAACGATAAGCTGTAAATTCTTCTTCCAATGCTTCTTTCTCAATTTCACTTTGTCTCAGTTCACGATGAAGAACATCAATCACTTCTTGTTGTGATGCTAACCTCCCTTGAAGGACAAGAACCTCTTGTCTCAGTCTCTCCATTACATACACCTGCTCACAGTGAGCCACAATTGACATAGTCCTCCTGTTGCCATAGTAACAGTTTAATAGCAAAACCATACTCACTAGCTAACCAGTTTTTGATGTGGTCAGTCATGGCTTCCAGAGATTTAAGTGAACCTGCAGTCTGAGCTGATAATAATACAGTATTAAATTATTTAATATTGTAGGGGCTTACCAGAGTATGGTGGTACATACACCATAAGTGTACTGTTCTCCCAATAGTCTGCCTGCATTCTGAGGGAGGGATGGACAGATAGCTGGGGTAACAGACCAAATACCAATGTACTTATATCTTGCTGTTATTATAGGATCATCAGTAAATCCATGATGAGAGAAGAACTTTTCCGCTTTGTGATCAGCAAATGTCAATACAACATCATATTGACCCACAATGGCTGGGTCTTTGATGAGACGGAGGAGATATCCTCCAACACCAAGTCCTCTCCAACGATGACGAACAGCTAATAGTAGTACTTGAACTGATGATTCCCCCGGTTTACTATAAATGGACAGATAAATAGATCAATGGATGTATAGATAAATAGATACATATCCATACCTAGATAACCTCATAAATGTGATAGAACCAACCAATCTATCTTCTATTCCAACTGAAGACAAATGTAATGGATCCATGTTCCTTCTCTCTCTAACTTGAGTCAGAAATCTATCTCGTTCTTTGTCATAAGTCTTTACTTCTTCACTCTCCTCCTCTTCCTCGTCCCTATAATAAAGAAATAATTATTATGTCCATTTAACTAATTACTTACTTGTCATCATCCTCACTATCACTGTAAAGATCAGCGTATGGATCACAATAATCCTCTTCAATATTCTCTAGTAGCTCCACCCCTATTTCATTATCCTTTGTTTCCACAGTCTCTTTGTGATTTGTTAATGTTTTAGGTGGACCATGTTGCTTTCGATATTCTAATACAGCTGGTAAAAATAATTTTATATCATTATGATTATTAACTGTGGGGGCATACCCTTTTCAGTAGCTAATACAAATATCGTACGTGAGGGTTTTGTTAAACTCCCATAAATTGCCTCGAGTTCCATGTCTGGTTAAGCAGCTGAATAGAGAGCTGCCATGGAGTGAAAGAGATCACGTGAGTCGATGGGCGGGGAGACACCACGGACAGGACTCCGGCCAATTGAACCCTCTCTTTTCTCTCTTACTTCTTCATCATCATGACCTTTTAAACGACGAAAATTTACCAGTAAGACATTACCAGAGATCTTCTTCTCGCCATCACGGGAGGAGAAAGCCGTAGTCTCACTCAATACTTCAACCATCACCTCCTCCAATCAGCTGTCTCATTTAGTGGGTGGGGCTCAATCCTACTCTCTTCCTCTGCAAACTAGCGAACTAGACCCTCCTTATCATGATAAGAAAGGTGTAGCTCACTATAAGATTAATACAAACCTTACATTATTTTTATAGATGTTGTCCTACCAGTTGATGCTTTAACGTAACTATAGAATGAAATGTAGCTGTGGTAGAGTGTGTTGGTACATCCTAACTCCATGTTGTCTCTTAACTTCTCTGGTGTTAGTTGGTGCTGCAGTAACAATCTTTCTATTGTATCCATCACTACTGACCCAGCAAGTACAGGAAGTAAGTCCTTTAAAAACGACTGTTTCTTTGATTCTAGCTTCAGAAAGTGACAATAGTACCTGGTCACCTACCTTTTGAACAGTTTCAACATCCCAGTGTACCAATGTATAAAGATATATATTTTTTTAATTTAACTAATGCTGAAGAATTTGTTGACGGTGCACGTCCAAGAGTTGAAGAAGTTGGTCCATATTCTTTCAGGTAAAAAGATACTCTTTATGTTACAAATATTATATTGTATTTGATCAACATTGAAGGAGAGAGATAGAGAGATAGGTTTGCTAATAATACTACACTCATTAAACATTTCTCTGAGTATAGGGAATATCACCATAAGTTCTTCAATGACTCTAATCTATCTAAGAACAGGACACTGTTGGAGTATAATCAATTGTGTAAGTTATAAATGGATCAATGGATATTCAGTATAGATGGATAGACAAATTAATGTATGAATAGATGGTTACATTACAGAAAAGATACATCTACTAGATGTATATAATAAAAAGAACAGTTCATATAACGTAATATATACCTTTTATAAGATATAGGGTTGTTCTAAATTAACCAAATATTATGATAAATATAATTCATCATATGTAGTATATTCATGTGAAGTTAAGACCACCTCCAGCTAGACCACTTGAGTTAGCTCTGACTCCGCCCCCTAAATTACCTCTAAACCCAAACAGTCCAGATCCTTGTTGACCAAACATGTCAGCATCACTTCCAAGACCACTCCCATCTAGACCTCTAGTTATACCTAACATACCACCTGGTTGACTTGTAAATAAACTGGTATATAAAAATGAATGGATAGACAAAATGGACACATGGTTAGATAATGGATGAATAAATAAATTATGAGATATTACATTGTATAAAATTAACAGGAGAAGTCCCTACCTATTAAAGACATTTCACCTGAGATTATATCAGTATTATTACCAATACCAGTTCCAACTCCTCATCCTCTTCCCATGACTCAACCTCCGAGTCCAAGATTACCTGGGCTCTGTCAACTCCAATCTCTCCATCCCTACATTAAATTAAAGATTATTAACATAGTGTGATTGGGGTTAAAATATAGACCATTCAAATTTAGTTTCATATGTTTTCAAGCACCACACACACACGCACACAGTATATAGTATAGAGTATTACTAGTAATTAACAGATAACTTACTAACTCCTTAGAACATTTGGTGAAGAACAAAGTGAACAGAAAACATCAGAAAGACTAACAATTAATAAATTCTTTGATTTTGCAATAACGTTTGAATTTTCTGCAAAGAAGGAGATAGAAACTGATTGTTAAGAACTCCCTCCTCCATATTGGAAGTAAAAGACAGTTTTCTGTAAATTCAACAAACACCAGTTGAACTGCACATGACAATAGGAGGTGTGGCTGAAAATGTATTTTAAGTAACTCTTATTAATGTGATATTACCATAAATATTGGAGAGTTACTCTGTAGCAATGGAGAAAACATGTTATAGACTTTGATTGATACTCTAATTAGGTCATGTTTGTAGACAATAATTATAATAAAACTTACCTTCATCATGTTATATCTGAACAACTTACTAGACCTCAAGCTGACTGGATCTCCGAGGGAGAAAAGACACAATTGTTATGTTCAAGTAAGTATCAAGTTCACAGGTCATAGGGTATCAAGTAGTATTCTCAACTAACTGGAGGATGAAAATGTTAATGATAGCTACCTGTAACTAATAGTTTTCATTATTACAAGACTACAAAATTAACAGACATAATATGAACTTTTGACATAATATTCCTTTGTCTCCTCCTCTTCCTTCAGTCTGTAATCTGTTTAATAATAATAGGCAAGACACTCTTACCGCCATGTTTATTCGCAGGTTTGCATTTTTCCATAGTTACACACCACACCATTAAAGTAGCAGCTGTTACATGTAGCAAACTTAGTATGATGTAAAAGTAAAAATAACACTGTTTTTATTACTAATGCACTACAGCTGCATAAACAGTAGTACATTAGTAATAAAAACAATGTTATGTCTACTTTCACATCATATTAAGTTTATTACATGTAATCTGTATAACAATATATTAGTTAAATCAACAAATCAATTTTTACAGTGTAGTTGTAATGTTATCAAGAAATCTTCTGATGTTGTATGGATCAGTACTTTCATGGAATTGTTAAAAGTGAGTGTATTATTAAATAGAACGTGTTATTAAATATAATAACTTGTTAAGTGAACTGTGTGTATAGGAAATAAGTTTTTTAAGGTGATTTTGACAAATTAATTGGCTTTAATTAATGGATTTTTTATTAGCAGTAGTAATTAGTGGTATTAGACATAGCGATAATCTTTAATTTTATATAGCTACTAACTAGAGGCCTATTAATGTACAATTTAGTCTAGTTTGTTTGTTATAATTGTATTTGTAAATATTAGAAATAACAATATTGAAGCTTTTATTATTAATTAATGTAGGCGTGGCAATTGTCAAGTAGAGAAGTTGAGTTTTTCTAGAGAAGAAGTGAATTATAAAAATTGTTAACTTTGTTAGAAGACAAAGAACTGGAAACTAAAGTATTTAACTAATAATTGACTTATTTGAATTTGAAATAATTTATTTTTAGTAAAAAATATAGCAATAGTACAAAAATAACTAATAATTAACGTGTAAGGAGTAAATTATTATTAACAAGCAATTTCTTGAAACTATTATTATTAACAACAACATTTTGTAATTGTTGTTCACCAAATTTAGTAATATTAGGACAGTCAGTGAGAAATAGTGATTGTAGTGTGTTAGTGTTTGTAATTAGAGTAGATAGATGTGGTATGTCTTTATCAGTAATGTTATTGTCATCCCACAAGTATAATCTCTTGATTATTTTATTATCAGCTACAGCAGTTGTTAATAAGTGGTAAGTATCTTGTACGAGAGGTGAGGAGTAAAGATGTAGGTACTCCATTGTTTGGTTATAAGGTAGTACTTGAGATAGTTTACTGACACAGTTACTATCAAAATGAGTGTTCTCTATAACAAGTCCCCTCACTTGACATCCATTAATATCAGTTAATATTGTAAGTAAACTTTGAGGAGATAATGACTTGAGTTCAATAATCCATGTTTTGTGTTGTCGTCTCTTTAATTGACGTATCACTTCTTTACATTCTGCCACAGTAGATGAAGTAAGTGTAACACTATATCTGTACCACTCAACACTTCCAGTGTCTCCTATAATAAAACATAGTTACTATATAATATTTTACACACACAACAATAGCTATACACACACTCTAACATGCTCAACTACGATTGTCAAGGCCTAACGAAGAAGACGACGCCATTACTGATGTTAGGTTACTATAGCAATGATGTACGGAGATGAACGGATTCTACAAACGGTCTTAAATTTACTGAGTGTTATACTAATAATTTACTGTATTAGATGATGTGAGCTAAGATGGGAACGTCAATATCTACTACTGAGTTAGGCACACAAAGTACTGAACTGTCAGTGAGGATGACTCGATTATATCACTAGTCAAGATGATTCACAATTAAGAAGCAACACTCAAGCATAAATCATCATGATGTCTGGTAATAGAGTTTTGTTTGACTTGTCTTTTGTGTGTTAACATTTCTCTTTTACTTTACAAATGTCATGATTTAATAAAACATTATATTTAGTATTGTGATGTGATATCATAATGTAAGTTATGTCATTTATAACGTACTTCAATATTTTGAAACAATAATTATTATTTGAAACTATCCTATCAACATTGAAGCTGGAACATGTGTGTAATAATAGTGACATCATTTCTCTATGTCAGCTAATGAACACCAGTTAATTCACAGATGTCATTACAGTATTTTCATATCAGCTCAAGTTTACTATTCTTCTAGTAATTAGTCTTCTCTTCATTTTTTTGTTTTTCTTATATTTTCATAATACATGTATACATATAGCTGAAAATATTGATGAGGGATTAATTTGACCATGTTGGTGATTTTTGAAATTCAACAACTTTTGATACCACACTATTTTAATATAATACATTGGAAGCCTTAAAATTTATTCTCTCCAATATTTCCACTATATTCAGTACAGTACATGTACTATACATTCATGTCAGTACATGATAATAATATTATTAACTATAAACCATGTACTGGTACTTTCTTTATATCAGTGAATTTATGCTTAGCTTGTGTCTTCTGGAACTATATAACACAACATAGTCTTCAAATTGTACACTCAATTCCTCTATCCTGTGGACATCTTTATAATGTCAGTGGTAGTCCTAGGTACTGATGACAAGAGTAACTATTCCTGGATTATTTGATAATGTGTTTGTTGTTGACTTCTTGATCTCTAGTGATCATGTGACTTATTGTTATTTTACTTGTTGTATCAATTAATAGTAGGTCATATACAATTATATAGTTGAGGTATGGGAGTCTTCTTCATTTGTATTTTATGAATTGACTTTTAATAATTATATTAACCAATCATACAATGTAGTATTGAGTTTAAAGTCCTAGTTTCCACATTATACTCAAGCTTTGAAAGTATCTTGAAGTAAACAATAACTTGACTACATTAATTGGTACATGTGTAGGTACTATTATAGCAGAGATCATCATAGAGATCCACTATAGATTACTAAGAAATACTTGATAGTTGAATGTTGAATTTTTTATTATTACTGAGCCATCAATGATGAATTCATTACCCGTTCATACTCAACATTGACTGACAACAGGTGTGGTGATGAAAGTAACTAATGAAATAGACTTGTGTCTTCATGTAATAAAGGTATGTGAAATTGCATGTTGTAGAAGTGTGTTACAAGCCAGTACATACTGTACCATATATACATTGTAGTTTGATCAAATGTTTTAATATTACTAAATTTATAATGGCAGCTTACTTGGTAATTTTTCATCATCTGATGATTCCTGTTGGTCACTATGGGTATCTTCCTCCTCATCTGTACCTTTTGATGTTAACTGAGTGATAATTTCATCTTTTTCTGTCAATTGAAGAGTTAGTGAACTAATCATCTCCTGTAATTTTATAATCTCTTGTTGTCTGTCAGTAGCTACACAGTATACAATTTTAAGATATTGTATATTGTCAGTAGTTATATAATACCTTCTCTTTCTTGGACAGTAGATGTGAGGTCCTCTAGTGTTTTCACTAGCTCATATGCTTCTGTATCTGAAATATGAAGTGATAAAGAATGTGCAAGTGTAGATAAAGTTATATAAAGAACATATGTACCTATACCTTCTTGTTTGCTATCAAGTGGTTCCTCAAGTTTTTGACTTAAAAGTGGATGACTAGTTTTAAGGAGATCTCTTACTTCTAATATCCGAGACCTCAGATCTACAATAGATAAAGTAAAGAGCTATACATGTTGTTAATATACCTTTTATGTTCTCTGTTAAATGAACATTTCTTTCCTCCTTCTCTCTTAATTGTAAAGTAAGAGACGTTATTATCTCTTGTAATGATTGTAGCTCCTTTTGTAATTCTATAGAATATAAAGCACATGTACAATACATGTATATTATAAATATTAGACATAATTATATATAATAACAGGAGCACATAATGAGAAAAGACAAGAAATGGAAGGACCATGAAATCCCATGCAGTTTATCAAATCTGACGTATAGAGCTCTTGGGAGTACTGTTACTATATTAAGATCAATAACTTATTAATTGTGGTTATATATGAGACCTGAATAAAGACTCTTTGCACTCTGTCATGTCATTAGTTTTCTTTGTCTTGAGAAAGTTTTACTACATATCACAATCTATACAAGGAATTACTTTAGACTAGAGCTCTCTCTACCTAGTATTACTTGGGAACTGTACTTATCATTTAATTAATGATGTGGAAGTTTCATGTTCTTTATTCATTACATGTTCCTGTTAATAATATCTGCTAAGTTCTCACCTTTCTGTGTAGACTTTAACTGAGTAACTTCTAATGACATTGTCTTCTTCAATTTTGCTTCAACAATTCTTGGATCTACAATAATTTATATTAATTATAATTATAATTTTAATTGAATTTTGTAGAGCCAATTATAGTTTTGTAGATACATCCTATAACATTTTATATTTTACTTACCTTTCATCTTCTCCATCAACTGACTGATTCCACTTTCTTCTCTCTCCATTACTTCTACATTTAGTGATTTTATTTCCATTTGTAATGCCTCAATCTCTTCTTGTTTCTCTACTAACACTTTATTAGTAGCTATAGAACATAACCATATATGGTATGTACTACTAACAGTACTATAGCTCACCTTCTTTATGTCTGGTTAACTCCTCTATCTCTAAGGTCTTTGCCTTATTCATTTTCTCTAATAGTTTCAGCTTCTCTGTTTACATTAGGTACATAGTTATATCTCAATTAATGTACATGTACCTGATAAACTGTCAGTTGATGGTTGATCTTGTGGTCCTTCTCTCTCCATACTGTGTACTAGTATTAATAAAATATACCCACATAATAATACAGTACTGATTATCATTAGCTATCAGTGAAAGGTATTTAATCATACAGAGTTTAGAATATAATATGATGACTTGATGGTAAACTAATAGCTAGCTATGTATGTAATTGATGACACAATGTAGCATAGGTCAGAATATATACATATAAAATAACTAACTTTGTTTTGTCTTTTCTCTCTCTAAAAGTTCATTAAGAGCATCCTCTTTTTCTTGTAGTAACTTAACAAGTAGAGATACTTCTGGTTTCTCAGAATATGATCTAATATGGTCATAAAGTGAGAATATATTCAAGATAACACTTACAACACATCCACTAGATCAACATTAACTTTGTAAGATTGACTTGACTTGTCCCACTCAATGTAATTGAAGAGCTTGGATTCAGGAGAGCTTTTCTCCAATACTACTGTGGGAAGACTAAATAGTAATTCAATACAGCCTTCATTGTAATCATTGAAGTGTAAGATAGCACTACTTTGAAAACCCAGTAGTCTGGCAAGGTTACGTTGAATAGCTTTGACTTCTCCTCCAGTTATGATGAGATCTGCAGACACTTTAAGAAGTTTGGTACGTTGAGATTGTGTGTGTGGAAGAGCACATGGTATCTCAAAAATGGAGCGTTTTAAATAAGGAATGAGATGGTTATCTTCATATTCCTTCAAACGCATTCTTTCAGATTCATCTCCCAAATTTTCAACTATTACTTGAAATGAATCATAGTTGAACCATGTACAGTGTTTAATCAACTCGAAAAACACATCAGAAATGTCGTCGTCTCTTCTAAAATCAAACACCATTGATTCTCGCTGATTCTTTTCTGAAGTGCAATAGCTACGTACAATTGACTGAATATCTCTTGGATGAACTTTACGTTCTCTAAATGATTTTATGAGATAAGCAACAAAGGCAGTATAAGCTTTACGGACATCACGATTGTCATCCATTAGCTGGTTTCTCACTGCCTCCTGCTCACTCTCTGTCAATTCTTCCCAGTTTGGATAACGAACTTTAGCTTTCTCTGGAGCAAGGTGAAATGTAACTGTTTGTGTCAATGATGTCATTCTCTTTGAAAGATATTTTAATATAGATTCAGCTACAAAATGATCTTCCATTTTCAAAAAAGATTTCACCAATTCTTTGTAAGTAGCTGCACTCCCATTCTTTCTTTTCCATGCCCACAATAACTCATTCTTCTTTTCTACATCAATTTTATCACTTTGGGAAATACTATGAACTCTTTCTGTTGATAAATTGAGACAACGACCAGCTGTTATATAGTCATCGTTCATATGTTGTGAGACCTCAATGAAAACTCCATCATCACACTCTTTATCTACTACTTCATATGATAGACCATACTGACTGAGTAGACTTGAAAGATCTAATGTAATTAAAGAGACATTACAATATACAAAAGACAATATAATTGATACTTAATATATTCTTATTTAAATTAATATATTAACTAGTTATATGAGAGCTACCATTATACTCTAATGGGTGGGGTCAATATCTCATTATAAAAATTAATATTTTACTTTAACTAGTTGCTTTGTAATAACATACCAACAAATTATATAGTGAGTAATTTATATTAATTATGGATTCCATAGTAACCACTTATGTAAACTATAAATTAGTTGTTAAAATAACTGATTAATTTTTACAATGAGCAAACTTTGTATTATCTCTTGTTTGTAACTACCTTCATACAATGATACAATTATAGCTATCATATAAATAGCCCCGCCTACCAGCACTGTATGAATTTAATACAGTAACTGTATTCCAATTATGGTATATACAAACATTGTTAGAGTCTTTGATATGAATACTATTAACAGCTGGAATACTTCACTATTAACAGGAAATGTAATGTAATATAAAGCAGTAGAAATGGAATAATCACAAGGTCACACAAGAACTACATTACAAGTATAGTTCATCATAGTATACTCTGTTCATATTAAGATTGAACACTAATTCATTGTTATAACTCAGACTAGAAATGAACTTGTTAGAAATTGTTTACACAATTCAAACACCTTGGAACTCCACAAATTGTATCAGAAAACTAGGCCACTAGTTATTTAGAAAAGTCACAAACCAGAAATCCAATGTAAAGTCTTTGTATTCCATGACATGATGTTATGCATAATTTGGACATTATTAACAAACGCTTACAAAGGTTAGCCAAAAAAAATTTCAGAAACTGTCAAAAATAGTAAAATTAAGATAGTTTAAGAGACAGTGACAAAGAACCACAAAATGTATGACTGATAAAAAATTTAGCAGCTACGTCGCCACACCCACCTAAGGTTGATGATATTGTCATTATTGAATCCACTAAATGCAGTCATTCTCAACACAAATAGATATAAGTTATAGTACATAGTCCATTATAGTACCAGTGTTAATTGTGACATGATAATTGAGGTTCAACTAGTTCATAACATATTATATAGCTTCCTAATTCCTGTTATCTCATGCAGCATGATCCCTAATTAAATGTCACACTTAATTAATCCTATTTATTCTAACAATATTATACTGGAAATGTCTCATCATGTTGTCACTGACATACCATGATACTGGGGAGCTAATGTTGACAGCTCTTCTGCAAGATTCCTACCAACAATGGTTGCTGGTCCACCAAGATCCTCGAGAATTCTAACAACACGATGACAGTTTGTCTGTATTTCCTCCACAGTCTTTCCCAACTTCAATCCAGTTTTCAATTCGTTAGCTATATCAGCAAAATTCTCGCTTCTCATAACAGACTCAGATATCAGACTAGCGGCAAATTCTTCCTCTGTAAATTTTGTCATACATCCTTGTAGAGCTGAACTGAGGTTGGCATATTGAGAATTAAAGACATCAATAACGGCTTTCTTGTAGCTTTCGAGTGAGTCATCCATTGTCGATCACAAAGAAGGGTGGGGCTTGTAAATATTCAATTGCCCCACCCTATTTTGACAGCTATGAATAATATACAATTATGATATATTTTAGATGCTAACCAAAAAAACCTACAGAGTTCAAAGTAAAATAAACTGTACTTAATGACACGTACATACATAATAAACAGCTAGTGATAATAACAATGAATTATCATAATATTATATAATATTAATATAATAACTTAAACTAGTTAAAAGTGAAAGTGTCTCCTTTGTTCCTTTCTTTTGTGATTATAATCTCCTTTTTGTTTGTTCTCTGTTATAGACATATCTATTGTCTATTACACAAGTAGTCCTTCAATCTCTATTCCTACAATCATACACAGTACATTTAATATACCAGTATAGTCTAATAATTGTTCCATCATTTTGTTTGTTATCAATACATCATGTCAATTAATATATCTATCCATTCATCTGTTAATTTGTCCATTCATCTTACTTACTTCTAAACTTTTATTCTCATATTATATCATACCAGTAATACAATGGAGGGGAGTATAAATATTAAATGATACACCAGATTTAATGATGACATCATTTCCTATAGTATGCTACACAAACTATATAATAATTATTATAATACAGAAATATAATGATTATAGAAATAGATAATTAACAATGATTAATGACTATTACTATTAATATTAATATTACAGTACTTCATACTACTTCAAAACCAGACGATATAACTTACTGAAAAGGCTTGAGGGGTTCCTAGAACACCACCTAGCCCCATTTCAATTAGCATTCCTCTCCTCATCCTCATTCCCACTCCCAATCTTGTCTCCATACCTATTACATACTTGTAACTACAATATGCCAAAATGTCCATCCGTGTTAGACGACCTGTCACTCGACAAAGAAACATACTCAACCAGATCAAGAAGACTTCAACAAATAGCCAAGCTAAGAGTGAACTAGCACTAATACTGAGTACCTCAGGAGTAAACCTAATGACAAAAGATAACTGACAACAGATACATACTAATAAATTATTAAAAATGACATAATTGTAAGTTATTAATAATTACTTTAATTAATAGGAGTTTACCTCTTTTGAGTACCCAACACAAACCCATTTAATAACACGTATGTCACAAATGCCATTGCTATAGAAAAGACATATAATATCAATATATTATATGTCAATATACACAATACATATGTCATTACACACAATATAAATACAGTAATGTACCAGGTATATAAAGGTCAGGTGCATTGATGTCACGACGTGGTTCAATAGGACCATTACCAGAATATTGTAGAGACCAGTCCTACAGGAAGAGAGATATCAGTGAACTGATCACAAGAGTTAAATATGACTGTACTCGATGAGTATAGGGGAAAAGAACGATCCATAACTTATTAAGTACATAATTTGTGTCTACAGAAAAATATTGTTTTATTCCAGGTGCAAATCTATTGACCTGGGAGAGAGAGAGAAGTGAGTGTAATACATAGCATTGTATCAACCTACGCCTCTATCTAAATATGATTGTCCCATGTTCACTAGTCCTTGTCCATATTGTAATGCTGCCTCAGTAACCATTGGATTAGATAAGAACTGTTGAGCTGCTCCAATAGGAGGAAAAGAAGGCCCACTACTACAAACAATATCAAGATAAAACAGTGAGATATAAACTACCTCGTGTCTTCAAATAGGGGAACTGTCTTGATATAAGCTCTGATCATCACTGGTACTGTGACTTCCGAGTCTGAAATAAAAGAGTTAAATATTATTGAGAGTCTAAAGGGTTAAATACCTATATGTTATAGCTTCAATAAGTACTGGTCTTCCTTCCTCAACACAAACCTGTTTAGTGTGTTTTGTGACATTATACATGGCCAATACATCATTGCCGTCAACTCTAATGGCTTCAATACCATACCCTATACCACGATTAACAATCCCATCACCAGCATATTGATCTTCTACCGGGGTGGATATAGCGTAGCCATTATTGCGACAGAGGAAGATGACAGGACAATTTAAGGTGGCAGCAAAATTCATTGCAGCATGACAGTCTCCTTCCTGAGCTGCTCCATCTCCGAAATAGACAATGACACAGTTTTTGGAACCAGCCATTTTCATACCATATGCATAGCCTGGTGCTAGAATGGAGTACATGAACATGAGAAGGAATACAATGTACCAAGAAAATAGTTAACCTTGTGGTATTTGAGTAGCCAACGGAGATGAGATAAAATGAAAGTTATGTTCTTTACTTCCATAATGTACTGGCATTTGACGTCCACAACCTTTATCCAAATTGTTTGAGAAACATTGATTCATCATATCATCAAGTGTAAATCCTCGCCACATGAGGACACCTGCTTCACGATATTGGGCATACACCACGTCTTCCAAATCCAGACCAGCTGCTGTTCCAAAATGTGTACCCTCCTCTCCATAATTCATCATATAAAATGATATGAGACCCTGCTGTCATGGAAACAGAAAGGATGTGGTTAATTGTGTGTACTCAATATGTACCATTCTCTGTGCTCTATAAAGATATTGATCCATTAATTGCAGTCTCAGCATTTTGGAGTACATACGTAACAGAAGATCTTTGTCAAGCTAGAAAGAAAAACATCTGCTTATATGATAATGTGTATATTAATAATAATCATAAACAATCTAGTAGTAGTCTCCTATTGAAGCATATGACATAAATATATTGTAATATTTGAATACATTTGGGTCTTGGGAGGAGTCAAGTACTATTCCTTCATTATTCAGTATACGATATATCGGTCGTAGATGAAGAGTCTTATTTGGTGAACTAGCTTGCATTAGATCAGTTGTATAAGGAGGACCTCGTGGACTAACCTCCTCTGATAGTACTGGTATTGTATAATGGAGTTGCTATAGGGAAAAATGCGCTCTATTTAGGTATAGAGAGATTGTTTACCTTCTTGCAACATAATCTGTTGAGCCATAACTGATAACTGTTACCTGCTCTTCTTGTTAGAAACAAAAGCCTGCTAGCCATTTTTCTGGAGGTGTGGCACTACCCACATGTCAACAATGGCTCTGTGGAAGAATGTAAGTTTTTTAAAAATACTTTTTTTAATTTCTGCAACTTTTTAGGTTTTCAAAGTATTAAAGTATTCACTACAAATAAGATCATATGTTACTAATCAAGTAGGTGTGGTTAACATTATATTATCGTTACTTTGATGTCATTGTATTCAGGAGAAGATTGCTGTGACATTAAAAAATGGACTGACTGTTCGTCAGTTAGCAAAACAACTTAATGTAAAAACAAGTAAGTACCGACTCATGTGGATTCAAAATTACTTTGTCGTTGATAATTAGAATTAAGTGATATTATGGTATCTCTATTTTAGCCGGTATAATTAAGGTATTACAAGAATTAGGTGAAAAAGGTCACACACCCAACACTCGTTAGTTGATCATCTATTAATACATGACCACATCCCTTTCCAGGCATGTCATTGGAGTTAGCAGAACTTGTTAGCAGAACTTGTTACCACATGTCTTGTTAGTACATTCATTGTGTGTCTCTTTTCAGTTCCTATTGTAGTGGCCATTAATAAATGTGATAAATATAGCAGCAATGTAGTAAGTGAGAGAGAGAAAGAGAGAGAGAGAGAGAGATAATAATTTTCACACACTTTATCTCTCTCTAGTCTAAAGTTAAGCAGCAATTGCTACAATATAGTATACAATTAGAAGAATTTGGTGGCGAAGTGCAAGCAGTTGAAATCTCCGCCCTCACTGGTAATGGATTGGATACATTAGAAGAAGCTATTGTTGTATTAGCTGAACTGAATGAAATCCAAGCAGATCCCACGGGACCAGTTGAAGGAGTTATACTGGAAGCAAGAAATGATAAAGGATTAGGGTGAGTGTAAAATGAGGGGTTAAAATAACTCTCTTTTTAATAGAACTATTGCAACTGTATTAGTTTTACACGGTACTCTAAAAAATGGGCGTGTCCTTGTGGCTGGAGAGGCGTGGGGTAAAATTAGAACCATGATGGATTGGAGTGGTCAAATAATGAAAGAAGCCCCACCCTCTATCCCTGTACTCACAGCAGGATGGCGGGAACTACCTATAGTTGGAGAGAAATGTCTACAAGTGAGTTTCAATAATTGTTCGTTTAAGGAAATTTATAGTTCTGGGTATCAAGGTCAAAGGAGAGTCCCAGGCTAATGAAGTTATTCAATATCGGAGTTATCTTCAACGGAAGTACCAAATATTACAAGAAAAAAAGAGGATACAAAAGCAGCTGGAGAGAGAGGAGGGCATCCAAGTTGTCCCTCTTATTATAAAAGGTGATGTCAGTGGATCTGTAGAGGCACTTGTAGAAGTTATTAATTCTTGTCAACCAAAACAACTTCAACTTGAAGTTGTTCAGTCTGGTGTAGGAAATATCACAGAAAGTGAAGTGGAGATAGCAAGTTCTATCAGAGGTAAGACAATTTACTGTTGTATTTTGTATGTAATGGTTCTGCTCATTAGGTGTCATACTAGCATTTAATGTCACTGCTAATAAATTAACTACAAAACTTGCTGAGCAAAAGGAAGTGGACATACTCTCTCATAATGTCATCTACAAATTACTAGAAAAATTAAAAGTACAAAAAAGTGTTATTTTAAGCCAATTCATTTATCTTACAGGATTGGCTTAAAAATCAACTTCCTTTTGTTAAAGAAGAAGAAATTATTGGAGAAGCTGTTGTTCTCAGAGTATTCAAATTACGTGGAACTAAAGCAGCTGCTGTTGGTGGTTGTCGTGTTAAAAAAGGACAGCTGGTACGAGATACTATTTATCAATTGTGGCGAAATGAGGAGTTGATCCATGAAGGTATACTAGTTGGTATGAAACGAGAGAAAGAGGACATTAGTATGGCAAGAAAAGAAACAGAGTGTGGACTGAGTTTCAGTAAAGATCCTGGTTGGGAAGAAGGTGATAAAATAGTATGTCTACGTAGGAAAGATGTACCACAACCATTAGAATGGGACATTGGATTCTAATGAGATATTATTTAAGAGTTAAAAATAAATAAAGTATTTATTTATTTATTATTTGTAATATTAATACACGGACATTATTATTAAGTGAACTAGTGTCTACCATAGTACATACCATTGTACATGATATATATCAACTTTCATGAGTTACTTCTTCCTCACTATCTCTTACTGAAGAATGAGTCAAAGATACTTTACCAGCTGTTACTGCTTTTCTACTAATATCATCATTTACATGTAAATCATCTAACTGGTCTATAAATTAAAATGTTATTGAGAAGAAATATTATATAGTCTCTTACTTTCTATTTGATGGAGCCATCCCCTAGCTCTCTCTTCCATTAATGTTAATAGTTTAGTCTGCATATTTGAACGATAAGCTGTAAATTCTTCTTCCAATGCTTCTTTCTCAATTTCACTTTGTCTCAGTTCACGATGAAGAACATCAATCACTTCTTGTTGCGATTCTAACCTCCCTTGAAGGACAAGAACCTCTTGTCTTAGTCTCTCCATTACACACACCTGCTCACAGTGAGCCACAATTGACATAGTCCTCCTGTTGCCATAGTAACAGCTTAATAGCAAAACCACACACACTAGCTAACCAGTTTTTGATGTGGTCAGTCATGGCTTCCAGAGATTTAAGTGAACCTGCAGTCTGAGCTGATAATAGTACAGTATTAAATTATTTAATATTGTAGGGGCTTACCAGAGTATGGTGGTACATACACCATAAGTGTACTGTTCTCCCAATAGTCTGCCTGCATTCTGAGGGAGAGATGGACAGATAGCTGAGGTAACAGACCAAATACCAATGTACTTATATCTTGCTGTTATTATAGGATCATCAGTAAATCCATGACGAGAGAAGAACTTTTCCGCTTTGTGATCAGCAAATGTCAATACAACATCATATTGACCCACAATGGCTGGGTCTTTGATGAGACGGAGGAGATATCCCCCAACACCAAATCCTCTCCAACGATGACGAACAGCTAATAGAAGTACTTGAACTGATGATTCTCCCGGTTTACTACAAATGGACAGATAAATAGATCAATGGATGTATAGATAAATAGATACATATCCATACCTAGATAACCTCATAAATGTGATAGAACCAACCAATCTATCTTCTATTCCAACTGAAGACAAATGTAATGGATCCATGTTCCTTCTCTCTCTTACTTGAGTCAGAAATCTATCTCGTTCTTTGTCATAAGTCTTTACTTCTTCACTCTCCTCCTCTTCCTCGTCCCTATAATAAAGAAATAATTATTATGTCCATTTAACTAATTACTTACTTGTCATCATCCTCACTATCACTGTAAAGATCAGCGTATGGATCACAATAATCCTCTTCAATATTCTCTAGTAGCTCCACCCCTATTTCATTATCCTTTGTTTCCACAGTCTCTTTGTGATTTGTTAATGTTGTAGGTGGACCATGTTGCTTTCGATATTCTAATACAGCTGGTAAAAATAATTTTATATCATTATGATTATTAACTGTGGGGGCATACCCTTTTCAGTAGCCAATACAAATATCGTACGTGAGGGTTTTGTTAAACTCCCATAAATTGCCTCAAGTTCCATGTCTGGTAAAGCAGCTGAATAAAGAGCTGCCATGGAGTGAAAGAGATCACGTGAGTCGATGGGCGGGGAGACACCACGGACAGGACTCCGGCCAATTGAACCCTCTCTTACTTCTTCATCATCATGACATTTTAAACGACAAAAATTTACCAGTAAGACATTAGCAGAGATCATCTCGCCATCACGGGAGGAGAAAGGCGTAGATTCACTCAATACTTCAACCATCACCTCATCCAATCAGCTGTCTCATTTAGTGGGTGGGGCTCAATCCTACTCTCTTCCTCTGCAAACTAGCGAACTAGACCCTCCTTATCATGATAACAAAGGTGTAGCTCACTATAAGATTAATGCAAACCTTACATTATTTTATAGATGTTGTCCTACCAGTTGATGCTTTAACGTAACTATAGAATGAAATGTAGCTGTGGTAGAGTGTGTTGGTACATCCTAACTCCATGTTGTCTCTTAACTTCACTGTTGTTAGTTGGTGCTGCAGTAACAATCTTTCTATTGTATCCATCACTACTGGCCCAGCAAGTACAGGTAGTAAGTCCTTTAAAAATGACTGTTTCTTTGATTTTAGCTTCAGAAAGTGACTATAGTACCTGGTCACCTACCTTTTGAACAGTTTCAACATCCTAGTGTACCAATGTATAAAGATATATATTTTTTTAATTTAACTAATGCTGAAGAATTTGTAGATGGTGGACGTCCAAGAGTTGAAGAAGTTGGTCCATATTCTTTCAGGTAAAAAGATACTCTTTAAGTTACAAATATTATGTTGTATTTGATCAACATTGAAAGAGAGAGATAGAGAGATAGATAGGTTTGCTAATAATACTACACTCATTGATCATTTCTCTGAGTATAGGGAATATCGCCATAAGTTCTTCAATGACTCTAATCTATCTAAGAACAGGACACTGTTGGAGTATACTCAATTGTGTAAGTTATAAATGGATCAATGGATATTCAGTAATAGATGGATAGACAAATTAATGTATGAATAGATGGTTACATTACAGAAAAGATACATCTACTAGATGTATATAATAAAAAGAACAGTTCATATAACGTAATATATACCTTTTATAAGATATAGGGTTGTTCTAAATTAATCAAATATTATGACAAATATAATTCATCATATGTAGTATATTCATGTGAAGTTAAGACCACCTCCAGCTAGACCACTTGAGTTAGCTCTGACTCCGCCCCCTAAATTACTTCTAAACCCAAACAGTCCAGATCCTTGTTGACCAAACATGTCAGCATCACTTCCAAGACCACACCCATCTAGACCTCTAGTTGTACCTAACATACCACCTGGTTGACTTGTAAATAAACTGGTATATAAAAATGAATGGATAGACAAAATGGACACATGGTTAGATAATGGATGAATAAATAAATTATGAGATATTACATTGTATAAAATTAACAGGAGAAGTCCCTACCTATTAAAGACATTTCACCTGAGATTATATCAGTATTATTACCAATACCAGTTCCAACTCCTCGTCCTCTTCCCATGACTCAACCTCCGAGTCCAAGATTACCTGGGCTCTGTCCACTCCAATCTCTCCGTCCCTACATTAAATTAAAGATTATTAACATAGTGTGATTGGGGTTAAAATATAGACCATTCAAATTTAGTTTCTTATATTTTCAAGCACCACACACAGTGACACACACACACACAGTATATAGTATAGAGTATTACTAGTAATTAACAGATAACTTACTAACTCCTTAGAACATTTGGTGAAGAACAAAGTAAAAAGAAAACATCAGAAAGACTAATAATTGATAAATTCTTTAATTTTGCAAAAACTTTTGAATTTTCTGCAAAGAAGGAGATAGAAACTGATTATTAAGAACTCCCCCCTCCATATTGGAAGTAAAAAGACAGTTTTCTGTAAATTCAACAAACACCAGTTGAACTGCACTTGACAATAGGAGGTGTGGCTGAAAATGTATTTTAAGTAACTCCTATTAATGTGATATCACCATTAATATTGGAGAGTTACTCTGTAGCAATGGAGAAAACATGTTATAGACTTTGACTGATGTTGTAACTAGGTCATGTTGTAGACGATATGATCAAACTCATCTTCATCATCTTATATCTGAACAACTCACTAGAGCTCAAGCTGACTGGATCTCCAAGGGAGAAAAGACACAATTGTTATGTTCCAGTAAGTATCAAGTTCACAGGTCATAGAGTATCAAGTAGTATTCTCAACTAACTGGAGGATGAAAATATTCCACTGTTAATGATAGCTACCTGTAACTAATAGTTTTCATTATTACCAGAGACATCACATGAACTTTTGATATAATATTCCTTTGTCTCCTCCTCTTCCTTCAGTCTGTAGTCTGTTTAATAATAAAAGACAAGACACTCTAACCGCCATGTATATTCGCGGGTTTGCATTTTTCCATAGTTACACACCACACCTATTAAAGTAGCAGCTGTAGAAGCCAGCAGCTGTCGGTGAGAAAAAGTTTGCTGCTTAAGTCTTTACTGCTTTAAGCCTTCTTTACTAGAAACTACTAATGATAGAAGATAAGTAACTAGCAAAACTGCTAACTACTAGATACAGTCTACTACTGTTAATAGAAACTAAGTTTGTTTAGTAGTAAGTTAATAGTTGTAATGTTATCAAGAAATCTTCTGATGTTGTATGGATCAGTACTTTCATGGAATTGTTAAAAGTGAGTGTATTATTAAATAGAACGTGTTATTAAATATAATAACTTGTTAAGTGAACTGTGTGTGTAGGAAATAAGTTTTTAGGTTATTTTGACAAATTAATTGGCTTTAATTAATGGATTTTTTATTAGCAGTAGTAATTAGTGGTATTAGACGTAGCGATAATATTTAATTTTATATAGCTACTAACTAGAGGCCTATTAATGTACAATTTAGTCTAGTTTGTTTGTTATCATTGTGTTTGTAATATTAGAAATAACAATATTGAAGCTTTTATTATTAATTAATGTAGGCGTGGTCAATTGTCAAGTAGAGAAGTTGAGTTTTTCTAGAGAAGAAGTGAATTATAAAAATTGTTAACTTTGTTAGAAGACAAAGAACTGGAAACTAAAGTATTTAACTAATAATTGACTTATATGAATTTGAAATAATTTATTTTTAGTAAAAAATACAACAATAGTACAAAAATAACTAATAATTAACGTCGATCAAGGAGTACATTATTATTAACAATCAAATACTTCAAACTATTATTATTAACAACAACATTTTGTAATTGTTGTATACCAAATTTAGTAATATTAGGACAGTGAGTGAGAGATAGATGTTGTAGTGTGTTAGTGTTTGTAATTAGAGTAGATAGATGTGGTATGTCTTTATCAGTAATGTTATTGTCATCCCACAACCATAATCTCTTGATTATTTTATTACCAACTACAGCAGTTGTTAATAAGTGGTAAGTATCTGGTACGAGAGGTGAGGAGATAAGACGTAGGTACTCCATTGTTTGGTTATAAGGTAGTACTTGAGATAGTTGACTGACACAGTCACTATCAAAATGAGTGTTCCATATATAAAGTCCCTCCACTTGACATCCATTAATATCAGTTAATATTGTAAGTAAACTTTGAGGAGATAATGACTTGAGTACAATCCACCATGTTGTGTGTTGTTGTCTCTTTAATTGACGTATCACTTCTTTACATTCTGCCACAGTAGATGAAGTAAGTGTAACTCTATTACTAGTCCACTCAACACTTCCAGTGTCTCCTATAATAAAACATAGTTACTATATAATATTTTACACACACAACAATAGCTATACACACACTCTAACATGCTCAACTACGATTGTCAAGGCCTAACGAAGAAGACGACGCCATTACTGATGTTAGGTTACTATGGCAATGATTTACGGAGATGAACGGATTCTACAAAAAGGTCTTAAATTTACTGAGTGTTATACTAATAATTTACTGTATTAGATGATGTGAGCTAAGATGGGAACGTCAATACCTACTGAGACAGAAACACAAGGTACTGAACTGTCAGCGAGGATGACTCGATTATATCACTAGTCAAGATGATTCACAATTAAGAAGCAACACTCAAGCATAAATCATCATGATGTCTGGTAATAGAGTTTTGTTTAACTTGTCTTTTGTGTGATGACATTTCTCTTTTACATTACAAACGTCATGATATAATAAAACATTATATTTAGTATTGTGATGTGATATCATAATGTAAGTTATGTCGTTTATAATGTACTTCAATATTTTGAAACAATAATTATTATTTGAAACTATCCTATCAACATTGAAGCTGGAACATGTGTGTAATAATAGTGACATCATTTCTCTATGTCAGCTAATGAACACCAGTTAACTCACAGATGTCATTACAGTATTTTCATATAAGCTCAAGTTTACTATTCTTCTAGTAATTAGTCTTCTCTCATTTTTTGTTTTTCTTATATTTTCATAATACATAGTACATGTATACATATAGCTGAAAATATTGATGAGGGATTAATTTGACCATGTTGGTGATTTTTGAAATTCAACAACTTTTGATACCACACTATTTTAATATAATACATTGGAAGCTTTAAAATTTATTCTCTCCAATATTTCCACTATATTCAGTACAGTACATGTACTACACATTCATGTCAGTACATGATAATAATATTATTAACTATAAATCATGTAGTGGTACTTTCTTTATATCAGTGAATTTATGCTTGGCTTGTGTCTTCTGGAACTATATAACACAACATAGTCTTCAAATTGTACACTCAATTCCTCTATCCTGTGGACATCTTTATAATGTCAGTGGTAGTCCTAGGTACTGATGTCAAGAGTAACTATTCCTGTATTATTTGATAATGTGTTTGTTGTTGACTTCTTGATCTCTAGTGATCATGTGACTTATTGTTATTTTACTTGTTGTGTCAATTAATAGTAGGTCATATACAATTATATAGTTGAGGTATAGGAATCTCCTTCATTTGTATTTTATGAATTGACTTTTAATAATTATATTAACCCAATCATACAAAGTAGTATTGAATTTAAAGTCCTAGTTTCCACATTATATTCAAGCTTTGAAAGTATCTTGAAGTAAACAATAAATTGACTACATTAATTGGTACATGTGTAGGTACTATTATAGCAGAGATCATCATAGAGATCCACTATAGATTACTGAGAAACACTTGATAGTTGAATGTTGAAATTTTTTATTATTACTGAGCCATCAATGATGAATTCATTACCCATTCATACTCAACATAGACTGACAACAGGTGTGGTGATGAAAGCAACTAATGAAATAGACTTGTGTCTTCATGTAATAAAGGTATGTGAAATTGCATGTTGTAGGAGTGTGCTACAAGCCAGTACATACTGTACCATATATATATTGTAGTTTAATCACATGTTTTAAATATTACTAAAGTTATAATGGCAGCTTACTTGGTAATTCTTCATCATCTGATGATTCCTGTTGGTCACTATGGGTATCTTCCTCCTCGTCTGTATCTTTTGATGTTAACTGAGTGATAATTTTATCTTTCTCTGTCAATTGAAGAGTTAGTGAACTAATCATCTCCTGTAATTTCGTAATCTCTTGTTGTCTGTCAGTAACTACACAGTACACAATATAAGATATTGTATATTTTGAGTAGTTATATAATACCTTCTCTTTCTTGGACAGTAGATGTGAGGTCCTCTAGTGTTTTCACCAGCTCATATGCTTCTGTATCTGAAATATGAAGTGATAAAGAATGTGCAGGTGTAGATAAAGTTATATAAAGAACATAGGTACCTATACCTTCTTGTTTGCTATCAAGTGGTTCCTCAAGTTTTTGACTTAAAAGTGGATGACTAGTTTTAAGGAGATCTCTTACTTCTAATATCCGAGACCTCAGATCTACAATAGATAAAGTAAAGAGCTATACATGTTGTTAATATACCTTTTATGTTCTCTGTTAAATGAACATTTCTTTCCTCCTTCTCTCTTAATTGTAAAGTAAGAGACGTTATTATCTCTTGTAATGATTGTAGCTCCTTCTGTAATTCTATAGAATATAAAGCACACGTACAACACATGTATATTATAAATATTAGACATAATTATATATAATAACAGGAGCACATAATGAGAAAAGACAAAAAATGGAAGGACCATGAAATCCCATGCAGTTTATCAAATCTGACGTATAGAGCTCTTGGGAGTACTGTTACTATATTAAGATCAATAACTTATTAATTGTGGTTATATATGAGACCTGAATGAAGACTCTTTGCACTCTATCATGTCATTAGTTTTCTTTGTCTTGAGAAAGTTTTACTACATATCACAATCTATACAAGGAATTATTTTAGACTAGAGCTCTCTCTACCTAGTATTACTTGGGAACTGTACTTATCATTTAATTAATGATGTGGAAGTTTTATGTTCTTTATTCATTACATGTTCCTGTTAATAATATCTGCTAAGTTCTCACCTTTCTGTGTAGACTTTAACTGAGTAACTTCTAATGACATTGTCTTCTTCAATTTTGCTTCAAGAGTTCTTGGATCTACAATAATTTATATTAATTATAATTATAATGTTAATTGAATTTTGTAGAGCAATTGTTGTTTTGTAGATACATCCTATAACATTTTATATTTTACTTACCTTTCATCTTCTCCATCAACTGACTGATTCCACTTTCTTCTCTCTCCATTACTTCTACATTAAGTGATTTTATTTCAATTTTTAATGCCTCAATCTCTTCTTGTTTCTCTACTAACACTTTATTAGTAGCTATAGAACATAACCATATATGGTATGGACTACTATCAGTACTATAGCTCACCTTCTTTATGTCTGGTTAACTCCTCTATCTCTAAGGTCTTTGCCTTATTCATTTTCTCTAATAGTTTCAGCTTCTCTGTTTACATTAGGTACATAGTTATATTTCAATTAATGTACATGTACCTGATAAAGTGTCAGTTGATGATTGATCTTGTGGTCCTTCTCTCTCCATACTGTGTACTAGTATTAATAAAATATACCCACATAATAATACAGTGATGATTATCATTAGCTATCAGTGAAAAGTATTTAATCATACAGAGTTTAGAATATAATATGATGACTCGATGGTAAACTAATAGCTAGCTATGTATGTAATTGATGACACAATGTAGTATAGGTCAGAATATATACATATAAAATAACTAACTTTGCTTTGTCTTTTCTCTCTCTAAAAGTTCATTAAGAACATCCTCTTTTTCTTGTAGCAATTTAACAAGTAGAGATACTTCTGGTTTCTCAGAATATGATCTAATATGGTCATAAAGTGAGAATATATTCAAGATAACACTTACAACACATCCACTAGATCAACATTAACTTTGTAAGATTGACTTGACTTGTCACAATCAATGTAATTGAACAGCTTGGATTTAGGAGAGCTTTTCTCCAATACTACTGTGGGAAGACTAAATACTAATTCAATACAACCGTCATTGTAATCATTGAACTGTAAGATAGCACCACTTTGAAAACCAAGTAGTTTGGCAAGGTTACGTTGAACAGCTTTTACTTCTAATCCAGTTATGACGAGATCTATAGACACTTTAAGAAGAAGTTCAGTACGTTGAGATTGAGTGTGTGGAGGAGCACATGGTATCTCAAAAATGGAGCGTTTTAAATAAGGAATGAGATGTTTATCTTCATATTCATTTAAACGCATCTTTTCAGATTCATCTCCCAAATTTTCAACTATTACTTGAAGTAAATCATAGTTGAACCATGTACAGTGTTTGGTCAACTCAGAAAACACATCTGAAATGTCGTCGTCTCTTCTAAAATCAAACACCATTGGTTCTCGCTGATCCTTTTCTGGAATGCAATAGCAACGCACAATTGACTGAATATCTCTTGGCTTAACTTTACGTTCTCTAAATGATTTTATGAGATAAGCAACAAAGGCAGTATAAGCTTTACGGACATCACGATTGTCATCCATTAGCTGGTTTCTCACTGCCTCTTTCTCTTTCTCTGCCAAATCTTCCCAGTTTGGATAACGAACTTTAGCTTTCTCTGGAGCAAGGTGAAATGTTACTGTTTGTGTCAATGATGTCATTCTCTTTGAAAGATATTTTAATATAGATTCAGCTACAAAACGATCTTCCATTTTTAAAAAAGACTTCACCAATTCTTTGTAAGTAGCTGCACTCCCGTTCTTTCTTTTCCATGCCCACAATAACTCATTATTCTTATCAACATCACTTTTATCACTTTGGGAAATACTATGAAGACTTTTTGTAGATAAATTGAGACAACAACCAGCTGTTATATAGTCATCGTTCATATGTTGTGAGACCTCAATGAAAACTCCATCATCACACTCTTTATCCACTATTTCATATGATAGACCATACTGACTGAGTAGACTTGAAAGATCTAATGTAATTAAAGAGACATTACAATATACAAAACACAATATAATTGATACTTAATATATTCTTATTTTAATTAGCATATTTACTAGTTATATGAGAGCTACCATTATCACTAATGGGTGGGGCAATATCTTATTATAAAAATTAATATTTTACTTTAACTAGCTGCTTTGTAATAACATACACACAAATTATATAGTGAGTAATTTATATTAATTATGGATTCCATAGTAACCGCTTATGTAAACTATAAACTAGTTGTTAAAATAACTGATTAATTTTTACAATGAGCAAACTTCCTATTATCTCTTGTTTGTAACTACCTTCATACAATGATACAATTATAGCATCATATAAATAGCCCTGCCTACCAGCACTGTATGAATTTAATACACTAACTCTATTCCAATTTTGGTATATACAAACATTGTACAAACTTTGATATGAATACTATTAACAGCTGGAATACTTCACTATTAACAAGAGATGTAATGTAACTAGATATGGAAGAATCACAAGGTCACACAAGAACTACATTACAAGTATAGTTCATCATAGTATACTCTGTCCATATTAATAATGAACACTAATTCACTGTTATAACTCAGACTAGAAATGAACTTGATAGAAATGGTTTACACAATTCAAACACCTTGGAAGTCCACAAATTTATTGAAAAACTAGGCCACTAGTTACTTAGGAAAGTCACAAACCAGAAATCCTATGTAAAGTCTTTGTATTCCATGACCTGATGTCATGTATAATTTGGACATTATTAACAAACGCTTGCACAGGCGCCCTCCAGCTTCAGCAAAAAAATTTAGAAATTGTCAAAAATAGTAAAATTAAGATAGTTTATGAGACAGTGACAAACAACCACAAAATGTATGACTGATAAAAAAGTTAGCAGCTACGTTGCCACACCCACCTTAGGTTGATGATATTGTCATTATTGAATTCTACTAAATGCAGTCATTCTCAACACAAACAGATATAAGTTATAGTACATAGTCCATTATAGTACCAGTGTTAATTGTGACATGATAATTGAGGTTCAACTAGTTCATAAGATATTATATAGCTTCCTAATTCCTGTTTTCTCATGCAGCATGATCCCTAATTAAATGTCACACTTAATTAATCCTATTTATTCTAACAATATTATATTGGAAATGTCTCATCATATTGTCACTGACATACCATGGTACTGGGCAGCTAATGTTGACAGCTCTGCTGCAAGATTCCTACCAACAATGGTTGCTGGTCCACCAAGATCCTCGAGAATTCTAACAACACGATGACAGTTTGTCTGTATTTCCTCCACAGTCTTCCCCAATTTCAATCCAGTTTTCAATTCGTTAGCTATGTCAGCAAAATTCTCGCTTCTCATAACAGACTCAGATATCAGACTAGCGGCAAATGCTTCCTCTGTAAATTTTGTCATACATCCTTGTAGAGCTGAACTGAGGTTGGCATATTGAGAATTAAAGACATCGATAACGGCTTTCTTGTAGCTTTCGAGTGAGTCATCCATTGTCGATCACAAAGAAGGATGGGGCTTGTAAATATTGAATTGCCCCACCTATTTTGACAGCTATGAATAATATACAATTATGATATATTTTATATGATAACCAAAAAAACCTACAGAGTTCAAAGTAAAATAAACTGTACTTAATGACATGTACATACATAATAAACAGCTAGTGATAATAACAATGAATTATCATAATATTATATAATATTAATATAATAACTCAAACTAGTTAAAAGTGAAAGTGTCTCCTTTGTTCCTTCTTCTTGTGATTATAATCTCCTTTTTGTTTGTTCTTTGTTATAGACATATCTATTGTCTATTACACAAGTAGTCCTCCAATCTCTATCCCTACAATCATACACAGTACATTTAATATACCAGTATAGTCTAATAATTGTTCCATCATTTTGTTTGTTATCAATACATCATGTCAATTAATATATCTATCCATTCATCTGTTAATTTGTCCATTCATCTTACTTACTTCTAAACTTTTATTCTCATATTATATTATACCAGTAATACAAAGGAGGGAAACAATATCAAGATAAAACAGTAAGATACAAACTACCTCGTGTCTTCAAATAGGGGAGCTGTCTTGATATAAGCTCTGATCATCACTAGTACTGTGACTTCCAACTCTGAAATAAAAGAGTTAAATATTATTGAGAGTCTAAAGGGTTAAATACCTATATGTCATAGCTTCAATAAGTACTGGTCTTCCTTCCTCGACACAAACCTGTTTAGCGTGTTTTGTGACATTATACATGGTCAATACTTCATTGCCGTCAACTCGAATGGCTTCCATACCATATCCTATACCACGATTAACAATCCCATCACCAGCGTATTGATCTTTTATGGGGATGGATATAGCGTAGCCATTATTGCGACAGAGGAAGATGACAGGACAATTTAAGGTGGCAGCAAATTTCATTGCAGCATGGCAGTCTCCTTCCTGAGCTGCTCCATCTCCGAAATAGACAATGACACAGTTTTTGGAACCAGCCATTTTCATACCATATGCATAGCCTGGTGCTAGAATGGAGTACGTGAACATGAGAAGGAGTACAATGTATCAAGGCAATAGTTAACCTTGTGGTATTTGAGTAGCCAACGGAGATGAGATAAAATGAAAGTTATGTTCTTTACTTCCATAATGTACTGGCATTTGACGTCCACGACCTTTATCCAAATTGTTTGAGAAACATTGATTCATCATATCATCAAGTGTAAATCCTCGCCACATGAGGACACCTGTTTCACGATATTGGGCATATACCACGTCTTCCAAATCCAAAGCAGCTGCTGTTCCAAAATGTGTACCCTCCTCTCCATAATTCATCATATAAAATGATATGAGACCCTGTTGTCATGGAAACAGAATGGATGTGGTTAATTGTGTGTACTCAATATGTACCATTCTCTGTGCTCTATAAAGATATTGATCCATTAATTGCAGTGTCAGCATTTTGGAGTACATACGTAACAGAAGATCTTTGTCAAGCTAGAAAGAAAAACATCTGCTTATATGATAATGTATCTATTAACAATAATCATAAACAATCTAGTACTAGTCTCCTATTGAAGCATATGACATAAATATATTGTAATATTTGAATACATTTGGGTCTTGGGAGGAGTCAAGTACTATTCCTTCATTATTCAGTATACGATATATCGGTCGTAGATGAAGAGTCTTATTTGGTGAACTAGCTTGCATTAGATCAGTTGTATAAGGAGGACCTCGTGGACTAACCTCCTCTGATAGTACTGGTATTGTATAATGGAGTTGCTATAGGGAAAAATGCGCTCTATTTAGGTATAGAGAGGTTCTTTACCTTCTTGCAACATAATCTGTTGAGCCATAACTGATAACTGTTACCTGCTCTTCTTGTTAGAAACAAAAACCTGCCAGCCATTTTTCTGGAGGTGTGGCACTACCCACATGTCAACAATGGCTCTGTGGAAGAATGTAAGTTTTTTAAAAATACTTTTTTTAATTTCTGCAACTTTTTAGGTTTTCAAAGTATTAAAGTATTCACTTCAAATAAGATCATATGCTACTAATCAAGTAGGTGTGGTTAACATTATATTATCGTTACTGTGATGTCATTGTATTCAGGAGAAGATTGCTGTGACATTAAAAAATGGACTGACTGTTTGTCAATTAGCAAAACAACTTAATGTAAAAACAAGTAAGTATCGATTCACGTGGATTAAAAATTACTTTGTCGCTGATAATTAGAATTAAGTGATATTATGGTATCTCTATTTTAGCCGGTATAATTAAGACATTGCAAGAATTAGGTGAAAAAAGTCACACCCTCAACACTCGTTAGTTGATCATCTATTAATACATGACCACACCCCTTTCCAGGCATGTCATTGGAGTTAGCAGAACTTGTTACCATGGAAATGGGACATCCCATAAAAGAGACCAAAACTAAAGATGCCACACCCATAATCGGATCTAAAGATACATTAAAGTAATAAGTATAATACCTGCTATTTGTTATCACATCTTATATCTTAGACCACGCCCACCTATAGTGACTGTAATGGGTCATGTTGATCACGGCAAGACAACTTTACTGGATAACCTTCGAAGTACATCTGTGGCCTCAAGAGAGGCAGGTGGTATTACACAACACATTGGGGCTTTCTCAGGTACATTAAGATGATTCACGTTATTAAGAATACACTCCTTAGTTCCTTTGGTAAGTGGGAGAACCATTACATTTCTGGACACACCTGGCCATGCTGCGTTCTCTGCTATGCGTTCACGTGGTGCTAATGTAACTGATATCGTAGTTCTTGTGGTAGCTGCTGATGATGGTGTAATGCCACAGACAGTGGAGTGTATTAAAATGGCTCAGGAAGAACAAGGTAAGTATGTACATGTCTTGTTAGTACATTGATTGTGTGTCTCTTTTCAGTTCCTATTGTAGTGGCCATTAATAAATGTGATAAATATAGCAGCAATGTAGTAAGTGAGAGAGAGAGAGAGAGAGAGAGAGAGGGAAAGATAATCATTTTCACACACTTTATCTCTCTCTAGTCCAAAGTTAAGCAGCAATTGCTACAATATAGTATACAATTAGAAGAGTTTGGTGGCGAAGTGCAAGCAGTTGAAATCTCCGCCCTCACTGGTAATGGATTGGATACATTAGAAGAAGCTATTATTGTATTAGCTGAACTGAATGAAATCCAAGCAGATCCCACAGGACCCACAGAACTAAAGCAGCTGCTGTTGGTGGTTGTTGTGTTAAAAAAGGACAGCTGGTACGAGATGCTATTTATCAATTGTGGCGAAATGAGGAGTTGATCCATGAAGGTACACTAGTTGGTATGAAACGAGAGAAAGAGAACATTAGTATGGCAAGAAAAGAAACAGAATGTGGACTGAGTTTCAGTAAAGATCCTGGTTGGGAAGGTGATAAAATAATATGTCTACGTAGGAAAGATGTACCACAACCATTAGAATGGGATATTGGATTCTAATGAGATATTATTTAAGAGTTAAAAATAAATAAAGTATTTATTTATTTATTATTTGTAATATTAATACAGGGACATTATTATTAAGTGAACTAGTGCCTACCATTGTACATACCATTGTACATGATATATATCAACTTTCATGAGTCACTTCTTCCTCACTATCTCTTACTGAAGAATGAGTCAAAGATACTTTACCAGCTGTTACTGCTTTTCTACTAATATCATCATTTACATGTAAATCATCTAACTGGTCTATAAATTAAAATGTTATTGAGAAGAAATATTATATAGTCTCTTACTTTCTATTTGATGGAGCCATCCCCTAGCTCTCTCTTCCATTAATGTTAATAGTTTAGTCTGCATATTTGAACGATAAGCTATAAATTCTTCTTCCAATGCTTCTTTCTTAATTTCACTTTGTCTCAGTTCATGATGAAGAACATCAATCACTTCTTGTTGTGATGCTAACCTCCCTTGAAGGACAAGAACCTCTTGTCTCAGTCTCTCCATTACACACACCTGCTCACAGTGAGCCACAATTGACATAGTCCTCCTGTTGCCATAGTAACAGCTTAATAGCAAAACCACACTCACTAGCTAACCAGTTTTTGATGTGGTCAGTCATGGCTTCCAGAGATTTAAGTGAACCTGCAGTCTGAGCTGATAATAATACAGTATTAAATTATTTAATATTGTAGGGGCTTACCAGAGTATGGTGGTACATACACCATAAGTGTACTGTTCTCCCAATAGTCTGCCTGCATTCTGAGGGAGGGATAGACAGATAGCTGGGGTAACAGACCAAATACCAATGTACTTATATCTTGCTGTTATTATAGGATCATCAGTAAATCCATGACGAGAGAAGAACTTTTCTGCTTTGTGATCAGCAAATGTCAATACAACATCATATTGACCCACAATGGCTGGGTCTTTGATGAGACGGAGGAGATATCCTCCAACACCAAATCCTCTCCAACGATGACGAACAGCTAATAGTAGTACTTGAACTGATGATTCTCCCGGTTTACTACAAATGGACAGATAAATAGATCAATGGATGTATAGATAAATAGATACATATCCATACCTAGATAACCTCATAAATGTGATAGAACCAACCAATCTATCATCTATTCCAACTGAAGACAAATGTAATGGATCCATGTTCCTTCTCTCTCTAACTTGAGTCAGAAATCTATCTCGTTCTTTGTCATAAGTCTTTACTTCTTCACTCTCCTCCTCTTCCTCGTCCCTATAATAAAGAAATAATTATTATGTCCATTTAACTAATTACTTACTTGTCATCATCCTCACTATCACTGTAAAGATCAGCGTATGGATCACAATAATCCTCTTCATTATTCTCTAGTAGCTCCACCCCTATTTCATTATCCTTTGTTTCCACAGTCTCTTTGTGATTTGTTAATGTTGTAGGTGGACCATGTTGCTTTCTATATTCTAATACAGCTGGTAAAAATAATTTTATATCATTATGATTATTAACTGTGGGGGCATACCCTTTTCAGTAGCCAATACAAATATCGTACGTGAGGGTTTTGTTAAACTCCCATAAATTGCCTCGAGTTCCATGTCAGGTAAAGCAGCTGAATAGAGAGCTGCCATGGAGTGAAAGAGATCACGTGAGTCGATGGGCGGGGAGACACCATGGACAGGACTCCGGCCAATTGATCCCTCTCTTTTCTCTCTTACTTCTTCATCATCATGACATTTTAAACGACGAAAATTTACCAGTAAGACATTAGCAGAGATCTTCTTCTCGCCATCACGGGAGGAGAAAGTCGTAGTCTCACTTAATACTTCAACCATCACCTCCTCCAATCAGCTGTCTCATTTAGTGGGTGGGGCTCAATCCTACTCTCTTCCTCTGCAAACTAGCGAACTAGACCCTCCTTATCGTGATAAGGAGGGTCTAGCTCACTATAAGATTAATACAAACCTTACATTATTTATAGATGTTGTCCTACAAGCTGATGCTTTAACGTAACTAGAATGAAATGTAGCTGTGGTAGAGTGTGTTGGTACATCCTAACTCCATGTTGTCTCTTAACTTCACTGGTGTTAGTTGGTGCTGCAGTAACAATCTTTCTATTGTATTCATCACTACTGGCCCAGCAAGTACAGGAAGTAAGTCCTTTTAAAACGACTGTTTCTTTGATTCTAGCTTCAGAAAGTGACTATAGTACCTGGTCACCTACCTTTTGAACAGTTTCAACATCCCAGTGTACCAATGTATAAAGATATATATTTTTTTAATTTAACTAATGCTGAAGAATTTGTAGATGGTGCACGTCCAAGAGTTGAAGAAGTTGGTCCATATTCTTTCAGGTAAAAAGATACTCTTTAAGTTACAAATATTATGTTGTATTTGATCAACATTGAAAGAGAGAGATAGAGAAATAGGTTTGCTAATAATACTACACTCATTAATCATTTCTCTGAGTATAGGGAATATCACCATAAGTTCTTCAATGACTCTAATCTATCTAAGAACAGTACACTGTTGGAGTATACTCAATTGTGTAAGTTATAAATGGATCAATGGATATTCAGTATAGATGGATAGACAAATTAATGTATGAATAGATGGTTACATTACAGAAAAGATACATCTACTAGATGTATATAATAAAAAGAACAGTTCATATAACGTAATATATACCTTTTATAAGATATAGGGTTGTTCTAAATTAATCAAATATTATGATAAATATAATTCATCGTGTGTAGTATATTCATGTGAAGTTAAGACCACCTCCAGCTAGACCACTTGAGTTAGCTCTGACTCCGCCCCCTAAATTACTTCTAAATCCAAATAGTCCAGATCCTTGTTGACCAAACATGTCAGCACCACTTCCAAGACCACTCCCATCTAGACCTCTAGTTATACCTAACATACCACCTGGTTGACTTGTAAATAAACTGGTATATAAAAATGAATGGATAGACAAAATGGACACATGGTTAGATAATGGATGAATAAATAAATTATGAGATATTACATTATATAAAATTAACAGAAGTCCCTACCTATTAAAGACATTTCACCTGAGATTATATCAGTATTATTACCGATACCAGTTCCAACTCCTCATCCTCTTCCCATGACTCAACCTCCAAGTCCAAGATTACCTGGGCTCTGTCCACTCCAATCTCTCTGTCCCTACATTAAATTAAAGATTATTAACATAGTGTGATTGGGGTTAAAATATAGACCATTCAAATTTAGTTTCATATGTTTTCAAGCACCACACACAGTGACACACACACACACACACACACAGTATATAGTATAGAGTATTACTAGTAATTAACAGATAACTTACTAACTCCTTAGAACATTTGGTGAAGAACAAAGTAAACAGAAAACATCAGAAAGACTAACAATTGATAAATTCTTTGATTTTGCAATAACGTTTGAATTTTCTGCAAAGGAGATAGAAACTGATTATTAAGAACCCCCTCCTCCATACTGGAAGTAAAAAGACAGTTTTCTGTAAATTCAACAAACACCAGTTGAACTACACATGACAATAGGAGGTGTGGCTAAAAATGTATTTTAAGTAACTCCTATTAATGTGATATCGCCATAAATATTGGAGAGTTACTCTGTAGCAATGGAGAAAACATGTTATAGACTTTGACTGATGTTGTAACTAGGTCATGTTGTAGACGATATGATCAAACTCATCTTCATCATGTTATATCTGAACAACTCACTAGAGCTCAAGCTGACTGGGTCTCCGAGGGAGAAAAGACACAATTGTTATGTTCCAGTAAGTATCAAGTTCACAGGTCATAGAGCATCAAGTAGTATTCTCAACTAACTGGAGGATGAAAATGTTAATGATAGCTACCTGTAACTAATAGTTTTCATTATTACAAGACTACAACAGACATCATATGAACTTTTGACATAATATTCCTTTGTCTCCTTCTCTTCCTTCAGTCTGTAGTCTGTTTAATAATAAAAGACAAGACACTCTTACCGCCATGTTTAGTCGCGGGTTTGCATTTTTCCATAGTTACATACCACACCTATTAAAGTAGCAGCTGCAGAGCCAGCAGCTGTTGGTGAGAAAAAGTTTGCTGCTTAAGTCTTTACTGCTTTAAGCCTTCTTTACTAGAGAAACTACTAATGATAGAAGATAACTAACTAGCAAAACTGCTAACTACTAGATACAGTCTACTACTGTTAATAGAAACTAAGTTTGTTTAGTAGTAAGTTAATAGTTGTAATGTTATCAAGAAATCTTCTGATGTTGTATGGATCAGTACTTTCATGGAATTGTTAAAAGTGAGTGTATTATTAAATAGAACGTGTTATTAAATATAATAACTTGTTAAGTGAACTGTGTGTGTAGGAAATAAGTTTTTTAGGTAATTTTGACAAATTAATTGGCTTTAATTAATGGATTTTTTATTAGCAGTAGTAATTAGTGGTATTAGACGTAGCGATAATATTTAATTTTATATAGCTACTAACTAGAGGCCTATTAATGTACAATTTAGTCTAGTTTGTTTGTTATAATTGTATTTGTAAATATTAGAAATAACAATATTGAAGCTTTTATTATTAATTAATGTAGGCGTGGTCAATTGTCAAGTAGAGAAGTTGAGTTTTTCTAGAGAAGAAGTGAATTATAAAAATTGTTAACTTTGTTAGAAGACAAAGAACTGGAAACTAAAGTATTTAACTAATAATTGACTTATTTGAATTTGAAATAATTTATTTTTAGTCAAAAAAATACAGCAATAGTACAAAAATAACTAATAATTAACGTCTAAGGAGTACATTATCATTAACAATCAAATACTTCAAACTATTATTATTAACAACAACATTTTGTAATTGTTGTTTACCAAATTTAGTAATATTAGGACAGTCATAGAAAGATAGTACTTGTAGTGTGTTAGTGTTTGTAATTAGAGTAGATAGATGTGGTATGTCTTTATCAGTAAAGTTATTGTCATTCACCAAGTATAATCTCTTGATTATTTTATTACCAACTACAGCAGTTGTTAATAAGTGGTAAGTATCTGGTACGAGAGGTGAGGAGGAAAGACGTAGGACCTCCATTGTTTGGTTATAAGGTAGTACTTGAGATAGTTTACTGACACAGTTAATATCAAAAGGAGTGTTCTCTATATAAAGTCTCCACACTTGACATCCATTAATATCAGTTAATATTGTAAGTAAACTTTGAGGAGATAATGACTTGAGTACAATACTCCATGTTTTGTGTTGTCGTCTCTTTAATTGACGTATCACTTCTTTACATTCTGCCACAGTAGATGAAGTAAGTCTAACTCTATCACTGTACCACTTAACACTTCCAGTGTCTCCTATAATAAAACATAGTTACTATATAATATTTTACACACACAACAATAGTTATACACACACTCTAACATGCTCAACTACGATTGTCAAGGCCTAACGAAGAAGACGACGCCATTACTGATGTTAGGTTACTATAGCAATGATGTACGGAGATGAACGGATTCTACAAAACGGTCTTAAATTTACTGAGTGTTATACTAATAATTTACTGTATTAGATGATGTGAGCTAAGATGGGAAGGTCAATATCTACTGAGACAGGCACACAGGGTACTGAACTGTTATACCAATAATTTACTGTATTAGTTGGAAGACTAAATTTCTGTTGATATATTATCACTCAATGATCTGAGCCAGGATGAGGATGTCAATATCTTACAAAGTTACTGAGACCATGTCAGTGAGGATGACTCGATTATATCTATTAGTCTTCTCTCCATTTTTTTGTTTTTCTTATATTTTCATAATACATGTATACATATAGCTGAAAATATTGATGAGGGATTAATTTGACCATGTTGGTGATTTTTGAAATTCAACAACTTTTGATACCACATTATTTTAATATAATACATTGGAAGCCTTAAAATTTATTCTCTCCAATATTTCCACTATATTCAGTACAGTACATGTACTATTGGAGAGTTACTCTGTAGCAATGGAGAAAACATGTTATAGACTTTGATTGATACTCTAATTAGGTCATGTTGTAGACGATATGATCAAACTCATCTTCATCATGTTATATCTGAACAACTCACTAGAGCTCAAGCTGACTGGGTCTCCGAGGGAGAAAAGACACAATTGTTATGTTCCAGTAAGTATCAAGTTCACAGGTCATAGGGTATCAAGTAGTATTCTCAACTAACTGGAGGATGAAAATGTTAATGATAGCTACCTGTAACTAATAGTTTTCATTATTACAAGACTACAAAATTAACAGACATAATATGAACTTTTGACATAATATTCCTTTGTCTCCTCCTCTTCCTTCAGTCTGTAATCTGTTTAATAATAATAGGCAAGACACTCTTACCGCCATGTTTATTCGCAGGTTTGCATTTTTCCATAGTTACACACCACACCATTAAAGTAGCAGCTGTTACATGTAGCAAACTTAGTATGATGTAAAAGTAAAAATAACACTGTTTTTATTACTAATGCACTACAGCTGCATAAACAATAGTACACTAGTAATAAAAACAGTGTTATGTCTACTTTCACATCATATTAAGTTTATTACATGTAATCTGTATAACAATATATTAGTTAAATCAACAAATCAATTTTTACAGTGTAGTTGTAATGTTATCAAGAAATCTTCTGATGTTGTATGGATCAGTACTTTCACGGAATTGTTAAAAGTGAGTGTATTATTAAATAGAACGTGTTATTAAATATAATAACTTGTTAAGTGAACTGTGTGTATAGGAAATAAGTTTTTTAAGGTGATTTTGACAAATTAATTGGCTTTAATTAATGGATTTTTTATTAGCAGTAGTAATTAGTGGTATTAGACATAGCGATAATCTTTAATTTTATATAGCTACTAACTAGAGGCCTATTAATGTACAATTTAGTCTAGTTTGTTTGTTATAATTGTATTTGTAAATATTAGAAATAACAATATTGAAGCTTTTATTATTAATTAATGTAGGCGTGGTCAATTGTCAAGTAGAGAAGTTGAGTTTTTCTAGAGAAGAAGTGAATTATAAAAATTGTTAACTTTGTTAGAAGACAAAGAACTGGAAACTAAAGTATTTAACTAATAATTGACTTATTTGAATTTGAAATAATTTATTTTTAGTAAAAAATATAGCAATAGTACAAAAATAACTAATAATTAACGTGTAAGGAGTAAATTATTATTAACAAGCAATTTCTTGAAACTATTATTATTAACAACAACATTTTGTAATTGTTGTTCACCAAATTTAGTAATATTAGGACAGTCAGTGAGAAATAGTGATTGTAGTGTGTTAGTGTTTGTAATTAGAGTAGATAGATGTGGTATGTCTTTATCAGTAATGTTATTGTCATCCCACAAGTATAATCTCTTGATTATTTTATTATCAGCTACAGCAGTTGTTAATAAGTGGTAAGTATCTGGTACGAGAGGTGAGGAGTAAAGATGTAGGTACTCCATTGTTTGGTTATAAGGTAGTACTTGAGATAGTTTACTGACACAGTTACTATCAAAATGAGTGTTCTCTATAACAAGTCCCCTCACTTGACATCCATTAATATCAGTTAATATTGTAAGTAAACTTTGAGGAGATAATGACTTGAGTTCAATAATCCATGTTTTGTGTTGTCGTCTCTTTAATTGACGTATCACTTCTTTACATTCTGCCACAGTAGATGAAGTAAGTGTAACACTATATCTGTACCACTCAACACTTCCAGTGTCTCCTATAATAAAACATAGTTACTATATAATATTTTACACACACAACAATAGCTATACACACACTCTAACATGCTCAACTACGATTGTCAAGGCCTAACGAAGAAGACGACGCCATTACTGATGTTAGGTTACTATAGCAATGATGTACGGAGATGAACGGATTCTACAAACGGTCTTAAATTTACTGAGTGTTATACTAATAATTTACTGTATTAGATGATGTGAGCTAAGATGGGAACGTCAATATCTACTACTGAGTTAGGCACACAAAGTACTGAACTGTCAGTGAGGATGACTCGATTATATCACTAGTCAAGATGATTCACAATTAAGAAGCAACACTCAAGCATAAATCATCATGATGTCTGGTAATAGAGTTTTGTTTGACTTGTCTTTTGTGTGTTAACATTTCTCTTTTACTTTACAAATGTCATGATTTAATAAAACATTATATTTAGTATTGTGATGTGATATCATAATGTAAGTTATGTCATTTATAACGTACTTCAATATTTTGAAACAATAATTATTATTTGAAACTATCCTATCAACATTGAAGCTGGAACATGTGTGTAATAATAGTGACATCATTTCTCTATGTCAGCTAATGAACACCAGTTAATTCACAGATGTCATTACAGTATTTTCATATCAGCTCAAGTTTACTATTCTTCTAGTAATTAGTCTTCTCTTCATTTTTTTGTTTTTCTTATATTTTCATAATACATGTATACATATAGCTGAAAATATTGATGAGGGATTAATTTGACCATGTTGGTGATTTTTGAAATTCAACAACTTTTGATACCACATTATTTTAATATAATACATTGGAAGCCTTAAAATTTATTCTCTCCAATATTTCCACTATATTCAGTACAGTACATGTACTATACATTCATGTCAGTACATGATAATAATATTATTAACTATAAACCATGTACTGGTACTTTCTTTATATCAGTGAATTTATGCTTAGCTTGTGTCTTCTGGAACTATATAACACAACATAGTCTTCAAATTGTACACTCAATTCCTCTATCCTGTGGACATCTTTATAATGTCAGTGGTAGTCCTAGGTACTGATGACAAGAGTAACTATTCCTGGATTATTTGATAATGTGTTTGTTGTTGACTTCTTGATCTCTAGTGATCATGTGACTTATTGTTATTTTACTTGTTGTATCAATTAATAGTAGGTCATATACAATTATATAGTTGAGGTATGGGAGTCTTCTTCATTTGTATTTTATGAATTGACTTTTAATAATTATATTAACCAATCATACAATGTAGTATTGAGTTTAAAGTCCTAGTTTCCACATTATACTCAAGCTTTGAAAGTATCTTGAAGTAAACAATAACTTGACTACATTAATTGGTACATGTGTAGGTACTATTATAGCAGAGATCATCATAGAGATCCACTATAGATTACTGAGAAATACTTGATAGTTGAATGTTGAATTTTTTATTATTACTGAGCCATCAATGATGAATTCATTACCCGTTCATACTCAACATTGACTGACAACAGGTGTGGTGATGAAAGTAACTAATGAAATAGACTTGTGTCTTCATGTAATAAAGGTATGTGAAATTGCATGTTGTAGGAGTGTGTTACAAGCCAGTACATACTGTACCATATATACATTGTAGTTTGATCAAATGTTTTAATATTACTAAATTTATAATGGCAGCTTACTTGGTAATTTTTCATCATCTGATGATTCCTGTTGGTCACTATCGGTATATTCCTCCTCATCTGTACTTTTTGATGTTAACTGAGTGATAATTTCATCTTTCTCTGTCAATTGAAGAGTTAGTGAACTAATCATCTCCTGTAATTTTGTAATCTCTTGTTGTCTGTCAGTAGCTACACAGTATACAATTTTAAGATATTGTATATTGTCAGTAGTTATATAATACCTTCTCTTTCTTGGACAGTAGATGTGAGGTCCTCTAGTGTTTTCACTAGCTCATATGCTTCTGTATATGAAATATGAAGTGATAAAGAATGTGCAGGTGTAGATAAAGTTATATAAAGAACATATGTACCTATACCTTCTTGTTTGCTATCAAGTGGTTCCTCAAGTTTTTGACTTAAAAGTGGATGACTAGTTTTAAGGAGATCTCTTACTTCTAATATACGAGACCTCAGATCTACAATAGATAAAGTAAAGAGCTATACATGTTGTTAATATACCTTTTATGTTCTCTGTTAAATGAACATTTCTTTCCTCCTTCTCTCTTAATTGTAAAGTAAGAGACGTTATTATCTCTTGTAATGATTGTAGCTCCTTCTGTAATTCTATAGAATATAAAGCACATGTACAATACATGTATATTATAAATATTAGACATAATTATATATAATAACAGGAGCATATAATGAGAAAAGACAATCAATGGAAGGACCATGAAATCCCATGCAGTTTATCAAATCTGATGTATAGAGCTCTTGGGAGTACTGTTACTATATTAAGATCAATAACTTATTAATTGTGGTTATATATGAGACCTGAATGAAGGCTCTTTGCACTCTGTCATGTCATTAGTTTTCTTTGTCTTGAGAAAGTTTTACTACATATCTCAATCTATACAAGGAATTACTTTAGACTAGATCTCTCTCTACCTAGTATTACTTGGGAACTGTACTTATTAATTAATTAATGATGTGAAAGTTTCATGTTCTTTATTCATTACATGTTCCTGTTAATAATATCTGCTAAGTTCTCACCTTTCTGTGTAGACTTTAACTGAGTAACCTCTAATGACATTGTCTTCTTCAATTTTGCTTCAACAATTCTTGGATCTACAATAATTTATATTAATTATAATTATAATTTTAATTGAATTTTGTAGACCAATTATAGTTTTGTAGATACATCCCATAACATTTTATATTTTACTTACCTTTCATCTTCTCCATCAACTGACTCATTCCACTTTCTTCTCTCTCCATTACTTCTACATTTAGTGATTTTATTTCCATTTGTAATGCCTCAATCTCTTCTTGTTTCTCTACTAATACTTTATTAGTAGCTATAGAACATAACCATATATGGTATGTACTAATATCAGTACTATAGTTCACCTTCTTTATGTCTGGTTAACTCCTCTATCTCTAAGGTCTTTGCCTTATTCATTTTCTCTAATAGTTTCAGCTTCTCTGTTTACATTAGGTACATAGTTATATCTCAATTAATGTACATGTACCTGATAAAGTGTCAGTTGATGGTTGATCTTGTGGTCCTTCTCTGTCCATACTGTGTACTAGTGCTAATAAAATATACCCACATAATAATACAGTACTGATTATCATTAGCTATCAGTGAAAGGTATTTAATCATACAGAGTTTAGAATATAATATGATGACTTGATGGTAAACTAATAGCTAGCTATGTATGTAATTGATGACACAATGTAGTATAGGTCAGAATATATACATATAAAATAACTAACTTTGTTTTGTCTTTTCTTTCTCTAAAAGTTCATTAAGAACATCCTCTTTTTCTTGTAGTAACTTAACAAGTAGAGATACTTCTGGTTTCTCAGAATATGATCTTATATGGTCATAAAGTGAGAATATATTCAAGATAACACTTACAACACAGCCACTAGATCAACATTAACTTTGTAAGATTGACTTGACTTGTCCCACTCAATGTAATTGAACAGCTTGGATTCAGGAGAGCTTTTCTCCAATACTACTGTGGGAAGACTAAACACTAATTCAATACAGCCTTCATTGTAATCATGAAAGTGTAAGATAGCACTACTTTGAAAACCCAGTAGTTTGGCAAGGTTACTTTGAATAGCTTTGACTTCTCCTCCAGTTATGATGAGATCTGCAGACACTTTAAGAAGTTTGGTACATTGAGATTGTGTGTGTGGAAGAGCACATGGTATCTCAAAAATGGAGCGTTTTAAATAAGGAATGAGATGGTTATCTTCATATTCCTTCAAACGCATTCTTTCAGATTCATCTCCCAAATTTTCAACTATTACTTGAAATGAATCATAGTTGAACCATGTACAGTGTTTAATCAACTCGAAAAACACATCAGAAATGTCGTCGTCTCTTCTAAAATCAAACACCATTGATTCTCGCTGATTCTTTTCTGAAGTGCAATAGCTACGTACAATTGACTGAATATCTCTTGGATGAACTTTACGTTCTCTAAATGATTTTATGAGATAAGCAACAAAGGCAGTATAAGCTTTACGGACATCACGATTGTCATCCATTAGCTGGTTTCTCACTGCCTCCTGCTCACTCTCTGTCAATTCTTCCCAGTTTGGATAACGAACTTTAGCTTTCTCTGGAGCAAGGTGAAATGTAACTGTTTGTGGCAATGATGTCATTCTCTTTGAAAGATATTTTAATATAGATTCAGCTACAAAATGATCTTCCATTTTTAAAAAAGATTTCACCAATTCTTTGTAAGTAGCTGCACTCCCATTCTTTCTTTTCCATGCCCACAATAACTCGTTCTTCTTTTCTACATCACTTTCATCACTTTGGGAAATACTATGAACTCTTTCTGTTGATAAATTGAGACAACGACCAGCTGTTATATAGTCATCGTTCATATGTTGTGAGACCTCAATGAAAACTCCATCATCACACTCTTTATCCACTACTTCATATGATAGACTATACTGACTGAGTAGACTTGAAAGATCTAATGTAATTAAAGAGATATTACAATATACAAAAGACAATATAATTGATACTTAATATATTCTTATTTAAATTAGCATATTAACTAGTTATATGAGAGCTACCATTATCACTAATGGGTGGGGTCAATACCTCATTTTAAAAATTAATATTTCACTTTAACTAGTTGCTTTGTAATAACATACCAACAAATTATATAGTGAGTAATTTATATTAATTATGGATTCCATAGTAACCACTTATGTAAACTATAAATTAGTTGTTAAAATAACTGATTAATTTTTACAATGAGCTATTAACAGCTGGAATACTTTACTATTAACATAAATGTAATGTAATATTATATAGAATAATCACACATAAGAACTATATTTACAAGTATAGTTCATCATAGTATACTCTGTCCATATTAAGGTATATACAAACATTGTCCATAATAAGAATGAACACTAATTCACTGTTATAACTCAGACTAGTAATGAACTTGATAGAAATGGTTTACACAATTTAAACACCTTGGAAGTCTACAAATGTTATCAGAAAACTAGGCCACTAGTTATTTAGGAAAGTCACAAACCAGAAATCCTATGTAAAGTCTTTGTATTCCATGACCTGATTTCATGAATAATTTGGACATTATTAACAAACGCTTACACAGGTGCCCTCCAGCTTCAGCAAAAGAAATCAGAAATTGTCAAAAATTGTAAAATTAAGATAGTTTAAGAGATAGTGACAAAAAACCACAAAATGTATGACTGATAAAAAAGTTAGCAGCTACGTTGCCACACCCACCTTAGGTTGATGATATTGTCATTATTGAATTCCACTAAATGCAGTCATTCTCAACACAAACAGATATAAGTTATAGTACATAGTCCATTATAGTACCAGTGTTAATTGTGACATGATAATTGAGGTTCATTTAATTCATAACATATTATATAGCTTCCTAATTCCTGTTTTCTCATGTAGCATGATCCCTAATTAAATGTCACACTTAATTAATCCTATTTATTCTAACAATATTATAATGGAAATATCTCATCATGTTGTCACTGACATACCATGATACTGGGCAGCTAATGTTGACAGCTCTGCTGCAAGATTCCTACCAACAATTGCTGCTGGTCCACCAAGATCCTCGAGAATTCTAACAAGACGATGACAGTTTGTCTGTATTTCCTCTACAGTCTTCCCCAACTTCAATCCAGTTTTCAATTCGTTAGCTATGTCAGCAAAGATCTCGCTTCTCATAACAGACTCAGATATCAGACTAGCGGCAATTACTTCCTCTGTAAATTTTGTCATACATCCTTGTAGACCTGAACTGAGGTTGGCATATTGAGAATTAAAGACATCGATAACGGCTTTCTTGTAGCTTTCGAGTGAGTCATCCATTGTCGATCACAAGAAGGGTGGGGCTTGTAAATATTGAATTGCCCCACCTATTTTGACAGCTATGAATAATATACAATTATGATATATTTTATATGCTAGCCAAAAAAACCTACAGAGTTCAAAGTAAAATAAACTGTACTTAATGACACGTACATACATAATAAACAGTTAGTGATAATAACAATGAATTATCATAATATTATATAATATTAATATAATAACTCAAACTAGTTAAAAGTGAAAGTATCTCCTTTGTTCCTTCCTCTTGTGATTATAATCTCCTTTTTGTTTGTTCTCTGTTATAGACATATCTATTGTCTATTATACAAGTAGTCCTCCAATCTCTATCCCTACAATCATACACAGTACATTTAATATACCAGTATAGTCTAATAATTGTTCCATCATTTTGTTTGTTATCTATACATCATGTCAATTAATATATCTATCCATTCATCTGTTAATTTGTCCATTCATCTTACTTACTTCTAAACTTTTATTCTCATATTATATCACACCAGTAATACAATGGAGGGGAGTATAAATATTAAATAATACACTAGATTTAATGATGATATCATTTCCTATAGTATGCTACACAAACTATATAATAATTATTATAATACAGAAATATAATGATATAGAAATAGATAATTAACAATGATTAATGACTATTACTATTAATATCTGATTAAAGTACTTCATACTACTTTAAAACTAGATGATATAACTTACTGAAAAGGCTTGAGGGGTTCCTAGAATACCAACTAGCCCCATCTCAATTAGCATTTCTCTCTCCATCCTCATTCCCACTCCCAATCTTGTCTCCATACCTATTCCACCTAATACAAAAGAATTATTATTGTAAAAATGTCTTAAAATTGTTGGTGTTGTAGTAAATTACTGGGACGTAACTAACATTGTATTCTGAGGGAGGGATGGACAGATAGCTGGGGTAACAGACCAAATACCAATGTACTTATATCTTGCTGTTATTATAGGATCATCAGTAAATCCATGACGAGAGATGAACTTTTCCGCTTTGTGATTAGCAAATGTCAATACAACATCATATTGACCCACAATGGCTGGGTCTTTGATGAGACGGAGGAGATAACCCCCAACACCAAATCCTCTCCAACAATAGTAGTACTTGAACTGATGATTCTCCTGGTTTACTACAAATGGACAGATAAATAGATCAATGGATGTATAGATAAATAGATACATATCCATACCTAGATAACGTCATAAATGTGATAGAACCAACCAATCTATCATCTATTCCAACTGAAGACAAATGTAATGGATCCATGTACCTTCTCTCTCTAACTTGAGTCAGAAATCTATCTTGTTCTTTGTCATAAGTCTTTACTTCTTCACTCTCCTCCTCTTCCTCATCCCTATTTTATATCATTATGATTAATAATGGTGGGGCATACTCTTTTTAGTAGCTAATACAAATATCGTACGTGAGGGTTTTGTTAAACTCCCATAAATTGCCTCTAGTTCCATGTCTGGTAAAGCAGCTGAATAGAGAGCTGCCATAGAGTGAAAGAGATTGATCACGTGAGTCAATGGGTGGCCAATTGAACCCTCTCTTTTCTCTCTTACTTCTTCATCATCATGACCTTTTAAACGACGAAAATTTACCAGTAAGACATTAGCAGAGATCTTCTCGCCATCACGGGAGGAGAAAGCCGTAGATTCACTCAATACTTCAACCATCACCTCCTCCAATCAGCTGTCTCATTTAGTGGGTGGGGCTCAATCCTACTCCCTTCCTTTGCAAACTAGCGAACTAGACCTCCTTATCGTGATAAGGAGGATGTAGCTCACCATAAGATTAATACAAAGGCAGTGTCTATTCGTCCGGCAGGAAATGTATACTTTGTTGTGTATTAAACTGATCCCCACCCCCTAAACATTTATACAACAAAGTATACATTTCCTACCGGACGAATAGACACTACGTAATGCAAACCTTACATTATTTTATAGATGTTGTCTTACAAGCTGATGCTGCAAAATAACTAGAATGAAATGTAGCTGTAGTAGAGTGTGTTGGTACATCCTAACTCCATGTTGTCTCTTAACTTCACTGGTGTTAGTTGGTGCTGCAGTAACAATCTTTCTATTGTATCCATCACTACTGGCCCACCAAGTACAGGAAGTAAGTCCTTTTAAAATGACTGTTTCTTTGATTTTAGCTTCAGAAAGTGACTATAGTACCTGGTCACCTACCTTTTGAACAGTTTCAACATCCCAGTGTACCAATGTATAAAGATATATATTTTTTTAATTTAACTAATGCTGAAGAATTTGTAGATGGTGCACGTCCAAGAGTTGAAGAAGTTGGTCCATATTCTTTCAGGTAAAAAGATACTCTTTATGTTACAGTATTACTGTTAGTGTAACTTAAAGAGTTCCTTTTGGGATTATTATTGGAATATATTATATATAACCTGTTTGCAAAAACCAACTGTTAAAACATCTTAAAAACAGTTTTGTATACATACATTTGCTATATATGCATAGCTATTCTATATGTATGCAAAACTGTTTATGATATATAATTATAGTCCCATCATAACTTGTGATTATTGATTTGTCTAAATAACTACCATAACTATAAACTACATAGTAACTGTTTGTGACTGTTATCCTAATATTGCCTTTTATGGAAATTAAATATAAAGGAGAAATTAAGAAATATCATATTGTATTTTTGATCAACATTGAAAGAGAGAGATAGAGAGATAGATAGGTTTGCTAATAATACTACACTCATTAAACATTTTTCTGAGTATAGGGAATATCGGCATAAGTTCTTCAATGACTCTAATCTATCTAAGGACAGGACAATGTTGGAGTATACTCAATTGAAAACGTACCATTTCTCAGAAGAAACATCTCAAGGAAATGAAAATGATATTATTTGTACTGTTAATATGCCAATGGTTGTAAGTGATTAGAAAGTACTGATCATGTGATTACGAAGTACTAATCATGTGATTACATGAGCTTTATCATGTGATTACCATACGTTATAATGAACATCATATCAAATAATGTTTTTCAATGTCATATGACTGTCATATGATTGTAATTTGAATATTCCTTCATATAGGGTGCTATAAATCTCGCTTTAAATCTAACTGGTCTGTTACGTAAGGCTGGTGTTCTATTAATAAAAACTATTTTTAATGTAACTGGTGCAAAATTATATATTTGTCAACCTGCAAAAGATCTTGTCTTCAATTATACTGATGCTCTGATTAAAGAGTTGCATAGCAATTTTTTTCTTCGTTTATTTAAAATGAGCTTACCAACAGATTATATCTCCATTCAGCATAATGCATCAATGAATGACTCTTATCCCAGCATTATACACACTGGAGTCGGTGATATAAACAAAGTTGCTGAGTTTGTGCAATGGAATGGACTTCAAGACTTAGGAGTGTGGCCAGAGGAGTCTGCTAATAAAATTAATGGCACAGAAGGATTGTTGTTTCATCCTAACTTGAAGAAAGATGACAAGCTTACAGTATTTGTAGATGATATTTTGCGCTCATTTCCTTTGGAATACACTGATAAAGTGAAGATTAAAGGTTTAGACAGTTATGAATATATGTTACCGCAATCTGTATTCAAGAGTGCTTTCACTAACCCAGAGAATGCTCGCTGGGGATCCTGGTGTCCAGATGGTCTCATTTATCTTGGTGTAATCCAGGTAAGTTCATGATCAGTAATACTACCAATAGTGTTATGTGAATGTTACCATAGAAACCAAATGCTCCTGTTTATGGATCTAAAGCTCGGTTTTTAGATGCCAATCCGGAGCAGACGTCAGATCAAATTGATCCTTATCTTTCTCCTGAACGAGAGAAACATGACACATTTTTATATATCCATCCTGTAAGTTATAAATGGATCGATGGATATTCAGTAATAGATGGAAGGATGAATCAATATATGAATAGATGGATTATAAATGGATGGACAGATATCTTACACTGTATTTTATCCACCAGATGATCGGGGCCACACTGCAGTTTCATGGAAGATTTCAACTTAATTTACAAATAAATCAAACTGATGAATTCAAGTTAGTTTTATGATGACAAAGTGATGATCATCATCTCTCTCTCTCTCTCTCTCTCTCTCTCTCTCTCTCTCTCTCTCTCTCTCTCTCTCTTTCTCTCTCTTTCTCTCTAGACAACTTAAACATATCAATGGTACAATCTACTTTCCTATATTATACATTGATGAGGTACTAAGACAAACTCTAATACAATATATAAAGTATCTTATAGAATGCTCAACTTACTGATGATTATAAAAATCTTTTAATGAAGAATGGTTTAAAAGAATTAGAGATAGCAACTGATATTGTATATACAGGCTTTGGTCTATTGTGTAAGTTAGCTCTATTAATGGAAATATCTGTCCATTTATATACCATCTGTCCATTTATATAGTGTTTCTGGCAGTAGTTGCAATGTTAGTTTACTTTTTTGGTATTTGTAAAATTAAAAAATATTGTTCAAGAAATGGTTATGAGCCAATTACAGACTTGTTACCATATTAACTGTTGTTTATAAAATCATTTTTACCACCTGGTACACTGCCATGCAACTCTAATTTATGTTTGTATCACATACATTTGTAATGTCCACATTGTCAATTTTAATCTATTGTTGTTGAAACTTTTGTGAACTATAAATGAAATTAACTAACATGAAGTAAGTGGTGACAAGGTACATCACTAAACAATTTAATTACTTATTGAAGCTCCTGAGTTCCAAGTTTTGAGCTGTTACATAATTTCTCTTAACTCTCTAGTCTTAAAACTTAACAATAAACCATCAATGGTAGTATCATAAAATGTTAAGATGAATTTAACAATAATGATGTTGTTTAAGATTATCATGACACACTGTGGTTAACAAAAGTTAATTATCATTGACTATGTGTGTTGTCTCTTGTTTTATTCTCCAATTTTAACAGGTTTTCCATTGATCTGTAATATCAATAAAATAAAGTAATTTACAAACAACTTACTTGAGACAAGTAACCATGACAACACTAACAATTCACAAACTACTATAAAGCTGTATTTAAAATCTAGTTCAATATAGTCTTGATATAATCAATGACCTTTGTCTATCTACTATGTAAGTGAGCATAGAGACAGTTCTCTTTTTCTTCTATGTTAGGATCTGTTAACATGTCTTTGTCTCTAGTTCCATGTCTGGTAAAACAGCTGAATAGAGAACAGCACTGAAGTGAAAGAGACCACGTGAGTCGATGGGTGGGGAAACACAAGAGAGAGGGCTCCAGCCAATTGAACCCTCTCTTTTCTCTCTTACTTTTACATCATCATGACCTTTTAGACGACGAAAATTTACCAGTAAGACACTAGCAAAGATTTTCTTCTCGCCATCACGGGAGGAGAAAGCCATAGTCTCACTCAATACTTCAACAATCACCTCCCTCCAATCAGCTGTCTAATCTAGTGGGTGTGGCTCAATACCCCACCCTCTTCCTCTGCAAACCTTGCATTATTTTTATAGATGCTGTCCTACAAGCTGATGCTTTAACGTAACTATAGAATGAAATGTACCTGTGGTAGAGTGTGTTGGTACATCCTAACTCCATGTTGTCTCTTAACTTCACTGGTGTTAGTTGGTGCTGCAGTAGCAATCTTTCTATTGTATCCATCATTACTGGCCCAGCAAGTACAGGAAGTAAGTCCTTTTAAAATGACTGTTTCTTTGATTTTAGCCTCAGAAAGTGACTATAGTACCTGGTCACCTACCTTTTGAACAGTTTCAACATCCCAGTGTACCAATGTATAAAGATATATATTTTTTTAATTTAACTAATGCTGAAGAATTTGTAGACGGTGCACGTCCAAGAGTTGAAGAAGTTGGTCCATATTCTTTCAGGTAAAAAGATACTCTTTAAGTTACAGTATTATTGTAAATTAAACAGTACCTTTTGGGACTATTATGGTACTATATATATATATAAAATATAGTTCCTAGTACCTAGTGGTTAATATGTCAAACTAACTACCTTTATGTGCTACTGATAACTGTTTGTAACTGTTATCCTAATGTTTTCATTATGGAATTGAATAATGCTTGTGTGAAGTAAAACCAAAGTTAAATATAAAGGAGAATTTTAAAATAAATGATATTATATTGTATTTGATCAACATTGAAAGAGATAGATAGATAGGTTTGCTAATAATACTACACTCATTAAACATTTCTCTGAGTATAGGGAATATCGCCATAAGTTCTTCAATGACTCTAATCTATCTAAGAACAGGACACTGTTGGAGTATACTCAATTGAAAACGTACCATTTCTCAGAAGAAACGTCTCAAGGAAATGAAAATGATATTATTTGTACTGTTAATATGCCAATGGTTGTAAGTGATTAGAAAGTACTGATCATGTGATTACAAAGTACTAGTCATGTGATTACATGAGCTTTATCATGTGATTACCATACATTATAATGAACATATCAAATAATGTTTTTCAATGTCATATGACTGTCATATGATTGTCATTTGAATATTCCTTCATATAGGGTGCTATAAATCTCGCTTTAAATCTAACTGGTTTGTTACGGACATTTGGTATTCCATTAATAAAAACTATTTTTGATGTAACTGGTGCAAAATTATATGTTTGTCAACCTGCAAAAGATCTGGTCTTCAATTATACTGATGCTCTGATTAAAGAGTTGCATAGCAATTTTTTTCTTGGCTTATTTAAAATGAGCTTACCAACAGATTATATCTCCATTCAGCAGAATGCATCAATGAATGACTCTTATCCCAGCATTATACACACTGGAGTCGGTGATATAAACAAAGTTGCTGAGTTTGTGCAATGGAATGGACTTCAAGACTTAGGAGTGTGGCCAGAGGAGTCCGCTAATAAAATTAATGGCACAGAGGGATTAGTTTTTCGTCCTAACTTGAAGGAAGGTGACGAACTTACAGCATTTGTAGATGATGTTTTGCGCTCATTTCCCTTGGAATACACTGATAAAGTGAAGCTGAAAGGATTAGAGAGTTATCAATATATGTTACCACAATCTGTATTCAAGAGTGCTTTCACTAACCCAGAGAATGCTCGCTGGGGATCCTGGTGTCCAGATGGTCTCATTTATCTTGGTGTAATCCAGGTTAGTCCAGTAATACTACCAATAGCGTTATGTGAATGTTACCATAGAAACCAAATGCTCCTGTTTATGGATCTAAAGCTAGGTTTTTAGATGCCAATCCGGAGCAGACGTCAGATCAAATTGATCCTTATCTTCCTCCTAATCGAGAGAAACATGACACATTTGTATATATCCATCCTGTAAGTTATAAATGGATCAATGGATATTCAGTATAGATGGATGGATGAATCAATATATGAATAGATGAGTTATAAATGGATGGACAGATATCTTACACTGTATTTTATCCACCAGATGATTGGGGCCACACTGCAGTTTAATAGAAGACTTCAACTTAATTTACAAATAAATCAGAGTGATGAATTTAAGTAAGTTTTGTGATGACAAAGTGATGATGATCTCTCTCTCTCTCTCTCTCTCTCTCACTCTCTCACTCTCACTCTCTCTCTCTCTCTCTCTCTCTCTCTCTCTCTCTCTCTCTCTCTCTCTCTCTCTCTCTCTCTCTCTCTCTCTCTCTCTCTCTCTCTCTCTCTCTCTCTCTCTCTCTCTCTCTCTCTCTCTCTCTCTCTCTCTCTCTCTCTCTCTCTCTTAGACAACTTAAACATATCAATGGTACAATCTACTTTCCTATATTATACATTGATGAGGTACTAAGATAAACTCTAATACACAATATATAAAGTATCTTATAGAATGCTCAACTTACTGATGATTATAAAGATCTTTTAATGAAGAATGGTTTAAAAGAATTAGAGATAGCAACTGATATTGTATATGCAGGCTTTGCTTTACTGTGTAAGTTAGCTCTATTAATGGAAATATCTGTCCATTTATATATACCATCTGTCCATTTATGTAGTGTTTCTGGCAGTAGTTGCAATGTTACTTTACTTGTTTGGTATTTTTAAAATCAAAAAATATTGTGCAAGAAATGGTTATGAGCCAATTACATGACTTGTTACCATATTAACTGTTGTTCTTATTACCACCTGGTACACTGCCAGGCAACTGTAACATTGGTTTGTATCACATGTAAACTTGTAAACTTGTAATATCCATTTTCTCAATTTTAATATATTATTGTTGAAACTTTTACGATGAACGAAATTAACTGATGAGGCAGATCACAAAACAATTGAGTTTAATTATGAGGACATGAGAAATAATTCCATTACAAATCTAGTTAACTATTTTTAACACAGACATTAATAATGACAGTGCCTTGGCTGATCGGCAGACATCAGTTAATTGCTATAGTACAACTGATGAGGCAATTAATTTAGTGAAGCTTTGAAGTTCTGAGTTTGAGCAGTTGTTACATAACTTCTGCCAGTCTTAAAACTTGGCAATAAACCAATAAGGAATAACAATATAATTTTAAAAAATTATTTTCTTATTTTATGGTAGTATCCTAAAATGTTAAGATGAATTTAACAATAATGATTTTGTTTAAGATTATCATGACACACTGTGGTTACATTTTATTAACAAAAGTTATTTTATCATTGACTATGTGTGTTGTCTCCTAGTTTTATTCTCCAATTTTAACAGGTTTTCCATTGATCTGTAATATCAATAAAATAATAAAGTAATTTAGAAACAACTTACTCGAGACATTTTACGAGATATAGCTGTTCTATAAAAATCTGTCATATTTGTGACTGTACTACCAGCAGCTGCTAGTCCATGTAAAAACTAAACAAAGTAACCATGACAACACTAACAATTCACAAACTATTTGTACAATAAAGCTGTATTTAAAAATCTAGCTCTATATAATCTTGATATAGTACATGTACATGTAAATGTACCTGTTCTATAGTGAAAGTTCCCTTTGAATGTGAACTAATTAATGACCCTTGTCTATCTACTATGTAAGTGAGCATAGAGACACTGTTCTCTTCTTCTTCTGTGTTAGGATCTGTTAACATGTCTTTGTCATCTGTAAAGACGCATGTCAATGATGAAAATGTTGTTTTTAGAGGTAAAGCAGCGTCCATTAGTGCCAAACATAATGCATGTGTTAGACAAGATATCACCTTATATGGAAGAAAAAAATAATAGGATAACAAAATATATTAATAGAATGAGGAAATGAATCAACAATAATAAAGGATATATATATGATTTAGTCAAATGACCACACCTACTGCACTAGTGTAGAGAGACCAATGGAGATATAATATTAACCCCAAATCCCAAACCTTTCAAAGTTTACAAGTAATGGCTTAAATTAATTTAAATAAATTAATAAAATACATTATAAAGTGCATTATTCAATTTTTAAATTGCTAGTACTTTGGACATAGCAATTTATACTAAACTTCTCAAATCACGTAATGTTAGGACTAACTGATCCTTGGTTGTTTTCAATTTGTAATGTTATACTGATAGCTGTATGGGGATGAAGATGAGTTAGAATACAGCTCTCACAACATGAAGTCATCAATCCTTCCAGCTGTCGTTCAAATGTACCCGGTAAGCCTGTCTCTGCACGGACGACCATATCTATGATGGCTTTATCATGTTGTTCTTTAGACGATTTGACTTCGACTGGACCATATACTCCACAAGTGACTACAGAATATGATGTCATGTGATAATCATATGATCTGACTTACCAACTGTGTCTCCATGCTGTACTTTAGCAGATCCATCTGCTCTGCTAATAGCATCCAATTCACATAGGATCTTTCTTGTATGTACCTCCATTGACCATGTGGCTAATGATATTCATTGTTCTACGCATGCGCAGTAGATCCTTCGGAAGCACTGCCCGTTTATGGTTGTTTCTTGAGGGAAGGTTTCACTGATCTCGGACTTTTTCAAAGATGACAGATTCTGCGGGTCATAAAGTTATTGTCTGTGACAATGGTACTGGGGTAAGAAAATTAACTCACCAGTACAGTAAATAAATATTATCTCTCTCATACTCTCTCTGTTTGTGTATACCTCTCTCGTTTCGATAATAGTTTGTAAAATGTGGCTATGCAGGCAGCAATTTTCCTTCACATATTTTTCCATCTCTTGTTGGTAAGCCTATCATTCGATCGACTGCTAAAGTAGGCAACATTGAAGTCAAAGTGAGTATATGTAATCGTTGTTATTAATAATTAATTAATTAACTAAATTACAGGATCTTATGGTTGGTGACGAAGCTAGCCAATTGCGGTCTATGTTAGAGGTTAATTATCCCATGGAGAATGGGATCGTTCGAAACTGGGAGGACATGAAACATGTTTGGAACTATACATTCAACGAAAAACTCAAAGTTAACACTAAGGACTGCAAGGTATATTAATAATCATGTGATACGTCACATGATGATCACATGATATAGGTGCTGTTGACAGAGCCTCCGATGAATCCTACAAAGAACCGTGAGAAAATGGTTGAAGTGATGTTTGAAGAATACCAGTGTGCCGGTGTCTATATTGCTATTCAAGCTGTCCTAACATTGTATGCTCAAGGTAAAAGAAAGGAAATAATATTAAATCCTTCCCTTTGGTGACCATGGTTACAGAACTAATCAGGGCTTGTAGTGGGTGTGATCTAGCCCCTCCCACTAGTATTGCTGGGTAACTATGTATCATAATGTTATAAAATATAGTTAATATTTTAGTAATTAAAGGATATGTGATGTTTGTTTTAGTGACTTAACTATTGTTACAATTTTAATTTTTGTTATTGTTTGAAATGGTTAGCAAATGACTTGATGTATTCTTGTTAAACTCATTTTCTTTCTCGTTTTCCAGGTCTATTAACAGGTATGGTTATTGATAGTGGTGATGGTGTTACTCATATATGTCCGGTGTACGATGGGTTCTCCCTCCCTCATCTCACTCGACGACTTGATGTTGCTGGACGAGATATAACTCGTTATCTTATCAAACTGCTTCTCTTGCGAGGATATGCCTTCAATCACTCAGCTGACTTTGAGACTATTCGTATGATGAAGGAAAAACTTTGCTATGTAGCGTAAGTCTTTCTCTCTCTCTCTCTCTCTCTCTCTCTCTCTCTCTCTCTCTCTCTCTCTCTCTCTCTCTCTCTCTCTCTCTCTCTCTCTCTCTCTCTCTCTCTCTCTCTCTCTCTCTCTCTCTCTCTCTCTCTAACTATCTTTACATTAACAGATACAATGTGGAACAAGAACAAAAGTTGGCCACAGAAACAACTGTTTTAGTTGAAAGTTACACGGTGAGTTTAATATTCTCAACTTCCCAAGATCTATTTTCTGTTTCTCTGTGCAGTTACCTGATGGACGTGTTGTCAAACTTGGTGGAGAAAGGTTTGAAGCTCCTGAAGTACTCTTCCAACCTCATCTCATCAATGTTGAGGGAGTGGGTGTGGCTGAGTTGCTGTTTAATACCATTCAAGCAGCTGATATTGATACAAGGCCTGAATTTTATAAGCACATTGTGTTGAGTGGTGGCTCAACAATGTATCCTGGTTTGCCATCACGTTTGGAGAGAGAAATTAAACAACTTTATCTTGCTAGAGTCCTCAAGGGAGACACCACTAAACTATCAGTAAGAAATATGTTGATATAATATTTTGATTAATAGCTAAATAGAAACATGGACACCTATGTCTCTATTATTCATTTCTCTCTCTCTCTCTCTCTCTCTCTCTCATAGAAATTCAAGATTCGTATCGAGGATCCACCTCGTCGTAAGCATATGGTATTTTTGGGTGGTGCTGTCCTAGCTGACATTATGAAAGACAAGGAGAGTTTCTGGATGTCTCGAGAAGAATACCAAGAGAAAGGCAAAAAGGTGTTAGAGAAATTGGGTGTGGCTGTTAAGACATAACCTTCATATCCTCTCCACTTGTTATTTCAAATCGTAGTGTGAGTAGTGATTTATATTTAGCACATTAATTATTATTATCAGAACAGCTCACTTCTTTTGTTGTATATTGCCTCCTTTCCCATTATGGAAATTGACCAGCTGGTTTAGAGCTGGAATCGATTGCTGTTTCTTTTTTATGTTTAGAAATCTCATATACCGTTTTTTGTATTGATGTAAACTAATTTAATAAAATTTTTCTTTTTATTAAATGAAACAGCATGGGAAACGATTACAGACGTGAACGGAAACATTCTGAAATTTATATAGGAATGTAATGAGCGTTATAATTTTGCAAAGTCCGTATACTATAAGGAGACGTGGTTCAACATGGGAAAAGAATACAGACGTGAACGGAAACGTTCTGAAATTTATTTAGGAATGTAAAGGGGGTTATAATTTTGCAAAGTCCGTATACTATAAAGTTAACATTTGAGGACACGTGGTTCGTAGTTAACTGGCTTAGTCCCTTGGTTCTTTAAAAGTTAACACGGCAGGCTACCAGAGGCTCTGGTTATGGCTACCAGAGCAGGTAAAAAGGTTAGTCTTCTTCGTATATACCATTGATATTATTTTCAAGCCTTGTTCAGAGGAAGAGAGACATTCCTGCATCAAACAAACGTCTTTCTCTTCCAAAATTAGAAACCATTCCTTCTAGTGATGAGGTAAATATATGTAATAATCTTACTACATCTATGAACATGTATTTTAGGAAGACACACCCACTGCCTATGAAATCCTACTGAACTCCCTTCCTACACAGTCTAAGTATAGTTTCCCATGGAAACAGTCCCCACCCACTAAGACTCAATTCGATGTTGATGTTGAGGTAATAGTTATGTAATATGTTTATAATTATCTTTTTTAGAACGATGATGTCATTGAATGTCTTAATACAGATGATCAAGAGGAAGATTTAATATATGAAATGAGTGTGGCCCAAGGGGAGGAGCCATTCTCTACTCATTACGACAGAATCCTAGATGAAGCTCATGTGACAACTCTTAATGAGCTGTACTCACAACCTCTCTCACTCAGTTGCCATAATGTAAGTCTGTCATATGACATATGATCATTATATTGATTATAAAAATTAGTGTAAAGAACTAGGTTTGATCCAATGGTTGACCACACCTACCTGTAATAAGACCTGGTCTCCACCTGATCAAGTCTCCATTATACAGCCTCTAAAAGTTTTACATGTAAGATTTACATATACATGTCGATAATATACATATACTCATACCAGGTGAGAGAACCTATTGCTACATTATGGCCTACGAGTAACAAGACAAGTATTAAAGGTATATAATTAAGTTTCAATCTCTACCCATTGACTCCGCCTATTTAGAACCTTTTACTTCATTACAGTATTATCTGTTTGATATTATGAATTCATACAAGGTAATAACTAAGCCACACCCATTAATTACAATAACGTTCCCAGGATCTCATTTTCACATGTCAATCACATGACAATGAGATGGAGATTAGACAATTGTATGTCTTACATTTATTAAATCACATTATTAAGTGAGTGGGCGAGGTTTATGAGCTGATATGGACACAACTTTCTAGGAATCGAACACGTGTTCTAAAGAATAATGTTCGTCTCACACTAGCTTCTAAGGATGGTCGTGATTTAGGGTAAGTTGTTATGATGTGTTAAAGTATTCCTTGTTCTGTAGAGAAATTAGAGACCAAGGTTTGACTCGTCCTAAGGTTCTCGTTTTAGTTCCATTTCGAAGCTCTGCCCTGAAAATTGTCAAAACAATGATTGATGCATTTATAAAACCTGGAAAGGTATATGATGTACAGTGGGTGTGGTTTATTTTGACTTACTACCACAGGGTGAAGTAGCAAATAGTAAGAAATTTTTTCAACAATTTGAAGAAGGGGAAGAGAGCACTCCACCAAGTTATAAACCAAGTAATGGAAGTCTTCTTACCACTTCTAATCTATCTTTCTCTCTAGATTCTTATCTTCGTCTATTTTCTGGTAATACTGATGACTGTTTCAAGATGGGCATGGCTATTAAAAAGAATCGACTAAAGCTTTATGCTACCTTTTATTCCAGTGACGTTATTATAGCATCACCACTTGGTCTAAGAACTATCATTGGAGGAGAAGGAGATAAGAAACGGGAGTATGACTTCCTCTCCTCTATAGAAATGGTCATTGTTGATCAAATTGATGTGCTTCTAATGCAAAATTGGGATCATGTACTGGTAGGTGTGGTCAACCACACCCATTAATTATGTTTCTTTTTATATAGCACTTATTCAATCACCTTCACTTAAAACCTATAGACAGCCACGGTGTGGATTTCTCTAGAGTAAGAGAGTGGTCATTAAATTGTTGGGGTAAACACTATTGTCAGACTCTTGTCTTCTCTGCATTTCCAACTCCTGAAATTAATGCCTTAATCACCACTAATTGCCACAGTATCCTTATAATATGAACTTATCTAAAACTTGTAGTTGTAAAACCTCTCTGTAGCAGACACCTAAAGGAGTTGACATACTCTCTTTTGTCATGTTCTGAGGTTAATAATATCTTAATGTGTTCATTGGAACTACAACAAATGTCCTAAAGAAGCTGTATTCTAAGTATCTGATCTTTTTCTTTTTGTTATCTGCCTTGACCTATTGTGTTAGATTACGAGGGTCAAGTAAGGGTACATACCCCCGTCTGGAAAGGGTCTGTGAGTCAGATACTGCAACCAGTCCCTCAGATATTTCATAGACTCACTTCTCCTGATCATCACCAACTGCCAGAAATTAGGCTTCAATATTTCATTGATACAGTAAGAGTTAAAAACTTCAGAATATTTATTTTTTGTATTAAAGGTATTAACTAAATTGTTGAGTCCATCAATTGACCATGTCTGTATCTATGTCCCCTCGTATTTTGACTTTATACGGTTACGTAACCACTTCAAAAGAGAAGGATATAATTTCTGCCATATTTCAGAGTAAGCTCTTATAAAGGAAATATTGTTATGATGTGGAATGCATACAATTGTAACTCTCAACTTTTGACAATGGTAACTATAGTATTGCTTTTATGACCATATAAGGTTTGGTTAACTTGCGATATGATGAAGTCCCTGTGTCAATTAGCAATCATTACTAGACATAATTGTTGTTATCATTTAAACATACCACATGCACAAATATTTTTTGCAGTAAATTTTCACAATTTTGTTTATTGAAGTATTGTATTATGGAGGAGGGTCAATTTTTGAAAATTTGTAACCTCAATTTTATTTGGGTAGAAATTATGAAATTTTTTTGCAACTCATATAGTATTGTATATAATTATATTAAGCAACAAGTGATAATGTTCATGTAACTATTATTATAAAACTATATGAAGTATCTATTAGGTAATATTTTAATATTTCATTATCTTTTATTAGATATGCTAAACCAGATAGTGTCTCACGAGCTCGAACTTTTTTTGCTGATGGACGCAAAAAATTTCTTCTAATAACAGAACGTCTCCACTTTTTTAGACGATATCATTTCCGAGGGATTCATCACTTAGTATTTTATGCTCCACCAACATATCCAGAATTTTATTCAGAGCTTGTGAATCAGATGGAAGGAAAAGACAGCAGTAAAGTGATTGTATTGTACTCAAAATATGATACGTTGTCCTTACAACGTATTGTAGGTAGTGAGAGAACACCTCCATTAGTTAACTCATCAGATAATGTACATACTTTGATGGTCGGAAATTAAAAATAAAAAAAATAAGAGCACTTTTATTTTAAATTCATAATGTTTATTATAAATTTGGTTCTCAGTAGCAAAAATCAGCATGCACACAAATATGCCCCTTAATATGGGACATATTAAGATGCTATTTGTATGTGGGTAGTTCAGCAATGCGAAGGTCAGTAGCTCCAAATGGTAGCAAGAATACTGGGGTATCAGCATTATTGGTAGTAACAGGGGAAGTAGGAGGAGCATCTGCAGCATTATGGGCTATACCCCATGTATCAAGAATACGACCCTGTAGAAGACAGATATTAATAAAAAATAATTTGTTATATTTAGTACCGTTGCTTGTATTTTTGATGGAGCCCCATCATTAGAAAATGGAGTAACACTTTCTTTCCAACCAACATACTGGAACTTGAGGTCATTGCTTGGATTATTGTCATCAGTCAAATGGATGGCATAGTTCCACGGAGACCCTGGTGTTATCTGTAAATAAAGCAGCTGTTTATTGAGAACTTATTGGTCATTATTATTTACTTGGTAGTCCTTGCTTTGATAGGCATAACTTCTCAATTCTTTAAATTCTTCTTTTATCTCTAATCCGTACAACAGTGCTCTATTTAGTATATGATCATTATATAGCCAATAACAAAACTGACCCGCAATAAATAGAAGCTGCATTATTATAACGTCTAGTAACTCTAATTTTCATTGGTAGTATTAATTCCATTTCTACATTACCCTCACAACTTGTTGGGTGGAGAGTACCAGGTGTTACGGGTGTTGACGGGGTGCTACCCCAACGAAGAGTGGCACCCTCGGCCCAAGATGGTATTCGAAGGAGAATACTCTTCTTACCTGAACACGTACCAGTTATAGTAACTAGAGAAGATGGAAGTTTCTTGAGAGCATTAGCAGACACTCTTGTTCTTACCCGATTCATTAAAGGGATATTGAGTATTAACTGTCAGGGTCGTCCCTCCAATGGTCACTGATAGGGGAGCATATATAGCGAAGACAATTGTGTTGCTGTCAGGTGATATCATGACAGTATGTTGTGTCAGTTTGGGCCATCCTTGGTTGAAATTACCTGTACAACACCCATAGTTGGGAGCTAAACCAAAACTAGAAACAAGAAATAGCTAATAATGACACCTGAGGTTCTATTAATAGTATACTGAGGCTATTACTAATGAAAGGCACTAAAGTGCCGAACCTCGCTGCAGTTTCTAAGTTATTTATAAATCCTATGCCAGCTTAGGCCCAGCTTATGATGTTGTTATTGCAAGAAAATTTATTAACATTCCAGAAGGTGTGGTTATAAAATGGTAAGCTTTGTCATTCTGTATATGCTCATTAACATTCCAGAAGGTGTGGTTATAAAATGGTAAGCTTTGTCATTCTGTATATGCTCATTAATTGTTGCTTGATTTCTAGCTTTGCCATGTCTGTGAAGCAGTAACTGAGTAAGTGATAGTATCATTCAATTGCCAAGCAAGATTAAGTGCTAATTTCGTGATGAAAAGTTTCTCTGAGTCTTTACATGACCCTTTAAAATGTATCAATATTTCATATACAAAATTTATTGTAACTTGAAGATGAAACGTTCTTTGAAAACGTCCCGTAGTACAAATATAAATCGATATATTATCTATTAGTAGCAGTCTTTTCAGTGCTTGGAGACGCTTCCTGAATGTGTTACTTCGCTCCAAGTCCAAAAAACATTTTTCAGAACTTTTCTAACGATTACTTCGACCAACGGCCTTCTATCTTGCTGATCCGTATTCCTCTGAGATTGTTTACAACATACTAAAAAATCTCCACGTTAAGTTTTTTACTTTTCGAGAAACAGCACTTGACCTCTGCAGTCTGAAAATTCTTTTGCGAGTTTTAAGCTTCTGTTTTTCTTGACAATGTTCTTGACACTACTGTTGTAAAGTCCACATGCTTTTCTATTCGTTGCTAAACGTTGGTAGCTGCTAACGCTTCAGTTGCCAAGTTATAGCAGTTCAAAGGTAACAGGCAGTGCAGACACACACACACACAAACAGACTACAGTACCCTCGCTTTGCGCCCACGCACAGCGAGGTTAATAACATACACAATGTTGATTAGTTTCTATTAATAGTAGCTAGTGCTATTATTAGTATCATTATAGAATCTTACAGAGTGGCATCAGGTCCATCACTATACCAAACATGGTCGTCACTGTGTATCGCATTCATCTCATTATCCTGTTGTAAATATTGATGAGCCCACATATCGGAGGTTATAGTAGCAGGTAGTGCATTATAACCCAGCTGTTCAGCTCTTTCAGCTAATGAGCAATTAATAAAACAAGTCAAATACCAAGTCCTTGTACTTACCAAACATTGGATCTCCTTGAATACCAAAGAGAGCCTCATATGAATACATTGCTTCTACAACAGTACACAGTTCAGTACCTAACGATAAAGAAATATTAATAATTTGACAGTCTTCATTTATCAGTACCTCTTGATGGCATTTTCCCTGCTAAATGTTCATCACAAGCAAATATCCCTGATGCTTGGCCGTGGTAAGTGTCTAGTACTTGTATTCGTTGGTATGAGGAGTCCCAGTCAGATTTGTTCTGAGACTGTCGATACCAGACACCAGCCGACTTGATAGCCTGACCATTATTAACACCATGTGTGTACAAAGTCAAAGTAGTAGCTGAATCCTTGGGGAAATCTGGACCAGCGTAATAGTCTTTCCAATTGAATCCCTAACCAACCGAGAGAGATAACAAAACTTTAAATGTTTTCTTTTTGTTGTTTACTTGATCATGAATCAACTCTGCTAAATCCCATAGAAATTGTTCCTCTCCGTTGCTATGGAAATCTAATAACCAGTGTACAGTAAGTACAAAATCTTGCCAGCGAGCACCAGACCTTCGTAAGAAAGAGGTAATGATCGAGTGATTGATACCATTTTTAATTTACCAAGTAACTCCAAATGGTCTAGTGAACATTCTTGTATATGCTGTATGTAAAAACTTGTAGATGGCAGGAATGACAGTATTATTGCCAGTAGCTTCATAATACATTCGTAATGTAAACAAAATTGGATACTTTGACCAGTAACTATTGCCATCTCCTATGTCATCGTTTCCTAACCAACCATCCTCAGTCTGATGACCTAATATATACCAAATATACTTCTCAGCCATTGCAATGAGTTGAGGGTCATTTAGCTGGTATGCTAATGGGACAAACCCATTCAACCAATATGGGGTTCTCTCGTGGAGGCCTGTATCTGCTTTGCCACCAATCCAACTTGAATTTTCCACATCAGCCCAGAACAATGGAAGATGACCTGATAATCCTGTGGCTTGAATTTGTAGTTGTTGTTTTAGCCAACCTGTCAGTTGAAGAAAGACGTATTAGCAATAGAGTATTACCTTACTACCTTCAGGTTTGATGGCTCCCACTGGTAAAGACTGGAACTTTGGAGGAAGGAGGGTTGCATTCTTAACACCAGATACCTTAAGATGGCAGAGATAAAAAAGCAGGATATCATTTGCCTTACTCTGCATGGATTAAGCGATTGAGCTGTCACTTGAGCTTTCAAATAGCATAAAGGTGTTTGTTGTTGTCCATCACAGTTCATTTTGCTATAAGCCCAAGCTTTACACTCGCTCTTCATATCACAGAACTTAGCACACTGACTAGGAGGTGATGTGCTATTGAGAGTGATAGGCATACCAGGTAAGTCACCATTTTTTCTATCCACACCATCATGACCATCCTCCCAAGCTGATAAAACACAGCTAATCCCCAGAAATAAAACAAACAATTGATGAACACTATTGTCCATTGGTAAGTTTTTGATCTGATGACGAATCACCTTTTTTACCTCAATTGACCAATCAGAATGCTCAGATCACTACAAAAAAACATAATACGCCTCCGGGAGCACTCATTTCTCCAGTTTGGCTGAAATCGCTGTAAATTCTCAACGAATATATTCATAATTTTTTTTATAGAGAAATAAAATAAAAGAAAGTTATTTTATAATGTTTGTCGTTTAGGTTTTGTTAGAATAAGTGAGAGGGGTAGTCTGGGATGTCTAAGACTTGGCAAGCTCTTCCCTGTAGCAATAAATATCCCAATATAATGTTGGTAACAGATATGAAGAGTACAAAACATTATCTTAGAAAGACTATCTGTCATACAACAACTACCTGAGAGAGCAGTGTAGTTAGAGAGAACTTGGATTGTCGTATTAGAAGGAGAACCAAGTATCTGACGAAGACTTCCAGCGCGTGAATATGCTAAACGATAAGGACTCTTTGATGCACCACTACAAACAAACAGAGGATTGTTGTAATTGTACTTAAAACATTCTCCTCACTGTATTTCATGTAAAGATAATAGAACAGGATCTGTATGTGTGACTACCTCAACTTTGTTATCTAGAACTGACCATTGGCCTACAAGTTCAACCAAATGTCCACTAATATTTCAAAACAGAACACATGATGACAATATTACAACAATGGCTTACTTGAATCCTCCTGAACTTGAAGATGTTTCAGCAAAAGTTACTACAACAAATATAACAATCCATTCCAACTCACAAACCTTTAATAGAGAAATGTTAAAATAACGATGAAGAAACAATCCTAATAAATGCCAGCTGCTTCAAGTCCCAAAAATATACATAATAAAACCAGTACTTAAAATGGTTCCATGGTAATATTACCTCCACTAGCTGTACATCATAGTCTGTAAGGGAACATAGAGACAAGCTGTGACCAGTAAAAACTTCCTCTAATGTAGGTATCATCCATTGTTCTAGATCAAAAGTAAATTGACACACTTGAACAGCATCTTCAAGTATTGAGTCCGATACACCAGCTACCTCAACCAGAAGCTCTTGTCTCTGATAGACCTCCAGTGGTAACAGCTGACATGGAGATGACACTAGATAAAGTGAGGTCGTTACAACGAGAGAGTCGGGACAATATATTCTATGTACATGTGTTGTTATGATGACCAGCTGCATTTTCAAGAAATGTTTGGACAACCTTATAACAAGTATCTGATCTTGATTCTTCAGACTTTGATGCAATAATCCACATTGGAGTACAAACTGATAATAGTTGGTGACACACAACTACTAGACTACAACCAGTATTAAGTAATACAGCCTCTAGAAAAGAGGGAAGGGTTATAACAGACACACTAATAATTACTGGCAGAGCTAACCTGGAAGCCGAAAAGAAAGAGAAGGGTTAAATTTAGGAAATGGTGGTAGAAGATCATAACTTAAATGTAGTGATATCTGTTTGTCATCTTGACAATGAGGGAGAGAGGGAGGAGCCAGAATAGAAATATAGCAAGTACTGGATTCTAATCCAGCTGTAACATTGCTATATGAATGAGTAGAAATTATTAGGAACATTGTTTTTATTCTTACATACCTGTATCCAATTACAGTTACAGCTGCCATCTCTTCTTGTTCTCTCTGACAAACCAGTAATTCTAAACTATCATTAATATTATGACCGACAAATAACTCACTGCTCTTAACCTATAAAGAAATAGAACTAATATATATAGCCATTAGAATAGAGATAGGTTGATGCAGAACTTTGTTACCAAGATAAGTGGCCGTCCAAGTTCCAACTGCCACCAGTGAAGTGAGTAAGAAAAGAGTGTATCGCTGACATCTTCACCCTCAACTTGCAGCTGGTATGATATCAGAAAGAAACCATCTGTTGAAAATCCCAGTACAACATGTCTGCAAATGGACGCACACCAATGTTACACTGTTCTACATAGCTCATGGCCTACCCTTCCAAGAGCTGATATTTGTCGTCCAAAATTTGTCCAAGCAAAACACGACGTGGAGAAAGTAAATTGTTTAATTGTTCTAAATCTCTTCTCCTGTTGTCATGGTTGCTAAAAATAATCTATAAAAGAGAAAATTCATTATTTTCAATATTGCATAAAGTACTCACCTGTTTAGATCTTAAAAAGTGCAAGAGAGACATCCGGCCCAACCTTTTACCGCCTAAACTATTACCCACGTGGCAAGGACTGAGGAGAATTCAAGAAAGAAATGCAAGGAAACTATTTTCATTTTCCAATATTACTAAAACAAATTATGAACAAACTGAGAGTGGCTGTGTTGGCAAGCAATGCCACAGTTGTCGTGCGAGGATCTCTAGTAAAGTCTATTTTTACTTCACTAGTGGAGCTATAAATGTTGGAAGAGGTGATGTTACCGATGAAGCTAGTATATTAAAAGCTATGAGGTCTGTTGTCATGACAATATTATTAATAATATTATATACAGAGCTGGGTGGTTAAGTGGTGTAATACTTGATGTGTTTGAAACGGAGCCCCTCCCACCAACCAGTGAATTATGGGACCTTCCAGGAGTGAGTTATACTTTTATTCTGTAATACCATATAGTATATCATTAGGTGACCATTACTCCACATGTATCTGCTGATTGTCAACTTGATGAAGTCAGTGATATTCTACTAGTCAAATGATTTGTTTAATTTACTTCATTTACAGTTAGCAGACTTAATCACTGATCAAATATCAAGGTACCTCTCCAATTATCCTCTTAAATATGTCATTGATTGGAAGAAAGAATACTGATCAATAACATTTTATCAAAGGAAAAAGAAATCAATGATTATACATGCCATCATATGAACTATTATGATTTATATAATAAGTTTTTTAAAAACACTACAAAATCTGATCCACTAATCTATCTTCTTTTACATCAGGTCCCACAATATAGAATGTCACTGATATAATAGAGACTGTTAATTGAAAAGCCTAGTAGTACAACATGTTTGCAAAAGGATATACTATCAATGGCTTTCACATGCAGGCATAGGGACATCAGGCCCAACCTTCCACCGCCCACCATTACGCGTGTTAATTATAGCAACAATGAACAAGTTGAGAGTGGCTGTATTAGCAAGCAATGGCGCTGTTGTTGTGCCAGGCTCTCTAGCAAAGTCTATTTTGACTTCACTGACGAAGAAAGAGTTGTTGAACAAAGTGGAACTAATAAACCATGACCTTAAACAAGATCAACTTCCCACTGAAGACGGTACAGATATAAGTGGGAGGGGCTGAATTAGATATCTACCTTCTTGCATATTATAACCAAATCTAAACTATTAACTAATATAACATTTATTTAAATGATCATTGTCCTCTCTTGATAGAGCTAAAGTCGTGGTTATCAACGTCTGATGTGGTAGTTTCAGATCCAATTGTTTTTGAAGGTTGTGCAGACATATTTTGTAATAAAGATTGTCATTTAAAGTTTTTGCAAAGCACTTTTGCTGGTATTGAGCTATTTCTAAAAGCTATTAAAGAACAAGTAAGGAATGAAGACAATATTTCATCAAATATCTTCTGCTATAGTCTCCACCTAGTTACCCTGTTGCAAGGAATGGTGCATTTTATGGTGATCATATGGCAGAGTATGTAATAGGACATATAGTGGCAAGAGAAAGGGAGTTCCTACGTATGTCATGTGATCAAAAAGACCACACTTGGTGAGAAAGTGAATAAACATTAGTTTATTAACTTACTTCTTTTAAGGAATTCCAAATCATATTATCGGTACAGGCGTCTCTCTACACTTACTATTGGAATTATAGGTCTAGGGAGTATTGGAAAAGAAAGTGAGTATAACCCTATTGTTATTGTTTCTAATTATATCACACCATTAGTTGCTAAGAGATGCAAGCAATTTGGTATGACTGTATGGGGTTTAACAAGAGAACCAGTTCCCTCGGATAAGAGGATCCCTTGTGTTGACCAATATAAGTAGCTTACCCTTGTATTAGACTAGATATCAATGTTCCCTTTGTCCGATAGATTAACTGATGAGTTACATGAGTTGTTAGGGACATCAGATTATGTATGTAGTGTATTACCTAGTACTCCTGATACTTGTGGTTTACTTAGTGGAGAAGTATTTAAACATTGTTCACCAAAGGTTAGTACCACCAATCTATCTATTTTATTTATCTATGATAGTACAGAAATCAGTGTTTATTAATGTTGGAAGAGGTGATGTTACTGATGAAGCTAGTATATTAAAAGCTATGAGGTCTGTTGTCATGACAATATTGTTAATAATATTATATACAGAGCTGGGTGGTTAAGTGGTGCTATACTTGATGTGTTTGAAACAGAGCCCCTCTCACCAACCAGTGACCTATGGGACCTTCCAGGAGTGAGTTATACTTTTATTCTGTAATATCTTATAGTATATCATTAGGTGACAATTACTCCGCATGTATCTGCTGTTGCTCAAGTTGATGAAGTCAGTGATATTCTACTAGTCAAATGATTTATTAAATTTACTTCATTTACAGTTAGCAGACTTAGTTACTGATCAAATATCAAGGTACCTCTCCAATTATCCTCTTAAATATGTCATTGATTGGAAGAAAGAATACTGATCAATAACATTAATTTAAACAAAGCATGATTTTTAGAGATCAAACCAACTTTAGCATTTTACGTTGTAGTTGTCATAGCAACTTATGCTATTATACAGTGAAGTGTATCATCACGTATACCTTTCAAGAGCACCATAAAATCTGATCCACCTGCTCCACGGGTAGCCAATGTACCTTCTTTCCTCTTTATGTTTTGCTTCAGGGCAGGACCCACAATATATCGTGTTACTAATATGATGTGTTGACTACGAAAGTGTCCCAATTCTTTGATACAGCTGTTATAGGCTGTTACTAAGACCTCATTAGTTTTGTGACACTGGACATAGTCTCTTAGAGAGGGTTGGTGAGATAAAGCTAGGAGGAAGTGATGATGTGGGCGTGGCATGTGCCACTTCTGCAGATCTAGAAATTCCTTATCAGTACCATGATGTTCTACTCCAAGTAAAATATCAAATACTGGAAATGTAGAACTTTGTGCAGCACTGGCACCAATAAACTTTTTAGGCTCAGTATCAACTCCTTCTAATATTAGACCACCAGAGAATGCAACTAAATTCTTACTTCCAGCTTGAAATGGACGCATTTTGTTGTAGAAGAAATCAGGGTCACATTCATCATACATTCTCTGTAAAGTCAATAACATGTTTTTGATACTCTCAGTAACAGTATTAAGACATTGTATGATACTGTTGTTATCTTGATGTGCTACAGCTGTTAGACAATCAACAGCTGCCTTCACTCCAGCTGCAGCTTCTAGCTCAATGCCCTGATGAACAAGATAAAACCATTCTTCACTACGATCACCTGTGAAGGAAAATATCGTACGTAAGTTATTAAATGAAATGGGCCCGTTGGGATCTTTCAGAGTCCAGTTCCACAAGATTGTACTAGCATATGTAGTTACTGGAGGCAGACCACATCTAGATGATGTTTCATACCATGGGATAGCTAGTTGTTGAGGGAGGATACTAACTGTCCCACTCTCTCCTCTCTCCCATAAATAGCCTTGAGAAAGAAAGGTCGACACACAATATGCTCTTTGCCAATGTCGTTCAGTTGGTAACCAGCTATCTGAGACAGGAAAGAGAGGAAGTTCCTTGATTTTATCTCTTAATTTCCACTCTTTCAGTAGCTGAGGTAGTACATCAATAATGGTCTCCCATTGTTCATAGTGACCTGGAAGTCTTGATAATAGCGGCTCTTGAGGTAAGAAACCAGTAAGGGAGATATTGAAGGAAGAGAGTTCAATTGAATGCATGACTGATAAAGACCACATAATTGTATTAATTATAAAGTTATTCAGACATTGTAATAATTTCATTTACTAGACAATAATAATATACAGCTTAAGAAAAAAATAAACATAACAAAATCAAAATTAATGTTAACAAAAACAATAAACTATTTCTCTATTCAATCATACATTGCATTGTATCATCACGAACATTTTTCAAAAACACCATAAAATCTGATCCACCTGTTCCACGAGTAGCCAACGTACCTTCTTTCCTCTCTGTGTTTTGTTTCTGGGCAGGACCCACAATATATCGTGTCACTAATATGATGTGTCGACTTCGAAAGTGACCCAATTCTTTGATACAGCTGTTATAGGCTGTTACTAAGGCGTCATTAGTTCTGTTACGCTGGACATAGTCTCTCAGAGAGGGTTGGTGAGATAAAGCTAGGAGGAACTGACGATGTGGGCATGTCATGTGCCACTTCTGCAGATCTAGAAATTCTTTATCAGTACCATGATGTTCTACTCCAAGTAAAATATCAAATACTGGAAGTGTAGAACTTTGTGCAGCACTGGCACCTACAAACGTTTTAGGCTCATTATCAACTCCTTCAAATATTAGACCACCAGAGAATGCAACTAAATTCTTACTTCCAGCTTGAAATGGACGCATTTTGTTGTAGAAGAAATCAGGGTCACATTCATCATACATTCTCTGTAAAGTCAATAACATGTTTTTGATACTCTCAGTAACAGTATTAAGACATTGTATGATACTGTCGTTATCTTGATGTGCTACAGCTGTTAGACAATCAACAGCTGCCTTCACTCCAACTATGGCTTCTAGCTCAATGCCCTGATGAATAAGATAAAACCATTCTTCACTACGATCACCTGTGAAGGAAAATATGGTATGTAAGTTATTAAATGAAATGGGCCCGTTGGGATCTTTCAGACTCCAGTTCCACAAGATTGTACTAGAATATGTCATTACTGGAGGCAGACCACATCTTGCTGATACTTCCCACCATGGGATAGCTAGTTGTTGAGGGAGGATACTAACTGTCCCACTCTCTCCTCTCTCCCATAAATAGCCTTGAGAGAGATAGGTCAACACACAATAAGCTCTTTGCCAATGTTGCTCAGTTGGTAACCAGCTATCTGAGACAGGAAGGAGAGGAAGCTCCTTGATTTTATCTCTTAATTTCCACTCTTCCAGTAGCTGAGGTAGTACATCAATAATGGTCTCCCATTGTTCATAGTGACCTGGAAGTCTTGATAATAGCGGCTCTTGAGGTAAGAAACCAGTAAGGGAGATATTGAAGGAAGAAAGTTCAATTGAATGCATGACTGATGAAGCCTCCCACTCGTAATATAATTGTATTAAAGTTATTCAGATATAGTAATAATTAACAATTAATTGGACAATAATATTATATAGATAAAATTAATCACAATATGATCTAAAATTAATGTTAACAAAAGCACTAAACTATTTCTCTATTCAATCATACATTGCATTGTATCATCACGAACATTTTTCAAAAACACCATAAAATCTGATCCACCTGTTCCACGGGTAGCCAATGTACCTTCTTTCCTCTCTATGTTTTGCTTCTGGATAGGACCCACAATATATCGTGTTACTAATATGATGTGTTGACTACGAAAGTGACTCAATTCTTTGATACAGCTGTTATAGGCTGTTACTAAGGCCTCGTTAGTTTTGTGATGCTGGACATACTCTCTCAGAGAGGGTCGGAGTGACAAAGCTAGAAGGAACTGACGATGCGGGCGTGGCATGTGCCATTTTTGCATGTCTAGAAATTGTTTATCGTAAGTACCATGATGTTCAACTCCAAGTAAAATATCAAATACTGGGAGTGTAGAACTTTGTGCAGCACTGGCACCAATAAACTTTTTAGGCTCAGTATCAACTCCTTCTAATATTAGACCACCAGAGAATGCAACTAAATTCTTACTTCCAGCTTGAAATGGACGCATTTTGTTGTAGAAGAAATCAGGGTCACATTCATCATACATTCTCTGTAAAGTCAATAACATGTTTTTGATACTCTCAGTAACAGTATTAAGACATTGTATGATACTGTCATTATCTTGATGTGCTACAGCTGTTAGACAATCAACAGCTGCCTTCACTCCAACTGCGGCTTCTAGCTCAATGCCCAATGAAACAAGATAAAACCATTCTTCACTACGATCGCCTGTGAAGGATAATATGGTATATAAGTTATTAAACGAAATGGGCCCATTGGGATCTTTCAGACTCCAGTTCCACAATGCTGCACTAGCATATGTAATTACTGGAGGCAGACCACATCTAGATGATGTTTCATACCATGGGATAGCTAGTTGTTGAGGGAGGATACTAACTGTCCCACTCTCTCCTCTCTCCCATAAATAGCCTTGAGAGAGAAAGGTCAACACACAATATGCTCTTTGCCAATGCTGTTCAGTTGGTAACCAGCTATCTGAGACAGGAAGGAGAGGAAGTTCCTTGATTTTATCTCTTAATTTCCACTCTTTCAGTAGCTCAGGTAGTACATCAATAATGGTCTCCCATTGTTCATAGTGACCTGGAAGTCTTGATAATAGCGGCTCTTGAGGTAAGAAACCAGTAAGGGAGATATTGAAGGAAGAAAGTTCAATTGAATGCATGACTGATGAAGCCTCCCACTCGTAATATAATTGTATTAATTGTATTCTAGTTATCCATATAGTAATGATTAACAATTAATTGGACAATAATAATTATTATAAAAGATAAAAAGATAAAATTTATCATAATATGATCTAAAATTAATGTTAACAAAAGCACTAAACTATTTCTCTATTCAATCATACATTGCATTGTATCATCACGAACATTTTTCAAAAACACCATAAAATCTGATCCACCTGTTCCACGAGTAGCCAACGTACCTTCTTTCCTCTCTGTGTTTTGTTTCTGGGCAGGACCCACAATATATCGTGTTACTAATATGATGTGTCGACTTCGAAAGTGACCCAATTCTTTGATACAGCTGTTATAGGCTGTTACTAAGGCGTCATTGGTTCTGTTACGCTGGACATACTCTCTCAGAGAGGGTTGGAGTGACAAAGCTAGGAGAAACTGACGATGTGAGCGTGGCATGTGCCACCTCTGCAGATCTAGAAATTCTTTATTAGTACCATGATGTTCTACTCCAAGTAAAATATCAAATACTGGAAGTGTAGAACTTTGTCCAGCGCTGGCACCAACAAACTTTTTAGGCTCATTATCAACTCCTTCAAATATTAGACCACCAGAGAATGCAACTAAATTCTTACTACCAGCTTGAAATGGACGGACATATTTATAAAAAGTATCAGGATCACATTCATCGTACATTCTTTCTAAAATTGACAGCATCTTCTTGGGAGTCTCAGCAACTGTATTAAGACTTTGTACAATACAACTGTTATCTTTATTTATTACAGCTGTTAAGCAATCAACAACTGCCTTCACTCCTACTGCAGCTTCTAACTCAATACCCAATGGAACAAGATAAAACCATTCTTCACTTCGAGTACCTGTGAATGAGAACATGGTACGTAAGTTATCAAATGAAATAGAACAGCTGGGATCTTTTAGGCTCCAATTCCATAATACTGTACTAGTATAGGTCCCAACAGGAGGTAGACCACATCTTGCTGATACTTCCCACCATGGGATAGCTAGTTGTTGAGGGAGGATACTAACTGTCCCACTCTCTCCTCTCTCCCATAAATAGCCTTGAGAGAGAAAGGTCAACACACAATATGCTCTTTGCCAATGTTGCTCAGTTGGTAACCAGCTATCTGAGACAGGAAAGAGAGGAAGTTCCTTGATTTTATCTCTTAATTTCCACTCTTTTAGTAGCTCAGGTAGTGCATCAATAATGGTCTCCCATTGTTCATAGTGATCTGGAAGTCTTGATAATGGCGGTTCTTCAGGTAAAAAACCAGAATGAGAGAAAATGTTAAAAGACAATAGATCCATTTTGTGGAGGTGACAACGCCTCAGACACACCTCATTGAAAGGTCGCAATATACGCTCAAATAAAGGGTGGGGCTGGTCATACGTCGATGGGCAAAATATCTACTTTCCTGCAATACAAGCCTCTTTCAGATTTAGCAATGCCAGTGATAATTAAATTTATAACAATTATACAGCATACATACATATCTAATATACACAAAAACAGCCTTTAATTAAAGTTTTTATTGGGAACAACAGAGACTATAGTTACTAAAACATCAACTTATTTGATCTCATAACTAAGTGTATCATCACGAATTGCCTTCAGAAACACCATAAAAGGTGTTCCACCAGTTCCACGCTCAGCTAATGTACCTTCTTCCTTTTTCTCCTCACTTTTTTCATGAGTAGCTGATGCTCCTTCTTTATTCTCTTCATTAGTAGCTAATCCAACTTGATTCTTTTCTTTTTGTCTCTGAGCTGGACCTACAATATAGCGTGTTATTAACTTAATGTGTTCACTACGAAAGTGACTCAATTCTTTGATACAGCTGTTATAAGCTGTTACTAAGGCCTCATTAGTTTTGTGATGCTGGACATACACTCTCAGAGAGGGTCGGAGTGACAAAGCTAGAAGGAACTGACGATGCGGGCGTGGCATGTGCCATTTTTGCATGTCTAGAAATTGTTTATCGTAAGCACCATGATGTTCTACTCCAAGTAAAATATCAAATACTGGGAGTGTAGAACTTTGTGCAGCACTAGCACCAATAAACTTTTTAGGCTCAGTATCAACTCCTTCTAATATTAGACCACCAGAGAATGCAACTAAATCTTTACTACCAGCTTGAAATGGACGTATTCGGTTAAAAAAATAGTCAGGCTCACATTCAACATACATATTTGGTAAAAATGACACCATACTTTTGATACATTCTGTAACTTTGTTAAGATTTTCTATGATACTTTCGTTATCTTGATGTGCTACAGCTGTTAGACAATCAACAGCTGCCTTCACTCCAACTGCAGCTACTAGCTCAATGCCCTGATGAACAAGATAAAACCATTCTTCACTACGATCACCTGTGAAGGAAAATATCGTACGTAAGTTATCAAACGAAATTGGTTGATCAGGATCTTTCAGACTCCAGTTCCACAAGACTGCACTAGCATATGTAGTTACTGGAGGCAGACCACATCTAGATGATGTTTCATACCATGGGATAGCTAGTTGTTGAGGGAGGATACTAACTGTCCCACTCTCTCCTCTCTCCCATAAATAGCCTTGAGAGAGAAAGGTCAACACACAATATGCTCTTTGCCAATGTCGTTCAGTTGGTAACCAGCTATCTGAGACAGGAAGGAGAGGCAGTTCCTCGATTTTATCTCTTAATTTCCACTCTTTCAGTAGCTCAGGTAGTACATCATTAATGGTCTCCCATTGTTCGTAGCGATCAGGAAGTCTTGGTAATAGCGGCTCTCTTAATAAGAAGCCAGAATGAGGGGAGATTTCGAAAGAAGCTGAATCCATCGATCGAGTTTGCTGGTTAGCGACAGCTCCTTCGACAAATGCACTTTTATTTTTATAGACTAAATATGAATATTAATAGCGATTGTAAATTTTATTAAAAAACATAATTTGACGTAGTTACTTATTAATCATGAGCTAGCGGTGCCAGCCCAGCGATACAAAACATTTTGTTATATAGGTCAACTGCAGATTTTTCTCGCCCATCAGCAAAGAGAAGGATCTAGCTAACTCAATAGATTTAGTGGTCATGGAAGGTTTATAAGCATCAGTTAGTATTGAAGTTTGACATTCACTACTCATGGCGTTACAACATGCTACATCAAATATAGACTTAGTATTATAATTTTTGGTAACTTATATATAATAATTGTGGAATGACACAATTACTACGTTAATTCCCAAAATAATTTAATATGTCTATTGTTCTCCTCAATACTAGTTCATTGTGCCAAAGTTTTCAACCAAATGTCTTTGTAATTTGATCAACCATGTATTATGCAGAAAATTGCATACTACAGGGAGATCCTACTGGGTCTATAGACCCTTTGTTATTGTGATTAACTTTAACATTAGTTATTGTTAATGGTCACCAATTCAACTGGTAGTAACGGTCATATATACCTTAAAAGTACATTGATAAATATTCATATTTATTCTAAGAAAAGTGATAGTGCAAAGTGGACTGTGCATGATTCAATAACAATACCGCAGACAGCATGGCGCTAGACACCTGAATAAACTGATGTCAAAGTTATCTGTTGTTTACATAATTTGCCGATAAATTATAATTTACTACACTCTATAGACTTGAGGTGAAATGAGTTTAAGTATAATAAAATCATACTTTTTGCTTAAGTTTTTTGTTAGAAACACTCTCCATATTTATTTTAATAACCAGTATATATATTTCCCCAAAACAAATCAAAACATAATGACCAACTTATGAAAGTTGTGTTAACAATTCTTACAATTTAAATCATCTTTTTAGTTTTACTTTTCTTTCTAGTAAATATTAGTCATTACAGTGGTCACAGTGTATACCTTACAAGTGCATTAGATTAGATGGTAGTATTTTTCTAAGAAAGTGGTAATCAAAGGAATTGCTAAGTAAATGAAACATACCACTATGAACTTATAATGACCAATAACACCTGCCTAGTGTGTACAGGGAAAACTATGATACGTGCCCACAGAGGTCAGTCACATGAGTAATCGCTACATTAACGAAAAATATATGCCCAAATTAGGACACATATAAGAACTGATAAAAATATCGTGTCAGCCTCCAAGGGGAAATTATTTTTGTCCATAGACACGATGGCACCAGACACCTGAGTAAACTGGTGTCAAAGTTATCAGTAATAATATAAAGTAATACCACTAATAATAGCATTTATAGTGTATGCATTTAAAAGTATAGACTGAATGTACACATGAATATAATTAATGCTTATGTCAAATAAAATGAGTATGAGGTTGTACATATCCTACTAGTAGTATTAAATGGTGAATTGAAGTTTGTAATCTCTTGTATACATATAATAAAAGCTTCTCATGTTATCATTTTGTTAACATATCATATTGTGGGCGTTGAATCATTAGTAACTATTGTTTCCGGTCTGTTTTCCCATGCACTTTCAAATAGGCTAATACATCAGAGGCTATTGATATGACACAGTCATCTATACTATAAATTCGTATATGTAATATAAAGAACAGTAAATGATTATTAAGTCGCTATAAAAACACAATGTGTAGCTATGTCAAATGACACAGTGATAACATATAAAGATTACTAATGTTATATAGCTCAATACACATGCACAAAGCCACAGATTGATGTGTCTAGAGGACTAGCTAGTAGTACATCATACTTCACAGTATTATACAAAAACTCTTAATATTTAAACTGTTACATCTTTAGGTGTTCTTTCAATTGAATGATGACAATGTTACCAGCTTAAACCCATATTATATTTCCCCTGTATTCTTGGTATATATGATTGTTTTGACAACCATACAGAATGCCTTAAGTTTCACTATGTTGATTACAAGACAGGTAGCCTCATAAAGTAAGTATTATAATACAACATATTACTATTCTATTTGTATTGTTTGACTTACCACAGCCTCATAAGTGGTAAATCAAGTTAAAGCTCTTTAGTAAATGTGATATAAGTTCCTTTGTTACCTATGTGATTGCTATATGCAGATACAGGACAAAATTAGACAATCAACTTACTTGTATATTCATGCCACACAATTGTTAGGAAATATCATAACATGTGACAATCACACCATAGTAATATTATAATAGTATGTATCAATAGGTTTCCTTTAGTCTTTGAGGTCAGGTACTCTTAACATAGTATTTATAGTTAGTTTGTTTTGCAAACAATTCCAAGAAAAGGGAGGATAGTTGGGTAATCTCATAAATAATAATTGACTGCTTGATTTTAATTACATGTATTTTTAGGCAATATTGAGTTTTAAATTACAAGATGTATTTATCATCAATTTTTAAACAATTGGTCATAGCATGATATTAACAAAGCAAACTAAAGTCATCAAAATAGAATTCATGTAAATTATTGCGCCTGTCGGAAGTTCAAAGCTCGTGGAGTCATAAATTGCTTAACAACTTCCATAGTAACGTTAGCACGTCGAGCTTGATGTCCTCCGACAAGATTTTGTAAGACAGTTATAAGCTCCTCTTTCAACTGACCAGTAAACATCTCACCACTCTCATATTGCTATACATGGTATTAAAAACTAGTCATTAAAACTGGTTTTACCTGTTTTATTTCTGCAAGACGTGCATCGTCTTCCATAAAGAAGGTCAGATATTGATATGAGACATCAATTTCAGTGTTGCCTCCATACTTCTGATGTTCCTCTTTGGTATCACGTCCACCTGAGAAGGCGTACTTGTTTACTTTGTGCTTAATGTCATCAGGAGAATCAGTTAAAAAGATAGAAGAGGTTGGGTCACTGGCTGACATCTTGGACTGGGGACCTTGGAGTGCTGGGAAAAATGAGGAATGAAGAAGTGCCGGTTTGTGGAATCCAAGCCGTGGTGCAACATCTCTGGTCATGCGGAAATAAGGATCCTGTTGTCATGGCGATAAATTGGGGTACACATTAAATATTGATTACCTGATCAATGGCACATGGAATAAGACAACGGATATCTTTATTGCTACCAAAAATATCTGGAAATGTAGTACTGAATGATGGAGCTGCCTGGACAGCAGGAAAAGCCATCTTGCCTGTAAATCATAATATTGTTTGTTAAGTAATGTGGTAGATAGTTTACTAACCAATACAGTCAGTGTCTTGAAAACCAAAGATAGATTTAGCTTGGTTACAAGTGACACACTTCTGTATGCTTACAACATTGCGATAAAAATTAGGACATGAGCTACAACAAATCAATAAAAAAATTGAAATAAAACATTATCTTTTGTTACCTCATGTAATCTAAGTTGGAAAAGATGAAAGTCTTTTTAACATCAAAACCACAGGCAATAATATCTTTAGCATTTTCATAAGCAAGTCGGTTAGCTTCTTCAAGTGTCAGTTCCCTCCACAGGAATTTCTCATCATCCGTCATTTGAATTACCAGTGGTACATCAAATACATCTTGTAGGTATCTGGTTTGAGGGTTTGAGTTTATTATGAGAGGCTATAAGAATTAGTCTTACTTAGTGAATAGGAATGGAATAAGATGGCCAAGATGCATTGACTCAGAAGATGGACCACGTCCAGTGTACAAGAAAAATGGCTTGTTTTTTTCGTAAGCATCTAAAATATCAGGTACATCCCTAAAATTGGATATAGTTGATGGGAACTATTCTGGATGCATATAATATTTTACCTATGTGAGAAGAAAATCTTTCGACGTAAAAAATGATGAATAGGTTTCTTTGTCACAGCCTCAATGCGATCCAATAAAGATTGATCAATTCTTTGACTACCAAACTGCACTATAGGAGAAATGTCACACGATACTGAAGGACCACCATAAATAAAGTTACCTATGAGTTTATCATAGTCAATTGTGTTAGCTCCTTCAGCTGCATGTGCAGTCCATGGAGTAACTACCTGTTCCTTAGTGTCTGTAGTCGCAGGCTCAGCCATTTCAGTTTGGTTCACGGCTCAGTTGCGTTCCAAATAACGGGGAAATCGCCGCAGCGATGCTTTATAACAACTTCGCCACCCACCTTTCTTGAAACCCCGCCTATTAAAGCCAAAATATTTTATATATCCGTGGTGTAATACTTTTAACATTTATATTGATTGTGTTAAAAACCAAAATGAAATCTTTAAAGCTCAACTCAATTTCTATCGGAAAAAAAAATGAATATGCTGTATTCTGCAAATACTTAATTATAACAATTAATTCATTATATAAGATTTATTTCAAACCGTTTTTTGATACTGGAAAGCCAGAACATGTACATGATTATATGAAAAAGCAATTCATTTTTTTATTATTCAAACTTTAAACTAAAAGAAAATTGATTATATAATATTAAAATTATAAACACACTATAGTCCCTTCCTATCCTTCAGACATTATTCTGCCTTTCGGAAGTTCAAAGATCGTGGAGTCATAAATTGCTTAACAACTTCCATAGTAACGTTAGCACGTCGAGCTTGATGTTCTCCGACAAGATTTTGTAAGACAGTTATAAGCTCCTTCTTCAACTGACCAGTAAGCATCTCACCACTCTCATATTGCTATACATGGTATTAAAAACTAGTTATTAAAACTGGTTTTACCTGTTTTATTTCTGCAAGACGTGCATCGTCTTCCATAAAGAAGGTCAGATATTGATATGAGACATCAATTTCAGTGTTGCCTCCATGCTTCTGATGTTCCTCTTTGGTATCACGTCCACCTGAGAAGGCGTACTTGTTTATTTTGTGCTTAATGTCATCAGGAGAATCAGTTAAAAAGATAGAAGAGGTTGGGTCACTGGCCGACATCTTGGACTGGGGACCTTGGAGTGCTGGGAAAAATGAGGAATGAAGAAGTGCCGGTTTGTGGAATCCAAGCCGTGGTGCAACATCTCTGGTCATGCGGAAATAAGGATCCTGTTGTCATGGTGATAAACTGGGATACACATTAAATATTGATTACCTGATCAATGGCACATGGAATAAGACAACGGATATCTTTATTGCTACCAAAAATATCTGGAAATGTAGTACTGAATGATGGAGCTGCCTGGACAGCAGGAAAAGCCATCTTGCCTGTAAATCATAATATTGTTTGTTAAGTAATGTGGTAGATAGTTTACTAACCAATACAGTCAGTGTCTTGAAAACCAAAGATACCTTTAGCTTGGTTACAAGTGACACACTTCTGTATTCTTACAACATTGCGATAAAAATTAGGACATGAGCTACAACAAATCAATAAAAAAATTGAAATAAAACATTATCTTTTGTTACCTCATGTAATCTAAGTTAGAAAAGATGAAAGTCTTCTTAACATCAAAACCACAGGCAATAATATCTTTAGCATTTTCATAAGCAAGTCGGTTAGCTTCTTCAAGTGTCAGTTCCCTCCACAGGAATTTCTCATCATCCGTCATTTGAATTACCAGTGGTACATCAAATACATCTTGTAGGTATCTGGTTTGAGGGTTTGAGTTTATTATGAGAGGCTATAAGAATTAGTCTTACTTAGTGAATAGGAATGGAATAAGATGGCCAAGATGCATTGACTCAGAAGATGGACCACGTCCAGTGTACAAGAAAAATGGCTTGTTTTTTTCATAAGCATCTAAAATATCAGGTACATCCCTAAAATTGGATATAGTTAATGGGAACTATTCTGGATGTTTTACCTATGTGAAAAGAAAATCTTTCGACGTAAGAAGTGGTGAGGAGGTTTCTTTGTCACAGCCTCAATGCGATCCAATAAAGATTGATCAATTCTTTGACTACCAAACTGCACTATAGGAGAAATGTCACATGATACTGAAGGACCACCATAAATAAAGTTACCTATGAGTTTATCATAGTCAATTGTGTTAGCTCCTTCAGCTGCATGTGCAGTCCATGGAGTAACTACCTGTTCCTTAGTGTCTGTATTGTCAGCCATTTCACTATGCCCTATTGTATTGATATAGTCACGTTGTGTAATATAAGCACCGCCCATTTTATTGTTTATAGAACCTCGACTGGCTGGACATCATGGCAGACCAGGAAGAGGTCATTACAACACCTTGTTCAATGGAGAAAGCTAGGCACATTAACGATTGGCTTGCCTTCTTAAATGAAGCTAAAGAAAGGAGACAATGGGGTCAAGTGGTGGAAGAAGCTGAAGAATATACCAAGTAGAAAAAATATATAATTTTATTTACTTCGATTTTTTCACAGAATTTCACGCCAAATGAGATCAATGTTGGATAGCGAGTCTCGCGTCTTCAGTGAACACGAGAAGGTACATTAACGCATTAATACTGCAGAAATGTTACCAGTATCATCTTTATTAACAATATAGAGATATCTTCAACAAGCACAAAAGGAACTCCGTCAGCAGGCTGTCGCAATACAAGACATCTCATCCTTTGAGAAGCAGACCCCAGAGCAAGTTAAACGAATTGAATTAGGTAAGGGATCATTACATCATATTACATCATTGTGACATCATTTAGTGTTAAAGAGTATACTGTTGGGCAAAGGACCTAAAGCGGAAGCCCCTGGTAAGCAATGAAATAATAATTAATTCTTTCAGTAATAATAGGAGCTGAACAATCACTTGAGCCATCCTTTTTAACTATTACTATCGAGAAAATTGGCATCAAAAATCCCGATAAATATCTCCAACCTTTTATTTGTGTTAACGTTAGAGGTCAGTATCAGTACAAAGACACGTGGTAACAGTATTGTCCTTTAGATGCTAAAGGGGTTCTTATTGAGGATGATATGGAGATTCCGTACTCTTCAAATTTTGTTAAAAATTACATAATATTCAATTCATCTGTTCAACTAAAAACACCCATTATTCAACTACCCACTGGTAAATTGAAAGAATATGGTTATTTCATGACCATTTCATTCTAATTGTAATCCCTTCTATTCTCATTCCTAATCCTTTACATTTCAATCCTAATATTCCATTCCTATATTATTCCTTTTCCATAGGATTTGCTATCTTCTTAAAATTAAAACACTACAAACCTCGTAAAAGAAGGACCAGTATCAAATGCTATTCATTATTGGAACAAGACGAATTGAAACCAGGACCATTAGTTCTTGAAGTGTGAGTTGCCATGACAACAAATAATGTTGCACAATTATCACTATAGTCACAAATTACATTTATTTCTTGTTTAGCTACAAGAAACCAGTTGATGTGACTCATCAAAAAAAAGTAACATTGCTCACTCAAAAACCTCTCTACCTTCATGTGTCCTTGTCTTTTAGTTGAACCATATATTAATTCATTGGACATTATCACTTACTTTTATTTGCGTAATACTTCAATTCATTAAACATTATCACTTACTTTTATTTGCATAATACTTTATTTCATTGGGCATTATCATTTAGTTTCATTCACTTACAAATATTTAATATACCACTTAATCATAGCGTTTTGATCTAATCTAATTGTGTTTGCTGGTGGTGGGGGTGGAACTGGAGGGGGCGGAGCTAAAGGAGGTGGACCTGCAGGTGGTAGTGGAATGTCTTTGTCACTAGTGCTGTTAGGTTTTGTTTCTGTAATTACAGTCTCAGAATTAGGATCAGAAACTTCAGACTCGGTCTACAAGATATGTAAATAATTATATGAATTAAACAAAGAGGAAGTTACTTGTTTCTCTTGAAATGTAACAGTACATTTCCTCATGGCATTTACAGGAGTACTTTCTTGGTACCCAATACGACGATAAAAGATGTGCTGATCGTGTGTTGATAAATGCATCCTTAAATAACCTAACCTAGACAAGAGATGACATCATTATGATGTCATCATGTGTTATTATATTTAGATTGTCATACCCTTTGACGTGTTCTTCAGCAGCTTCCATAAGCCTTCGTCCTAGGCCCCGCCTCCTCATTTTGGATTCTATCACTAATGATTCAATCAAACCTCCATTTGTATGGTCCTTATCAGCTGCAACTTTTAATATTCTAACATGACCAATAACTTCATCATTGTCATTAATTAACAGCAATGAAAGGGGTAACTCAGGACAGTTCTCTTTGATAGAGTGTTTCCTATAATAGACTAAATATTACGTAATCTGTCAGACTAATACCTTGCCTCTAAAGATCTAGGCCATTCTCTGTTGAGGAGTACAGCTGCAGATTCTAACAGGTCTGGTCTACAATGCAGACCTATTACCTTCAATTCAGCCATTATCCACGCTGCTAGCCACTCCCCCTCTCGTTTGACCCTAACTTGCTTCTGATTTCTCTGACGCAGAAAGATGGAACACTTAGGTTTGACACACACTACAGGCTACCCCGTTGGTAAAAGATTGTCTGGAAAATATGAAGGGTGAGATAATTATCCATTATAACGTTCTGTGTACATCCTCTCCGCCTCACAACAGAACCTTCGGTTCATTAACATTGAGAGAACGGCTCCCTCGTGTCCTCACGCAAATTATTGATACATTACATCGATATCACCCTATTGTTCAACAAAAGCACGGCGAGGTGATCAGAAAAAACTAATATTAATTTAATTCTTTGTTAATTTTTTAGGATGGTACAAAGGCGGTGCAGTCTGTTCTAGCCAAGTTATCTGAACTGCGGTATTGTATGCAAACTGACAAATCAATGAGTCCTATATTAACTGGAGACGACGTCAGAGAGTGGAATTTGGTGTTTGATGTGTATCGTAAAAAGTTAGACAAGGAGCCACACTGGTATGCAGTGTCCTGGTTGTTCTTTGAATGTTACATGTATCGTAAAGTCATGGAACTAATAAAAATGGAGTGAGTACAGGGTCTATCCCATTTATTAATGTAATTATTATAATGTGTTTTTATAAGGCCGTGTTTAATTGAGTACGATCCTTTTCAAGTACAAAAAGAACGTTCATTAACGGAGTCTTTGGAACAAATGAAAGTCATTGGTCTTCAACTGTTGGAGTTTGTTCAGAAGCCATCTTTAATAAAGCCAGCATTTGAACAATTCCTGCTAGTAAGTAACATGTTAATTATTCAAATACTTGACTGGTTTTTATTAGCTTTGCCTATGGGGTAACAAGATTGACTTATCAATGGCTGTTACCATGGATACATACGATATGAATTATCAGTTGCAGTGTGACCAACTCAAGCCATATGTCCTATCAGACCACTCCCAATTGGTTTGGGATCTTCTCAACAAACCACGAAAACCAGATGAGAAAAGAGAGATAGCATTTGTTATTGACAACGCTGGATTTGAGCTGTTCTCTGATTTCTGTCTAGCTGAATGGCTGTTAGCATCAGGTTTGGCTGACAATGTGACATTCTACTGCAAACAAATGCCTTGGTTTATCTCTGATGCTACTCGTAAAGACATCAATTGGACCTTGGAACAACTTTCTACCTCTGATAATCCTGCATTGAAATCGTTGGGTCAACTTTGGTTGGAACGTATAACAAAAGGTACCATGGTTATTGTTGATCATCCATTTTGGACGACATGTTATGAGTATACAGCAATGAAGACTATTGCACCTGATCTTTACTCCGCCCTTTCAAAATCGCTACTTATCATCTTCAAAGGGGATCTCAACTATCGCAAACTTATCAGTGATCGTAACTGGAGTTACATGGAAAATTTCAAGTCTGCACTACAAAATTTCCAACCGTCCAACGTGGTAGCTTTGAGAACTTTAAAAGCTGACTTGGTCGCTGGTCTTCCTGAAGGAGCAGCTGCTCGAGCTGCTCAAGAAAGCAAAGACTGGATGATCAAGGGGCAATTTGCTGTATTACAGGTTGCACTGATTTGATGTTGTCATGGCAACAGTTTAAAGTTTGTTACTTATTAATAGATAATTTTTTTAAAATTATATTTTCCCTTTGAGTGTAAAATAGAGCAGATTATTCAACTTTTTGTTGCCTAATCTTTGTTGGCAAAAATGCTTATGCAGACACAAAAATGCAGACTCAAAAAAGAAACAAAAAATGAAAGCAGAGGCCACTTTGTTGTATGCTAACTATGATAAAAAGAAAAAGACACTAGTTGTGATGTTGTAGAAGTCCTGTGCTTGAAATGAGGCACAGGTGATTATGATATTATAGTAAAACTGTGAAAGAAAGAAATAATCTTGTAAGCAACAAGATGAATTCTTTTAAGTCACACATACCGGTAGTTAATTGTATGTTTATATGATAACACGATAAACCATCACTTTCAAAATAGTTAAAAAACAAATTGTCTAACTTTAATTTTAAAAATTATGAAGGACAAACTATTTTATCTAAAATTGATGAAAACCAGTAACAATGGAAGTTTGCTTTTTCTTCCAGTTCCTCTTGTGAAGAGTACTGAAGTAAATAGAGAATGGAGGAACAGGTCATAGCTGAAGGCAAGTGGGAAACAGTCCTTGGAAGATTTGATATTTTGAAATGCTATTGATGATGGATGGTAACATTTGGTGCTCCAGTTGAAAATTGCAATAGAGCACTGACTTCTTCCTACCAATGGACAAATGAATGAATAGTTTCATGATCATTATCTTCATTGATTTAGTAGATCTGATGATGTGGGAGAACCCCCTATAATTAGTATATAATATGCTCAAGTAATAACATAATATGTCTATCATACCTGAAGTTTGTCATATAATTCTATCGTCCACCAATATCCCGGTCACATGATCTAACATACATCAAATTAATATACAAATATTAATTTTACAAGATCTTGTCACTTACCTAGCGCACAGCTATGTACAGTAGATATGAAGGATGTACTGAAATGACTAGGTCACCAATCTGTGGAATTGTATGCAATATATTAAAAAAACAGTAAAGAAGAAACAGACAGCACCTTGTTCGTAAAAACGATAGTTGTAGAAATGTAGAAGTCCTGTACTTGAAATACAGTAGGTATGAGTAAACAGTAAGAGTACACCATTACAGGCCAAAGTACATACAAAATACTTTACTCAAGAATTTTAGAGCGTAAGGTGCAACTGCTTTTTTTGCAATTTAATGGAATGTATCCATGACAACGTTTATTTTCAGAAATAAATTTCATGTTTACTAAATCAAAGATAATACATTTTTAGAATAAGTTGTTCTTATTTTATTTTCACACTCCTTGCTAGACGAGATCTTATACCTCCTTTTTCCCCTCCATATCGAACTATCTCCCTCTCCACTGGACGTACAACACGTTTATATTTACCAAGTGCTTTTTCAAATTTCTTACGATGCTTGACTCTTGGATTTCTTTGCTCCTTCTTACGTTTTGGGGTTAACCCTTTGTTACGAGCTATTTGGTAAGTTATTGCTCTTTTTTCTTCTCCATCCTCCTCCTTGATGTATTCTACATCAGACAGTTCTTCTTGATAAGTTCTTGTCTTAGCCTTCTTAGCCTTTTTAGCCTCTTTAATTCTCTTTACTTTTAGATAATATTCTAAAGGATCATCAGTAGTTTTGACATCAGAATGATCATCTCTCTTTCGCTTAGTTCCAGCTTTCTTTTCTACTCCTATGTCTGGATCTAAATCAATCTTATCTCCAAAATTAGTTACAGCATTCTCTAGCATCTCTTTGGCATCTTCTGGCAGCTGTATTTCCAGCTGTCCAAAAAGTTCTCTCAATTGAATTATTCTTTGAATAACAGGGTGTTCCTCTACAGGTGCCTGACTAGCACGTAATGTCAAATAGAAGAGTACGTTAGCACAATATAAATGATACAGGTTCATTAATCGTCTTAATAAAGTAGAACCATCATTTGAGATGAGTTGAGGATGTGTTTGTAATATTTTTATCAACGGATATAGTGAGTTTGTCATATGTTCTGTTTTGGACATGAAATCACTATGGAGTTCGAGAAATTCAGGCCACTCCTCTTGTATCAAGAGAAAGCGTTCTTCCTTGCTTAGCAACAATGGTTCTTGTGGTATTTTTAAGGTCCCTTTTTTGTCAGGTGATTCTGGAAGATCCTCTGTTGTAGCAGGCAAGCTGTCTAGACCAAAATCCTGATCACGAAGTGTGTCAATCATTCGACGTTGCAATGTAAGTGCTTCACGTTCTTCTTCTTCAGCTAGTGGATCATCAGATGAGTCGTCTCCTTGACCATCAACATAATCAGTATTATAAAATGTTTCCTTGCGTTGACCCCAAGCTCGATCTGATGGCCCTAAATCTTTATCTCCTCCTTCATCATCGTCACTCTCCTCCTCTTCTTCTTCACTATCAGTTAGTTTCATTGCCAATACTTCTTCGTCAGATTCTTCATTTTCAGAGAAGCTGGCTGGCTCTAATGGTTGGTCTCTCGTAGAGTACAATAGAAGCTGTTCTTTCTCATCATGCCAAGTATCTATTTCATCTTTATAAAATCCTTCTTCATTAACGTCCCATTTTTCTAGTTTGCTCTCATCATCGCTGTCAATATCGACTGCCTGAGATTTCTTTTTTCCTGCTATTTTTTTCCTCTTTCCCATAGCTTTTACCACGTGGGTAATAAGTTTACGGAACTGGGCAATAAGTTTACGGAACTTCAGCTCCCGTAAATCAAACACAATAGGGTTAATAGTTTTTATAGACATTTCAACAATGTTACAAAAAAGTGTCCGTATATTTACAAATTATAGTTAATTATTATTACATAGAATGTGTAGCATAATAAGTACTAATTTGACGAAAGATAGAGAGTTAATAATAATAAGATACTCGACTAAGAGGTCACCGCCCACCTCCTAATGATCTTCTAGCTCCACTTTTAGGATGCTTAATGAAAGCCCAATCTACTTGGATAGTCTGTCCCAGTAACTCCGATCCATTGAGTGAAGCAATAGCTTGTTGAGCCTCTTTATAGGTCTCATATTCAACTAACGTGTAACCTTTAAGGAACCCAGTACGACGATCTAAATTAACATGCATGTTTTTGACTTCACCAAACTCGGAGAATTTATCCATAATTTCGTCTTCTTGAGCTTCCTCGTGAATACCCGTCACAAACAAGATCCAACCTTCAATAGATCTATAGTGGGAATATTAGTGGGTGTGGTTGGCCACGCCTGTAAAGAACTTGTCTAACCTCATAGGTCCAGGACCTTCAGTACTCTCAATAGATTCATATTGAAGCTTTTCATAGTCTCTGTCTTGATCACCAAATCCCCGCCCTTTTCTCATTCTAGCTGCTGACTTGACTTTCTCTACAGAATCGTCCATAGGATAGTCTGAAATACCTGCCGCCATTCTATCTCTTGATCACTTCTCACACCCTCACACAAATAACACGTGGTTCTAAGTGTTACGTCACTTGCACATGGCGGAGCTAGAAACGCAGTAAGTACGTTTCATCATTGCTGCACTGCAAAGTGCAACGTCTTTCGAACGACATGATCACAGCGACCTATTGATATTGTAGCAGTAGATAAAGAGAATCCTAATTGCTAGAAAGTATCAGAGCTCTTTTAATTGCTGCAACCATGTCTGAACATTGTTGGACTCAAGTGAGTATAAAGAGAAAAAATAACAGATTGTTATATTTTTATCTTATAGACCACACCTGCTGAGTTTTCATGGATTTCTGATGAGTCTCACTCGATCATGGCCAACCAAGATGATCCTCTCGAAGCATTGTTGGCGGACGATACCTTATTTGTTAAAGAGGTTCTACCCTTGTCAACGGATTCTATGAAATCATTTTTAATGCTCAAGTCAAAGATCATTGACACAAAGTAAGTATAATATAATGAGATCACACCTCCTTAATTACTTTTTAATTCATTTAGTAAATTAATTAGGCGTTACCAGGGGAAAGTGAAAGATTATAAAGAGTTACAGACTAGTTTGTTTGGATTGAAAGAAGAACTAAAACTCCTCCATCAGGTATTGTTACCACTACATAACCTGTATTACCAGTATATATAACTTGTATTACCAGTATACAAACCTATATTAATATAGGCTATAGATAAATTAATACATTACCAATATGTTAAACTTGTGATGAATTCCTGTATGACTAGTATTTGAAACCAGTATTATTGGTTCTTGTCTTCTTTCACAGAGTAATAATCACTTGTTGTTACAAGTTTCTGATCTACGATTTGAGTTAGAGGAAAGCCGAGACGAGAGAGATCAACAGAAAGTGAGTTTACATGAATGAATAACTACTAAACTGCTCCTCCCCTTTCTCTCTAGATCTACATTGAACAACTCAATGCTAAATTAGAAGATGGCCAACTTAATATAGATCATTCTGAATCTAAAGTAGATGTGATTAGAGCAGAAAGAGATACACTCAAAGAAGAGTAAGTTTTTAATAACTTAATATGACAAGTAAATTTTATCATCATTTAGGAATGAACACCTACGTAGGAAAATAAAAAGACTACGGCAAAATGCATCTAATAGTAAGTGATTGTAGTCCATCTATCCATTTATCAACCTGTTCTTAAAATGTCTACTTTATTACTTGTTTCCTTTCTGTTTTCTAGCAGCTTCAAAGAGATCATGCATGAAAAGCAGTAAGTGTCATAGTAGCTGTGACATTGATGACTTAGACTCAGAAGATGAAACAAAAGAAGCCTTACACCAGAGACTACGTTTAGAACTAAACGAACTAACGATAGCTCCTCCTCCTTTATCATCAGAGACAAAGCCTGTGAATGACAATTTTGAAGAGTTATTTGAACCTATTGGTGATTGTGACTGTCACTCACCACTGCCACAACATACCTCTGAATGTAATAGCAGTGATATTGATGAAGATGCATTAATGGTTACTAAAGACAGAGTACCTTGTGCAGCAGAGGAATGTTCAATGTCTATTACTGAGGAGAGAGAGAACCAACCATCACCTGTACCAGTATTAACTCCAGAGGATACTGAAGACAGAGAGAACCAGCCATCACCTATACCAGTATTATCTGCAGAGGATTGTGCAATAGTTATTGAAGACAGAGATAACCAGCCATCTATACCAATATTAACTGTAGAGAATTATACATTATCTGTTACTGAGGACAGATATAACCAGCCATCTCCTATACCAGGAGATGAATCTACAATACCCTCAACTGTTAAAGGACTTGATTGTCAGGACTCACTACTCCCAAGACTAATTGTTAAAACAGAAGATACTAGACTTGAAAAAACCTCATCTTCTCCATTAATATTGTCTGGAGAAACAATGACAGAAAACCTATGCATACATACTCAAGCCACACCCACAATCACAGGTACTCAAGCCACACCCACAGCAGAGGAGATAATCCCATGTAGTAGTCATAAGAGGCATACAGAGGACGTATTGTTTGGTCCTTCTCCTAAAAGACATTGTCTCATATCTGAATATGACTTGGGGTACGAGTTATCAAGTGATAGTGAGGATGATGATATGGAAGATGTGTTCAATGATGTGTGTTTGAATGGCCTCTCATCTCTCCAATCTCAAGATCATTGCACAGTTGTAGACAATGAGGAAGAGACTGCCCCTGACAATAATGATATCAATGATATCTCAATTTCCGATGGTCCTGATTCATCTTTCGAGTTACCTTCATTACTTCACCTCCCAACTCTCACACCTCTTCCTAACACACCTGTGATGTTGCCACGAGAGACAAATCTATCACCTCCACTTCCAATACTGAAACCCATCTTTTCGTCTCCTGTCTCTCCACTTCCTTTGTCTCCAAAATCCAGGGAACCTGTTTTACCAGTGTTCGAATCCACAGTACCAGCAGAGATTCAAAGACCCTTTCCCATTGTACCTACTAACTCCAGTATACCTCATTCTCTTGTGATACCCACCAGTCCAGTTCTCCCGTCTTCAAAGAACAGTCCTTTCTCTTCTCCTGTTATTTCTCCAGTACGTAAAAGTCTGCTGGAGAAAAATAAGACAAACTCCTTTGTCATTGAAGCTACTGCTACTCAGTCCTCAACTTCTGACCACACCCCCAACACTGAAAGTGACGCTGAACTTATGATAGACTTAGACGACAGTATACATCTACTTTCCACTGCTACTCCCTCCGTGTCACAAGTCACACCCTCTGAACCACACCCACCAGACCAAACAACTACTGTAGATATATTAACAGTAGGCTACAGTAATCCATCTCTAAAAGTTAAGGACCCAGATAAAACAGACTCACCTCCTCAGCAACTTATGAGTAAGAGAATAAAACAGATAGTGACTGATGGCGCAACTGGTCAATGGGTTAAAGAGAGAAGCCCCTCTTTGTCTAGTCGAAGTGCCTCCCCTCTGTTAGGTCGACTTACACCTGACTTCCCCTTACTCAACTCTCAGCAATCAACATCTGCTAAACCACACCCACCTTTTTCACAAGCTCAACAAGAACTCAAACCCCATATGCGATGTCCTAAGCCCCTCCCACCTTGGTTAGCAGAAACTATGCTTCAAGTACAAGATCGCCATGACGATCTAATGTCTTTTCCTGGCCCTTCAACAAAAAGCAAGAAAAGCAAAAAGGTCAAGAAAAAACCTAAAAACCGTAAGTTGTAAAGTCCAATTAGTAATGGGTGTGGTTATTCATTTTTATTATTTTAACCCTTGTAGCTATTGTACCTTTGATGAAGACAAATAAGAAACAAAAGTTATCAGATTATGTCTCATTTTCTCTGGAACACCTCATGTTAGGTAATCTGCACCTGTCGACTGTTATAACTATGTTCTCTATACCAACTAATGTCTCCTCTTGTGTTGGTTTAGTATCTGGTATAATGAAGGTAATGATAATATTAGTAGCGTTATATTATATTCTCTCTCTCTCTCTCTCTCTCTCTCTCTCTCTCGTCAGTTTCTGAAACATGTCTATCATCCTCGTTTCAATAGTATTTTAGAGTTGTGTTGGGATCGTTGTTCGGCAGTAATAGGAGGTACACTTGATTCTCTGAGTCCTCGTTATGTTCCCCCTCTGCCGAGAATGGAGGCACTTTTGATTGCTCTCCTACTTAATGTATGCCAATTAAATCCTGAAATGAGATTGCTCTTACCTGAATTGATGAAACAGTTACGCGAGTCAATATTAGGGTCATCGGAGAACTTTCACACTGTGTGTATAATGTGGTATGTTTATGACACTTTAGTGTTCCTAAAGATCTCTCTCTCTCTCTCTCTCTCTCTCTCTCTTGTAGTCGTATATATGCATCTCTTTGTCGTCTTCAAGCAGATTTAGATCAAATTCAATTTTTATGCTGTGAGCTCCTTCTTAAGTCAACTGCTTCCAATCATCTTCCTACTTTGGTGTCCTTGGCAGCTGTTTGGCCTTACAGTTTAGCTCGTAGTTCAAGCAAATCTAATCCACCACTGTTTGTTGAGAACAGACTACAATCTAAAGGTTAGTGCTTAATACAATACTATAGTTGAGCTATCTGTCTCCTGTAGGTGTTGAATACCAACCTCTAAGCTTTACATTAGAAGTTGTTGCAGCTGAACTAAATACCAAGCAAGCTGAGCCACATAAAGGACCATTAAGCAATGCTAGAATACTCTGTAAATGGGAAAGAGTATGTTCCTATGTATTGTCCGCTAATTTTTATTTTGTGTGTGTTTGTAGGTACCTCAATGTGTAAGTGATTCGTTGACCAGCTGTCTAATTGATGTTCTCAAAACCAGCGAATATATTTACATCAAATCTCCACCCAATTCTCCATTCAAACCATGTCCCAGTAAACACGCTTACGCTATTGTTATGGCTCTCCGAGTATTGTCAGCTGTCCGAGGGTGGACATGGTCAAATGATGTATTGATACGTCAACATCTCTGGCCATTGTTACAACAATGGAACAAAGACTCTAGTTGTTTACGAGAAGCAACCATTGTTTGTATATTAAGATTAATAGGTAAGGAAATTTCATCTAGTTATACTGTGAGTTGGTTGATTCTTATTTTGTAGGTTTTGTTGGTCAACTGGGACTATGTTATGATCCTACGTCCTCATCAATACAACAGCTGCAAAAAGTACTTACCTGTCTTCTCCAAAAGTGCAATGATAAAACCAAGAAAGGTAAGTCAGAGTAGCAATCTATATTATGTGTCTTCTCTCCCCTAGTAACATTACCTATACAGCTGGCATCTGTTGATGCCCTCTTTGACCTTTGTCCACCTTCACATTCCAATGCTACACAGATATGTAGTGCAATTAGTCAGTGGTTGTTATCACTCCCCAAGTCAAGTGAGACTATACCACTAGTACAAGAATATAATCACAAAATTGAAGCTAGAAGAACAAGTAGAACCTTATCTTTGTTGGCAAAATAGAGTAACTGATTTAAAGGGTTTTTTATGTTGAGATTGTTTATTTATTTCTCTTGTGTTCTTAAACAAAATGAAGTTCAAGTTCAATCAATAGAGATTCACTCAGCGAATACGGAAGAGTACCTTACGTTGTAAACGATGTTGTAGTTCTCCGCGTCTTAACATGATGTGTAGGACAGTTTGTATAGCACGTTCTGAGTAATTCTGTTTTCGGAAATCCTGTATAATACGTTGTTCCGAGACTTGAGAGCCAATTGGAAAACGAGTTTTGAGTTGACGTTCAATCTTACGAACTTCCTCTTGATCAGATTCACTTGTAAAACCTTCAGCTCCTGTAGAAACCAACACAATAAATAAAGTATATATACATATTAATAGAAGAGTGCAGGTTTATTAAGTTCAACTAAAAAAGTTATACCACATGAGACTGGAGTACTACTCACTGTAAACACACACACTATATTATTTAACTTATTTCTCTTACTGTACAAACTCACATTTCTAAGAACAGACCTATTGATCTATTGACCTATTGACTTACCAGACAGAGAACCAGATAAAGCAGCATCCAATGTGGAGACCTTAAATAACCGAAGAGCTTCATCAATATGACTTTCAAGAGCAAAAGGTGACAAAGACATTTTAGCTAGCGACTCTGCAATACGTACAATGGCTTCCAGTTGTCTACAAAATATAACCTATCATATGATAATCACATGACAATCACATGACTAACCTGACAGTGATAGGTATAGCATTTTTACGAGCAGAATCCATTTCATGTTGTCTGGCTCCACTTCTCATTAACACATACTGGTTCTTTAATTTATCAGCAGCTGCTTCTGACAAACGAGGACCACAACGTCTACAATGTGTATATGAGCATGTAATTAGGTCCTAATATAGATTGTTTACCCTTTACAGAAGGCAATGTATTTCTTTAACTGGGATAAACTCATCTCTCCCTCAACATCTTCATCTGGTGCAGTATTTAAGTGAACTTTCATGACGTGCTTGGCCAGACGCTATAGATTGTTGTGAGTATAATGTTATAATTTGTGGGTGTGGTTAACTCACAGTATCCTTGACGACATCATGCTCATCTTTGACAATGAATATCATGTCAAAACGTGACAGAATAGTTGGCATAAAGTCAATGTTCTGTGAATTAATTAAGACTACTTATTAATTCTATTGATGGGGGCAGACTCACAGCTTCTCCTTTAATGTCATCCCAACGTCCAAACACAGAATTAGCAGCTGCCAAAACAGAACATCGCGAGTTCAAAGTAGTCGTGATTCCTGCCTAATTACAAGTAAAGCACCTTAATTGTAAGGCTAATGACTAATTATCCCCACCTTAGCAATAGATATGGTCTGTTGTTCCATGGCTTCATGGATAGCAACTCTATCATCTTCTCTCATCTGTTATGACATCATAATGACATCATTACTGTTACCAACAACTAACCTTATCAAATTCATCTATACAGACCACACCCCCATCTGCCAGTACCATAGCTCCACCCTCCATTATAAAATTACGCTACAATAGCAAATACTGAAGGTCTTCTTTCTTCATTATTTAACATCACTTACCGATATTGGATCCCTCATAACAGAGGCTGTCAAACCAGCGGCACTACTACCCTTACCAGATGTGTAAACCTGTTTTACAAACATCACAAACAGGATTTACTGGTAAATTAACTTACTCCAATAGGAGCTACTTTTTCTACAAACTTTAACAGCTGACTTTTAGCAGTACCTGGGTCACCCAGTAACAGTAAGTTGATGTCACCACGACGTGTCAGGCCATCTGGTAATCTCTTGCGAGAGCCTCCAAACAATAAACTAGCTATAGCTTTTTTGATATCTACATTGGACTCAAACTCATACTTTGATATCACATAATCTCATACCTAATCCTCCATAAATTGATGGTGCAATAGAACGAGCAATCATATCGTGAATATCAGGACGTGATGCTAGCTGTCTCATCTCCTCCTCTTCTACAGGAGTCATGGCAAGTTGGCTAGCCCGACCTGGTCCCTCGGACTCCACTTCAATACCCACCACTCTCAAATAAGGACGACGTATACCAGCATTACTTTTGTCACGAGAACCCTACATCACGAGTGATTTGATTGAAAATTGCCATAGTAACAATTTTATTACCCTCATTGGTTTGGCCACTCCCTTTTTAATTGAATATATTCCAATGATGGTAATTCTGTTGCCAGGGACAACACGTTCTGTGAGATAACGATCACAATACAGCTGGAGATGTCGAGGGAGTTCCCCATTGGGAACAGTATCGGGTGCCTCCTGTAATTTCAGAGTCTAATAAGAAATGAGTATCAATCACAAACAGTCTATTTTAATTTAACCTGAAAATCGACACATTTGCATTTATCAGGAACAATAAAGTATGGATCAACTGGACATTTCGGCTGACCAGCTTGTTCACTGAGAATAAGAAATTTCAGTAAATTTAGTTTATATATCTCAGTATATTATACTAGTATCAGTAAAGTATTTTCTTACGTGTTACATTTTCTTGGTAGGGTATAGCCTTCTAGTCCAGGTCGTACAGGGATATTTGGTTGGTAGTTACGGCAACTTCTACATTGTATAGTTAAATGAGTAGCTTTAGCTCGTATAGCAGAAGCATTGATAACAATGCCAGGGACTTTAACTAAATGAGCCATGTGGTCGGACTAAAACAGCCATAATAAAAGTGGGAGTGGTTAAATTTAATTTGTACTTTAAGTTGTCGTATTTGCATTGGATTAGCGTCTGATTTTAACATAATTTGTATGTCCTCAACGACTTCTTCACCAAGTGGGCGGGGCTGAGTTAATTCATCAGCTGCTTCTTTTCCTGCTTCCTCAAACTAAAAAAATAAAAATAATTGTATTATATATTTTTGTGTTCGTCTTACAAGAGGGAGATATTCTGCTGGGACTTTAGATAATTTTTCAGCAAGTTGGGCATCAAATGAGGCCAAGTCTTGTAAGTCCACTTCTAACCAGTACTGCCTGAGGTTATAATGGCGTTTGAGTTGATCTCTACAATCAAAACAGGATGTATTAATTAGAAACAGTTGTTTATAATACCTGTAGCAGAAACAGTTCTGATGGTCTATAAAAGTTTTAATGAAATCTTTCAATCTTTTCTGAGCAGCTGTACGAGTGAGTTCTAAGCTTTCAGACCTGTCCTCTGAAAAGAGAGAGTCACTGTAATATACACCAGGGTCGTCAAATCCAGCCATTATGGTAAAGGACTGGTTCTTGTATTCAGTACCACGGTACCACCTTTCTTTTATTTCCCGCCAAATTACCGGCAGTGTCACGTGGTATGCTATTGCAACATTGAGACTCAATAATCTATTGGCATTTATCATGGCTTGGAGTGGTCTCTTCAAAGAGGCAGCTACTGCCGGGAAAAGAGAGCTCACAGTCAAGAGAGAAGCTTATGAAGAGAAAGATGCAGTTGCCATAGAAACATGGCAAGATGAGACTTTATTTAAAGTCCGAGGGTTAAATCATCTTCGTTTGTCGGGTTTCCTGAACATGAAGGAAATGAACCCTCTTGTCAATCAATTAAATAACCTCTTGGAGCTAATTTTAACCCACAATGGACTAGAGAGCCTCCCAGAAGAGGTGGGATCACTAACCAAACTACGTTTATTAGACGTCTCTCATAATCACATCAAGCTCCTCCCACAAGGACTGTACCAGTTAACATCACTTCAAAAATTGTTACTTGGCAACAACAAATTATCAAACGATTCTTTTCCATCTAACGATGAGGAAATACCATTTCCTTCTCTACAACATATTAATATAGCTAGTAATGAACTAACAACCTTACCACAGTTTGTGTACAAAAGTCCTAATTTAGCTGAACTAATAGCTCCTTATAATGATGTGGAGATATTGTCTGGCGATATAGGTCACATGACTGCACTTAAGACACTAGAGATGACACACAATGCTCTTTCGTCCTTACCTCATGAGATGTCACAGTGTACCAAGTTAAAGACTATGTTATTTGAAGACAACCCTTTACAAGACAAACGACTTGTTAAAATACTGGGACAATTTGGAGCCACCAAGCCCAAGGCTGTTCTCGATTATCTTGGTTCTAAAGCTCCCAAAGCAGTGAAAGGCAAAGGGAAAAAGAAGAAGGGTGGAGTTGCCACACCCCAAGAAGACGAAAGTGGAGAAGATGAAGTTCAAGTTGAATTTTCTCAAGCTAAAGTGACACTTAGAGTAGTACGACCATCAAATTATGTTGTTGTAAAATCAATGAATATGGCCCGGCAAGTACGACCATATTTGGTATGTTCTGTAGTAAGAGACCTGACATTGTCTGAAGAGGATACTTATAGGATGTTCATAACACTACAGGTATGACATCATATAGAAAATATGTTTGAGCATGACAGCTGTGTCTGTGTTTGTGATAAATATCCTTTTTATAGCAATATTATAGCAATAGGTAAACTCCCATACCATTTTCCTTATTAGAAACTATAGTAACTGCAATTCTAGTGCCTTCATTTTAGTTGAGGTCACTATAGCATGGCTCTCTCTCTCTCTCTCTCTCTCTCTCTCTCTCTCTCTCTCTCTCTCTCTCTCTCTCTCTCTCTCTCTCTCTCTCTCTCTCTCTCTCTCTCTCTCTCTCTCTCTCTCTCTCTCTCTCTCTCTCTCTCTCTCTCTCTCTCTCTCTCTCTCTCTAAGACAAAACTTCATGAAACTGTTTGTAAGAGAAGAAGATTAGCAACCATAGCAACTCACTCTCTAAGTTCAGTTACCCTCCCTCTTACTTATCACTGTCGTATGGCTGAAAAAATTAACTTCCAACCTCTCGGTTGGCATCAAGTTACAACTGCCAGACAATTCCTGTCTTATGTGAATGAGAACAAACCAGACCAACCACGAGGAGGTCGTAAACCTTACAGCATTGACATGGCAGCTGCTCAAATTAGCAAGTAAGTACTATAATTATTCTTAATAAATTTAATATTTTTCTACGTAGGTTTTTGCCTATGGTTGATCCAACCCAGATGGTATATCTAATGGACAATAGTGGCACAGTTATTTCTTTACCTCCTCTTACTAACTCTGAAACATCCAAAGTAAATGACATTTTCTTTGTCAGATTAACCATTTCTTTCCTCTCTTTCAGATAACTGAACTTACTAGAGACATCCTTATTGAAGTGACCTCAGCAACAAGTTTAGCAGACGCTAAAACAGCGATGGATGCCCTCCTATTTAATATGATTGGAATTGGTTTGAGATCAACTTCAGCTCCACCTGATCTAGAAGTAATCAGTGAATTCATCGTCATCTAGTATCATCATTTTCCCTCACAGGTTTCTCCACTTCCTCCTATGGCCACACCCCTTAGTACATATCAAGGTCCACGTGAACTTATCGTAGAACAAGTAAAGGTCGTTGATGAGGCAGACAAGTTATTAGTGATGTATCCTGCTCGACCAGATCTTGTGACTGACGCACCTCAAGATATTGAAATAATAAGACCAATATGACAAAGAGAAGGAAAAGCTGTTTATAGTTTGTTTATGTTAATACCTTTTAATAATAACTCATATATATATTTTGAGTATAAAATGCTACATATATGGTTTCTAGTAGATTATCTATCTATCGAAGACGGTTGTATAGTTAGTTCTACAGGTGCTGGACACTCGTCATCAGCAGTAACCAATCTCTTGATTTCTCCCATTCCTCGTGTTCGTTCATTACGGAACAAAATTCTCCAACCAGTTCTTAAAAACTCGGGATGTCTCTGAAATCGAAAATGGACGCAAGCTTTTTGTCCTTGTAGTAAACAATCCTGTAGCATACAGAGGAAGAAAGAAAACGATAGTGTTAGAATTTATCAAGTTTAGTATTGCAGTACAATAAAGTTATGGTATTAAAATAATTCAAAATATTCATAGAATGTAAAGTGAGACGGTTACTGTTCTGTCTCTTAGACAGTTAGACAAACACATGAAGTAGTAACTGATTCCACATGTTTCCACATACTTCATGTCCTTCTATCGTATCAACAATGGCTGTCTGCATAGCTGATGCCACATAGAGTGTTGTTTGAAAGCCTTTCTTTACTCCTGACCCAGTGTGATGTAATAAAAAAACATGAGCGACAAATTTCCAACAACTTTTGGCCATCTCTACAGGTTGAACTTGAGGGGCAAGAAGAACTGTGCCCTAAAAAAAATTGTATCAGTTTAAAAATCAAAGTATTCATCCATTTGTCTATCTACACATCCATTTGTCTATCTATATATCCATTTGTCTATCTATACATCCATTTGTCTATTTATTTATCCATCCATTCATTGATAAAGTAGATGATACCTTTCTAACAATAGATCTGTCGATATCTCTCAAAGCCAATGTTGCTGCCTGGCCTGCTTTCACAAGACGGCACGGCGAACGATAGCGATGAATTGAAGAGACTTCAGTCATTCTAAACTTACAGTCCTCATTTGGACCAACTTGTACCTTATCCCCCTCTCTGAGCGTACCACTAATAACCAGTAAACCAATATTAGTTATTAAATCTTCCGATATATCTTACCTTGTTAATGTACCACCTACTACAGTCCCTACTTCTGGTACAGTGTATATTACATCAACCAAGAACTCAACTTGCTGTTGTTCCAGTTGTAGATGTGGATGCTGTTTGGGAACTGCATTGAGAAACTTAGTGATCAACTCTAGGTTCTGTCCAGTAACATTGGATACTAAAAATATAGGACATATGCTGAAAAAAGACATTAGATATAGAGAATAACGAAAACACTCAATTTAATACCTGTTTTCACTAATTTTTTGCGCTATAGTATAAACATCATTCTCCGTTTTGACTAGCCTTGGTACTTTGTTACATCCAGGGTTCGTCAACACCTCTTCTAGCTGTTTTACGACAGTGTCAACTTGCTCTTTAGAACATAAGTCAGTTTTACTGACTACAACAAACATTGGTAGTCGTAGAGCAACACAAAATCCTAAATGTTCACAAGTGGTACCCACTAAAGTGGAAAAAGAATGGTTACCATGGTTACCATTAAGGTAGAAAAAGCAAAAAAGGCGTGGAGATGCCGGGAATCGAACCCGGGGCCTCTTACATGCGAAGCAAGCGCTCTACCGCTGAGCTACATCCCCCTTCATTGCAATAAACGCTATTGCATGGCAATGCTAATATTGCGCGCCTTTTTAATAATTTATTCCAATGTTTCCAGATTCATACTTAATAAAAATATGTGATAGACAGTAAAACGGCAGCTGTGAATTACTAATTGTAGATAATGAAAAACAAAAAAGCATCTATAGTGATAACTCACCTACACCAGAATTAGCTCCAACGACTAACATGGCTAGATCTGGCCTACGAGCTGTTAGACCAAACACAGTTGTTTTCAAATACTTGTGATGACCAGCCAGATCAATAAAAGTTATAAGTTTAGCTGATGCTTCACATATTTCTTCAGCACTACCATGAGTTAAATAATTGACAACCTAAGAAAATATGGACATATAAATAAAATAGATATATAGAACAATAAACATGAAAGGAGTTACCTGTCCTTGAGATGTAAGGCCCATTATCTCGTGTGATATAGAAGATGTACGTCCAGACTGGATTTCATGAAGGTGCCTAAACAAATTCAATCGAGCTTTGCCGCGTCCATTATCAAGTTCTCCTTGAGTAAGAACACCTAATAGCGTACTCTTACCAGCTTCCATGTTACCCAAGACAGCCAGTCGTATATCAAGAAACTATACAAGTAATAAAATAGTTGTTTGCAACTGCAGAGTTCGGTCTCATCCCCAGACTGCCACACGCCAGCAGTCTAGGGATGAGACTAACAGAGCCAGCTGCTTATAATTATGTTGATTATTATTGCAACTAATTAACAACAGGTGTTTCTATGACGATATTAACTCTTACCTGTTGGTCATCAGGAACTTTACGTACAAGGACTTCTGCTACCCATCGTTGCTCAGGATTAGCCTGAATTACTTCCCTCTTTCGAAGAACAGTAGCTGTAGCTCCCAGTCTAAAGTGACAGACAAAACACACTGTATATACACACACTTAAATCACTCCACCCAGACACATGCCACAATAACACTTAATGATGCATCTAATGTTACTAGTAAAAGATTATTATCTCAAGTGACTGTTTTTATAAACAGAAATATAATTCTTATTACTGCAGATAATAACAACTTACCTCTGGGCCATTCGATTCAGAGTGTCTAGTGATATGATAAGTTCTTCTTCGTTCAGTCCTGTCAGCACTCCAGAGTCAGCAACACCAATCTCGTAGATTGCCTCACCTCTGCCTTCCTGCAAACGCCATTTCATTTGTGTGACTAAGTGCTCAAAACGTGATGTACTTGGATTGAGTAACTTTAGTTTATACTCAACATTGCCTTCCTCAATCTATATCATATGAGAATTTAAACTAATTACCACTTACAATGGTGGAAAAAAGATTCACCTCAGGAGGAAGACTCTCTTTCCTCTCATTTCCATCCTCGTTGCTAAACAGATCTAATAAAGGATCCATGGCCGCCTTTCTTAGTCACAGTCTCCCAGAGATCTTGGAAAAGATATCTAACTGTCTTCAAAATTCATTTTGGCTTGAATTTCACTCGACACACCCCTCACTTTTATCGATCTCTTTATCATGAAATAATTAACGCTATGAATATAATTAATATCTTCCTTGCACAATGTTTGCACAAGATTTCCTACAAGTCTACAATAGCTTATATTATTGTGTGTGTCCAAATATCTAGCTATTATTACATCAATAAATAGTTCAAAGTACATTGTTATTGTTCTTTAATAGAAAGGATATCAGCTATTGAGTCAGTATAGTAGTCTGGAATTTGGTCTTCAGGACACGAGGAGAGATCGGTTTCACAGTTTATTCCTGTTAATACTAAAACAGTTTTCAGTTTGTTCCGTCGTCCAAAAAGGATATCTGTATCCAACCTGAATATATATTGAGATGAATGGATGAATGAATGGATGAATGGATGGATGGATGGATGGATGGATGAATTGATGGATGAATGGATGGATGGACAATTAATTAGATCAATGAATGGATGAAAGCCATGCCTCATGTATCAATAGCTGCTGAAATAGTCACATACCTATCACCAATCATTAAAGTTCTAGCAGGATCAAGGCCAATACTATAATACAAAGTGACATATGATAACACATACTTACGCATATCACCTTACTTTTGAGCTATACAATCAAACATAGGTGGCCATGGCTTGCCTACTATAATTGGCTCTCTTTCAGCTGCAACACGAACAGCTGATACAATGCTTCCCGTGCCTGAGGGGTGATATTACAAATCACTCAGTATATTCTCTTTGGCTAATATATAAACCAATTTGTAACCACTCTACAAAAGCTACTTACCAACTTAGAAGGTTGTTATATTATACTAATACAAGTTATTATAGTACCTGGCATTCTTATGTTGTGTTTAGGAGTAGGGAGTCTTGGGTCTTCATTAGTAGCAATGAATAAACAGTTAGGATTAGTGAGATATGAAGATGCTCGTATTAATTTCATATAACTAATGTGACAGTCGTAACCAACGACAACTGCTCCCACCTAAACAGTGAAATCCATAATGACTTTATAAAATATATCTCAACTGTGATTTACATCGGTATCTAATTGTAGTTTAAGCCAATCGTCCATGGTACCTTCAACAGGATCAGGTCCAGTACCTATACATGTAAACCCCATTGATTCCAGTTCACACTTGGTACCAGACACACCCACCAGGTAGACTTTCCCGGTATACTTTGCAAAATGTTTAAGATAATACGCTGCAATATATCCGCTGTGATAAACTTCATTCTAAGAGATAGGAAAAAGATGGTGTGTGTCTGAAATAATTTAATTATAAACATAATTATAACGCCCACTCCAATTATGGAAAATGGCATAACTGTCAGCAGCTGCTGAAACAATGTCACTTTGTTATAAATAATTATTGAACAAAATACATGGTCTAACCACAACTCTTGAGTTATTGTTTGTTCTAAACAAATAGTCAATACCTAATGTAAACATTGGCTCACAAGTATTTAAACAAAGTACTAACTATTTTGGCACGGATGTTGTCAATACCTTGAGTTTTAAATCAATGTTTTAAAACATACATTAAGAGATTGTTATAACAATATTCATAGTACATATGATTGCCGATTAATCCATGAATATTTAATATGATTCATTCGTTAAGTAATGTCAATTATGTTTTACCTCGTATGCCTCAAACCCTAACTGATGGATCTTTTTCAAATGTTCTGCTCTCGATTTGCTGCTGTTGTTTGTGATAAAACAGACTTTTTTGCCCTAAACAAAAAATTAGTAATGTTAAATTCCTTTTGCAATTTAGAGTGGGACTTGCAGTCCTATACACTCAAGCAGAACTTAATATAAACATTACAAGCAACCACCCACCATACTGCGAATGAAAGCAAGTGTTTCTTTTGCCCCAGGCACTGGGTCAGCATTTCCAACCCATAGCACTCCTAAAGTATTATGAGAGGGAGGGTCTTGTCAAGTGCGTAATATAACAAAAAATTTACTGTCAAGAAAGTAGGTGTACCCTTAGGCTATACAAACTGTTCTTATATCATTGTTTACGCACCATCACAGTCACATAAGATAGTGTCTACGCTGCTCAGTAATTGCTTCCATTCTCTCCCCTTATTGATTTTCACAGCAGCCATTACAATTTTTTATGATCAGAAATAACAAGCTCTGCAAACTCGGGGTCTCCCCACGTGGCGTCACTTCCTTCCCAGTAATCGCGCATTCCAGGAAACCACATCAGTGAAGAGCTGCCTTCCGAAGCTAAGCAAGTTGTGTACGCTCTTAACACAGAAAGACAGCTCAGCGCTTGTGTTCACTGGTTGTGCAAGATTGCCGATCTGTTGTAGTATCAATCGGAACTTTTGTTCGTCTTCCTCACTAATGCCCTCTCCAGTTGATATTTATCATTTCAAGTGTTACCGCTATTCATACTGAAAAGGTAAGCTTTCAATAAATATATTTTAAGAGGCGGAGTGAAGTGTTGAAAAAGCGCAACTACAAACACCCGCTGATCTTGCTAAAATAAAGCCGACAGAGTTTTGACCTTGTTCGATTACTGTTTTTGACATTGAAAGGCTTTCGTCTCGAGTGTGTGTGTATATGCGTTTGTGTTAAAAATATTATAAGCCATTGTGTTAGTGGGAGGAGGTCATTTACAAAGTGCGTTGGTACGGTGATTATATTTACTAGTGTCAAGTTGTACTAGCAATTGGTGCTATCAAACCAGACTTTATTTTATACTATAATAATTGCCCGGTAACTACAAAGTATAGAGACCGTTTTATTATAAGAATGAGATCATCTTTGACTTCTACCACAGGAAACAGTCAAGGATATTAGAAGCTAATATTTAATTCCTGTACTTACTTGCCTATAACAGTTGCTGTCAGTAATATATTAGAAGTACCAGTAAGATTCTTTCTGTCATAGAGTTCAATCTTACTTCACTGTACGTGGCATCAAAGATTTCACTACAGACCAAATATAGTCAATACACACGACCATATTTGGTGGGTTCCTGGAAATCCCCTTAAATATACAGAGTTGTACTATTTAACAAGTACAGTAAATAAGGCAACAGCATCATTCTTTATTTAGCTATAGAAGCCGCCTATATCATGATGTTATGTGTTGCTTGATTCAAAATTTTAAAATTTAAAAAATTTGACAGCCATTATTTAGTTCATGACTCAAATGTGTCATCTCTACTGGTTCATTAGCACCACCTATTGTGTGTAAGGATCAATGAAGTATTTTATGTAGTGTCTTGTTATCTTGTCTTCAGTTTGTGTGTTATGTGATTAGTGTTAACAGATGTTTATCTCTCTCTCTCTCTCTCTCTCTCTCTCTCTCTCTCTCTCTCTCTCTCTCTCTCTCTCTCTCTCTCTCTCTCTCTCTCTCTCTCTCTCTCTCTCTCTCTCTCTCTCTCTCTCTCTCTCTCTCTCTCTCTCTCTCTCTCTCTCTCTCTCTCTCTCTCTCTCATTTTAGTAAGATTCATCAATGGTAATGCAGTGCGGTGTTAAACGAAAACACTGCTGTCTTGGAGAAAACTCTCTGGATTTAGAACGTCAGCAACAATCCCTCTTAGAACTCTCTGTCCACAAATTACAAGAGGAACAAGCCAAGTATGGTATTGAGCCACGCCTCCTAAGATTTGTACTGATCAACAATGCCTTGAGAGCATTGCAAATGCATATGATGAGATTTGATGTTAGTGATGAATTTGGACTTTTTGACAACCAATCACAAGACTCGTTTCTAGTCAATACATTTAGTCATGGCCTGATCTCCTCTCCTGTATCTCCACCTACTCCGGTTAAAGTACCTCGTCTCGACAGCAGTCCTTTCTCTAGCCATAGTCCACTACTTAATTCTTGCACATTACCAAGTTTAGGCTGCACAGAGGTAGAATCCGAAGACTTTGACATCCCTCTGCTCTCTCCTCTCTCTCCCTTTCCTTTGGAGGACAACCCCAATACAAACGAAAGTTTAATTACTATTAAACGAGGCACAGAAACTAGACCGTCATCGTCAGAAGATGAAATATTAGAGAAAGAAACTAAAAAAAGCAAAAGTAAAAAAACACGGCCGAACTCTCTTCCAATTTCTTCAAATCACTCTTCTTCTCCTTCAAGTAAAACAGAGGATCTTTCTTCTGATGAATCAACCTCTTCTTTGTCTCCTATTGATTTTGCAAATGTAGACGTTTCCCTATACGATTTTGATGCACGTACTGCACTGAGTTTTCCACCTGTTGCTGAGACCCCTCGTAACCCAACTCCATCTTCTCTCTCTATTTCTTCATGTGCATTAGAAACCTTTATTAACCCTTTGGAGTCCAATGACACTGTTACAGAGAGCACTAGTGCTAGTAGCAGCAGCGGTGTTTCTTCAGGTTGTACAGAGAATGGTAATGGTAGCTCCTCAAACAGCTCTTCTCCTTTATCAACAGATTTATCAGAAGTGGACAATCTTGACGAGATTGATAGAATCGTGAGTTTGTTGATGACTTAAAAGGTTTTGAATTTTAAAATTGAATTTTAAAATTAGATGTATTATAAAATTAATATAAAATGAATCGAATGTATAAGTCACATTAAATATCCTTTCCTCTTTGACTGTCTACTTTTGAGATTAAAATTATATAAAGTATTTTCAATCACTTCTTTTGTTCGAAATTATATCATAACACTTTTTCGTTTCCTTGTTTTTTAAAAAATCACAAGTCCTTCCCTTATTCATCATAAATGAGAACAACCCATTACTTTATGATATTGAATATCACTATCATGTCACTGTTGCCTCTACAACACTTCATCACTCTAACTATCACAATGACCACACCCACCACATCCATCTCAATTTCCTCCCTCTTTCTTGAGGGGTTAAAAATGTTATTATGCTTTGGTATTCTATATCAATAACATATCGTCGTCATTATTATTATTAATTGGTTCTATTGTCATTTGTTGTCCAACTTTTTTCTTTTTATTATAATTATTAAGTTATTTTGTTAAGTGAAAACAGAACTGATATGTGTGCGTGTGTGTGTGTGTGTGTGTTATTAAACGAGAAAAGATTTTAATTTTTTTTTATATTATTACACATTATATATATATTATATATAATTATGTTATACATGTGAAAAATGTATTATAAAACTTATGAATTTCTCATTTGCTATTACCAAGTTATCATTCTCAATTTAAATATGTCAATCATGAAAAAATTGTCAGGATGACCCCAATGTACTGTAATCAATTTATATTAATAGTAAATCAGTCCAGCTGGTCACTCAGTCAGTTTGAGAGCCAATAACATGTCATTATCTAATAATTTTAAATCATTGCTTGGCGCAGTGATAATGTAACGATGACAAGAGCCTGGATACAACTGCCGATGAATACCAATGCTAAGCAAACCTTGCTCAGCCAAATAGTGGTACAATTTACCATAGACATTGCCAACAAATTGATAAACTGAGCTTATTGGCAGTTCAGTCACAATACCACACTTGGTTATCTGGTTATCTTGTGGTAAAGTCCCCAATAATGATTCTAGCAAGTAGATTATGCCTGGACTATGGAATGTCACTGTAGTAAGAGAATCAAAGACAGAAGAAATAAATGCCTGTCCACAAGCAAAGGGTTCAGCTAAGTAGGCTGGTTGATCTGAGGAGAGAGAGAGAGAGGAGTGACATTACTGTAATGGCTAATATCATACAATGTTTACAGTGAAGTATGTCTAATGTAGAGACCCCCATACCACAAGAATGTAAGCAAAGGAAATCATACATGTGACAATATCAACCCCAGCTGCATGTATTACATTGAAGTAAATGCAGGTTCTGTGGTACCAGATGGGATATGATGAAAGGTCTGCTAATGGAAGTCTAAAGGTCCAGAGTTTAAGTGTGTAATGTATTAATAAGTTCAAAGGTCAACTTACTAGAATGAGCATGGGTATCCAATAAATGAATGTGACTCTCAACTGCTAAATCTGTTACTATGGTAACCTTATCTCCTAGTTGGTGGTGCAGTTTTAGAGCACAGAGAATGGCCTCTTTGTCTCTGATACCACATTCACTGTGTAAAGCAAAGTCTGATTGTGAGGAACATTTTATAAATACATCTTACCTGCTTTCCTTCAGAGATATTGGTGCTGTTAGTATTAAACATATCCTACTGTTCTCTATGCTAGCTTGTTGAAGACACTCCCAGTCTAGCGGACTGCCGGGAACACAATAGATTAGGGTGTGGTCAGATAGAGTTGACCACTCCCTCCTGAAGTAGTCAGGATGCGTAACAATGACAATAGGCAATGAAGAAAGAGAACGCAATGGTTTAAGAAAACAGGATAATCCAGTTATAGTAGATTGCTCATTTGCAAATATACAAACCACAATGTGATCACTTAATGGACACGGTGGAAGACACGGGTCCTCTATATTAGGGGGTGGAGCTCCATACAAGGAGAGGTAGCTGTCAGAAATAGGAGGGAGCGGGGTGGAGTGGATAGGTAAAGAATTAAAAGAAAATGTTGGAGGAATTAGATATGGAGGTGATGTACAAGAACAAGCTCTTATGTGTCTTCGATTTGTAATCTCACTGTGACATTGACAACAATAGACATGAGCAAGCACTACATCTTGTGCTTTGTCAGCCATAAAATATCCCACGGCACATTCCTGGATTACTTGAGTAGTGAACAGGTGAGAGTCCTTGTGTCCCACGGCAAGTAACGTCAGACCAAGTTTCTCAAAACAAATGCAAGCAACTTGACTAACTTTTAATCCGATAAAAGATTGTGACAAGGGAACCGAATAAATTTCATTACATGCTCCAGTGATGTAAAGTTGTCGCCATGACAACTCCATTGAAGTACATGTTCTCATTTGAAGTAATGTAGTGGCAAAGAACAAATTTGAAATAAAAGTACTGAATCCAGGTGTAACACAAGTCTGAGCTAAAATACTCATCTTGAGCTCATTCAGACAGATAACGACATCACTAGAGGGGTTCCACCCAGGAACACTAGTTAACATGTCCTTACTATAATGACTTAACAGCTGAAGAATAACAACAGTTGATCTACAGGTATTCTTCACAGAAACCACTCGTAATATGTTAGCTCTATCCTCATCTAAATAGTCCAATGAATGACGATTTGCCAGTACTACTAAGGCCTTTGCTTCGTGTAGATGAGACGCATACAGATCTTTAGTTGACAGCGGAGATCCCATGAAATATTGAACTCTGGTATAGTACCTTTTAAGAACTTGTCGTAATTCTTGTGAAGGATAGTGCGGATGTAGAAAGAGGACATAAGTTTGTTTGTCTTCCTTGTCGGGATGTAGGAGCTCTTTCAAGAAACTGTCGACACTATGTGCTGTTATGTGACCACATACAATTAGCAGCTGTCCTAATTGAGGAGCTAAGTTTTGTCGACGAAACTGAGAAGTGCGATAATAGCTCAAGATGACATCTAACAAAGTTGGAATGGCTATAGCATACACAGCCATTCCAGATATTATGAAGAAAGTAATGAAGATCCTACCACACGTTGTTGTCAAAGTGATGTCACCGTATCCTACAGTGGATAGGGTTACCATAGTGAAATAGGCACTCGTCCAGAAAGTGAGAGGCTGCATGGTGACATCACACGGATCTCCAGAACACTCAAAAAGTTGGACAAGTCCACTGGCTGCTAACCACATTCCGAGAAAACGGCACAAAATCTTTCCAACCTTTACGATATCTTCTGAATTTGTGCAGGGTAGGATTTTAAGGAGTCTAGCTGTTTCTGTAAGCCAAAGAAATCGTAGTGTTCTCAGACCTAACCAATCATAGCCGACACAAAGAGCAATAACTGGGTGAAGAAGTGTTAAGATATCAACAATATTGAGTAGTGAGAACCAGTGAATCAGAGGATTTGTGGCTGCTAACAGCCGCATTATTGAATATACCAATAAAATTAATGTCACCATCAATTCCATGAGAAAAATCAATGTTGTTACTATGGTAACACAGATAAAGACCGGTTGCATGGTACGAAACAATGCAAGTGTAATGTAGGCCATATTAGCAATTAAAGTAACAGCAAAGATAATTTTCCCTGCCATAGTGTCAAGGGGAACAATGAGATTGGTCAGTTTCCTGCAGACTTGCATTCTAAAATTAAATAACCATTTTGCTAACCCCTGTCGTAGAACAAAAGTTAAGCTGAGTAGAACAGCTAAACCAGTTATATAAAGTCCAATAGAGATGGTCAGGAAAGGCCACCATCCTAAGTGAGAGTAACAAGCGCTGCTGTAGTTTCTTTCTACTAGAGTCATAATTCATGCTAGTAATGAGAAGTAATGAATTATATATATATCGCGTTATTGTTATTACTGCTCACCAATAATTGTTGATAAAATGAGAGTAGTAGGATTAGTGAGGTAAGTTGGTAGCTTTCTCTTTCCCACCTTTCTCTCCTTAGGGTTTAGTAGTACCGAGACCTACATTTAGTGCCTCAACAGTCCACGTGTTTTTTTACTATAATATTGTTTGTTATTTCGTTGTTATAGTGGTGGCAAAGACAGTTGTTATAACTTAATGAAGTGTGATGCTCTAGGGCACTCTATTGTAGCTCTAGCACATCTCAAACCACATACTGGAGGTATGTAGAACAGCTGACAAGAGTTACAATGACTTGTTTTAATACAGAGGAACAGGACAGTATGATGTATCAGAGTGTAGGTCATGAGGGTGTGGCTTTGTATGCCGAAGCTATGGGTGTTCCTCTCTATACGGGTATAACCCACGGAAGAACTCAGCAAACATCACTGTCATATGAAGAAGAGGAAGGTGACGAAGTTGAAGATTTAAGAGCATTACTCTCAAGAATAAAAGTAAACATTTTGATATTATGAAATATGTCCTTGTATAGACCTAACTTATTTAATTATTACAGGAAGTTCAGTTACATGTACATGTATATTATCTACATGTATATTATCTACATGTATATTATCTACATGTATATTATGTACATGTATACTATTTACATGTATATTATCTACATGTATATTATCTACATGTATATTATGTACACGTATATTATCTACATGTATACTATTTACATGTATATTATCTACATGTGTATTATCTACATGTATATTATCTACACGTATATTATCTACATGTGTATTATGTACATGTATATTATGTACAAGTATATTATATACATGTATATTATGTACATGTATATTATCTACATGTGTATTACATACATGTATATTATGTACATGTATATTATCTACACGTATATTATCTACATGTGTATTATGTACATGTATATTATGTACATGTATATTATGTACATGTATACTATGTACATGTATATTATCTACATGTATATTATGTACATGTATATTATGTGATCATATTCCATTTTCTTAGGATGAGGTCAAAATAGAGGGAGTATCCGTTGGTGCTATCTTTTCTGATTATCAGAGAATCAGAGTGGAAAATGTGTAATAACTGTTATTATTAATTGATTTATCTCTGTTTTTTTTTCAGCTGTCAAAGATTGAACCTTCGATGTCTGTCATATCTCTGGCACAGAGAACAAACTGAACTGCTACAAGAAATGATTGATAATGGCATTCAAGCTGTCCTTATCAAAGTAGCCTCAATAGGTATGTGAATTAACTCCACCCCTTATTATGTTCCCTTCCTTTAACTCCACCCCTTATTATGTTCCCTTTCTTTTCATGCAGGTTTGTCACAAGTTCATTTGGGTCAAACCCTTCAAGAAGTACAGCCTCATCTCATCTCACTGGTAAGATCCTTACATCATTACTGTTTGTATGGTAATTTTACAGAAAGAGAAATATGGTATTAATGTGTGTGGAGAAGGAGGAGAATATGAGACATTCACTTTAGATTGTCCTCTTTTTAATAAAAGAATCAAAATGTAGGTAAATTGTCGTTGTTACTAATAATAGTAACATTAAGTGTTACTAATAATAGTAACAGTTGTTATTAATATCTTATCCAGTGAAGAATCAGAAGTAATTACTCATTCCGATGATGCCTTTGCTCCTGTTGTCTATCTTAAATTAAAAAAATTATCCCTTCTTGAAAAAACAGAACCAGATCAATCCCTTCATACACCATCGTCATGACAACCAAGCTAGCATCAAGTTTGAGGATCAAATGTGCCTAATGATTCACTTTTTAGTTGTTCTCTGATGATATCATTAAAAAGACTTTAAAAAATAAATAACATTAAAAATACAACACTTTAAAAGTGAAACATTTCTCATTTGCTATTAATAATATCTCATAAACTATTATTAATATCTAATGTGTTGGGGCGAGTACCGTCAGTTTTGGCAGGCGGTATTGGACTATGACCACTTTTCTGCTTCCTTTTTCTGGCAAGAGGGTTCTGAGAGGGGTCTCCCAAGACCACACCTTCTCTACTTGCTTGATGATATGCATGTAAAGTATGATTGATAGCTGTCTCGGTTGCCCCTAATTTTTTTAAACTGTTGGTCATATTGAGGGGTGTGGCAGGGGCGGAGTCAGGCATCAACCAAGGATGTCTGCTAAGCGAGTCAAGCGTCAATCTCTGGCTGGTATTAACTGTTAGGAGACCTTCAATAAGGTCTTTAGCTTGACTGCTGATATTACTCCATTCTGGATCATTGAGGGAAAAGGATCCTCTTTGTATATGATCAACTATTTTTTGTGTTGTCCAGGTGGGATCATAAAAGGGGGTGCGGCCACTCAAAAGGGTATACTACAAAGAGGTAGAAACAATAATGTTTTAACCACACCCCCATTAAGTAACTTACTAAAATGACTCCCAGACTCCAAATGTCACATGATTCTGTGTAGCCGTTGCTATGACGACCTATAACTTCAGGTGCACCATATGGTAGGGTATAACAGGGTGTCGTCAAAACTTGTGGGGCTTCAGGCAACACACGAGCAAAACCGAAATCAATAACTTTAAGGATAGCTTCGTCACCTTCTGTGGAGAAGAGAAGATTCTGGAAAAAAATAAGAAAGAAATGAAATATAAAGTTAGCACTTTCGTCAAGATTTTCCCAAAACTTGGACTATTAAATTTTAAACTTCACTTTTGTAAACCCTGTTATGTCCCAAAATAACATACAATAACATGAAAGTACGGCACACCATTTGTGTCAAAATATTTTGATGATTGTGGGAATGGTATTATCAGTGTTATCCTATACTATTATACTATTGCTAAACTCCACCCCAAAGACTATACCCTAAAGCACAGCCGTTTAGTCAGTATAGTGGCCACTCCCATTATTGCAATATGTAATTTTGACACAGATGGCACACCGTATGTAAATCCTCCATAAGCCACACCCACTTCTGGTTTAAGATCACGATGAACTACTCGTTTAGAATGCATAAAATGGACAGCTGAAACAAGTTGTCTGAAGAGAAAGCTCACTTGAGCCTCTGTAAAACTCTGGTTCTTTCTCAGTTGATCCAATAACTCTCCCCCTCTCAAATACTCCATTACTATGTATACATGGAGCTAAAAAAGGAAAGAATTTGAGTTAGAGTGAGTAAGAGAGAGTTAGAGAGAAAGAGAGAGAGAAAGAGAGACATTACCTTGTCTTGAATAACCTCATGTAAATGGACAATATTAGGATGACCTTGACATGATTGTAGTATCGTTACTTCTTTTACAGGATTGTGACGTCGACTAACAATTTTCACAGCAAACTCGTGACCAGATTTCTTCTCAATGCAAACGTGACATGTTGAGAAACTACCTGTTCCAAGTCGAGTTTTTGTGAGGGAGTATTGTTGGAGGAAGGGAGAGTCCTTGAGGAAAGGAGGAGGAAGAGAAGAGAGGACACTGTTTTGAGTGAAGAGAATAGGAGGCCCAATGAATGAGTAACCCTAAGATAAGAGAAAAGAGTTACAATAACAAAAGAGTCTCAAAAGTTTCTCACTCGGAATACTTCATTATGTTTTGTGATAGGAAGTCCTGGAGAATCAATGGGGTCTTGGTTTGTAAACTCTTCGGCAAAGTTCCCGACATCTAACTCACTACTGACATAAGGTTTAAAAGGTGGTGCAACCTTCTTGGCTAAAATGTCATCCCAGTTAAGAGATGAGAACCATTTGTGACTCTTGATTTCGTGAGCTCCGCCCGCTCCTAATCTTGTCATCTTATCTTTCCTCATCAAACCTAGGAGCAAACTTCGACAGGTGGGACTCAAATGTGATGGAATATATGGTGCCTCGTGTAGAATACGCCTAATTTAGAGAAGATTAAAATAGGTGGAGTTTTAGCCACACCCACCTTGATACCTCCTTCTGTGAATTATTTTCCCCAACCAATGCAAAAGGAGACTCACACGTCAACAATTCATGGAGGAGGACACCCAATGACCACCAGTCGACAACCATAGTATGACCATCTTCACCTCCTTGAATAATTTCAGGAGCCATGTATTCTACTGTACCACAATAAGAGTGTGCTACCTACAAATAGGAAGAGAAGGAACTACCCACGTTATTTATAGAAGGTGTGTACTTCATCTGGCTCCATTGTCTTCGACAGACCAAAGTCAGTGAGGATAATATGTCCATCTCTGTCGAGTAAAATATTCTCTAACTTAATGTCACGATATAAAATATTGAGCTGGGAGGGAGAGGGGGAGAGAGAGAGGAAAGAAGTAGATCTGATGATGTCATACTTCTTACTGAATGCAAGTGTTCTAAAGCTAGTGTTATTTCAGCTGCATAAATTCTCGAGGCAGACTCTGAGAATGGACCAATTTGATGAAGATGAGTAAACAGTTCTCCACCACATAAATAATCTGAATAAATCAACTAACTACTAATAAGAGCTAATATGACGAGGGACATACCCATTACTAGATGGAGTTTGGTCTCAGTTTGAAAGGCATAATGTAGAGTCACAAGAAAAGGGAAATCTCGAATAGCCTCTAAAACAGATCGTTCTGTGAGTGTATGCTCCATTACTTTCTTTTTTCTGATAACAGAAAGCTTCTTTAAAACCTTCATGGCGTAAAGCTGTCCTTTGTCGACACCAGTGACCTTGCGTGCCAGAAAGACTTTGCCGTATCCTACAAGTAATCAAGTAAATATACATAATAATTGTTGCTTCACCTCCAGTTCCTAAAACAGTAAGCAGTTCGAAGTCCTCGGGACCAATGGCTACTTGATGATCTGAGGAGCTTTCATATAAACAATAGTTACTAGCTTTAACATATCATTACCTCTACAGCAGAATAGAAGATCATCTACAGATGATTCGATTCTAGGCTTTTTCTCTTCGGGTCCATTAATTTCTTCCTGTTCTTCTAACATAACAAAGGTCTACTGGAAGCTTTTAAATAGTAAGATTTTGTGTTATCTCCTGAGTGATTGTAGACACACCTACTAAAAGAAGGGAAACTCCCTCGATGACTGACTTCGTACATGCTTGATCAACCAAATGCCACAAAATAATATGAATGAAATACAGCAGAAAATTGCCTGGAGAGCCTGGATGTCTTTGATACTACAGTTAGTATATAGTACTGATATCAACAGACAGTGTTAGTTGGTAATTCAATTCAACCAACTGTTTTTTCTTGTTTTTTGTTTAATTAATATAGAAAAAAATACAAATATTTCCAGAACAGCAGTAATCACAATCTAGTGATTGCTGTCATCATTACCAGCTGCAGGTACAACAATATTAGTGATACCAACACAAGATCTAAACCATTGTACCAATGTATGTCGCCATGATATATTCTATAAAATTATTACAAAAATCTTTTACCAAACATTTCAAATTATTACCGTTGTCTGCTGTTCTGTTGTCATCTGGAGTATTTCACCATTGCAGCTGTTTGTATCATTAGTAACATTACCACCTACGAAAATATATGAACATAATATAATATATCACCTAAAGAGATTATTCCAATTATTTACCTCTTGCTTGCTCTGTTGTTGGTGTCTGTTCAGCAGGTTCCTCTTCTCCGTCAGCTGGTAACCGATCCAGTGATGTCATGGAATTTCCAGTGGAGAGAGAAAAGTGAGATTGTTGAGGGGGTCTTCTCATCGGAACGTGGCCATGTTGGTCAAGTTCAGGAGGAGTAGGTGGATGAATTGAAAACTTAAAGATAAAAGATATACCAGCTGAAATTAAATAATCTAAATATTTTTTGCATTTGCTGACCTGAGAAGCAATGGACCAAGCTGAACTGGGTCTTTGTAAACCGTAATTTTCTAATATCTTTACACACTCAAAATGTCCTCTTTTGTGAGCATGATCACTTGGTTTTTCATTATTGTTATCTCTTTGACCACGATCAGCACCACGTCTGTATAATAGCATCATAACAATGATAATAAATTATTACAAGTTTCTTAGTTAGATTTGTCTGAACAACCAATACTAAAAGATCGTAATATTTTTGATGGTACAATTGTTGCTATGATTGACTCCATTTTGTCAAGTCAGAAAACTGGAGAGTTGGGAGAAGCTATGGTGCTGTTTAAAGATGATTACTGGAACTATACATCCCAAGCTATGATCTTTAGTATTGGTTGTTCAGACAAAATAAAGTCTGTCATATCCTTTATCAATTATAATAGTGTAGTTTTTTGATACCTCAGCAATAGTTGTACAATACCAGGTTGATTGGCGGCAGCTGCCCAATGAAGGGGAGTTGTACCAAGATTATCTGTTGCTTGAATATCACAACTATATAAATTGAGTGATTAGTTGGATCATCTGGAAATATTAAAATTTCTCTACCTTTTACAAGCTAGTAAAGCTCGGACACAATCTGCTGAGCTTTCAGCGCAAGCATAATGCAGAGGTGTCCTTCCTTTGACGTCCTTGAAATTAACTGCCAATGGACAAGTATCCAGTATAGCCTGTCCATTATTAGTTAGAAATATTAGTGTGTTATAACAATCTTACTTTAATGCATATTGGAGAGTAAGTAAGGACGGCATAGTTCAAAGGTGTACGTCCCTTTAAATCTTGAGAATTAACTTCAGAAGATGGTACAGAATTCAAGAGGATCTGAATGTGTTGTTGTTGCTCACACATCACTGCCCAATGTAATGGGACAAGACCTTCGTCATCCTATAAATAGCAATATAATAATACGATTTTAATTCATTGAGACTGTAACTGACTGGTTTGTTTTCGATGCCAAATGTAGCATACTTGGACAGATTTTTCAAGCAGGCTATATTAGGGGTTTTCATGGCCCAATGAAAGACAGTTCTATTCTGTGGATCACATATATGAACATTTGCTCTGTTCCTACAATATATTAGAATAATTATAACAGCAAGACTGTTTAAATACAGACTTTAGTAACACTTTAGCGACTTCAGGTTTAGCTTGATAGACTGCCCAGAGTAATGCTGTATGATGTGAATCATCCATTATATTGATGTCAGCTTCCATCTGAATCAATAACTAAATTGATACAGACAATGTAAAGATAATTTTAAAGTTTGTCTCTAACCTCACACATTTTTGGCTGGTTTCCTAAGACAGCATACATAAGAGGAGTACGTCCACCGTGGTCTCTGTGATCCACACCATATTTCATGACCTGAAACAAATATCATGTGACTATCACATGATTATCATGTACAACTGACTAGCTTCTTCATATACGAGGACTTGACTCCTTCCATTGCACATAAATGTATTTCATGGTTGCTCAAATACTGATTGTCTTTCCTTAAAGGTACTGTGTTGTTTTCATTCAGTTGTCTTACACCAGTCAAATAAACAGATGAAGCTTGGTTGTCATAGTAACCTGGAAGTTGTGGAGGAATTTGTTGTTGTGGATGTGGAATGGGTGGCAACAACCGACGAGGCATATTTGCCTGTGGAATAAGATCTGACTCGTGTGTTATTGGGTTAAAATTAAGAGGTTGAAGTGCTCTCATTTGTCTCACTGATGTGTAAGGTAACATAAAACGATTAAATTTGAAAACTATATCATTTTAAACTTACATTGTGGTTGTAGAGTTAGTCGTCCAGGTTTAAAATCTACATGAATTATATATATAACGCATTATAGTTTATACTTATAGTCATTTTGTTAACGTACTAGGATCAAATGTATCTCTACTCTCTTCATCTGTGTCTGAATCATTACTGGTTGTTGTATATAGATTTTCAGCTGGACCACGATGTGGTGTATTAGATAAAGGTTTTATTAGTTGCTTAGGTGGTGACTGAGGCTTGTTGACTGATTTCTTGGTTCTTTTGGGGTTTTCTGATTTCCTTCGTCTCCTTTTTTGCTTTTTCTTGTCTTGAGATGAAGAAGATGACAGAGAAGAATTACTAACTCTTTTCTTTATATTATCATCTCCAATACTAGCAGAGGAAAGTGGCAACGAGACATGATTAAAACTCTTTTCACATTCTCTTCCAGCTGCAGTTGCTACAGCACTAGCAGGAGAGGTTGGTGGTAGCGAAGGTATCACTTGAATTACTTTTGAACCAGCTGTTCTATGATTTTGAGGTGTTTTATTCAGCAAAACAGAATTAGATTGTGAATTTGTCTTGGTATCCATCTCCTTGTCGACTGTCCCTTTTAAAAGAACATTCTTTACAATGTCTTTGGTTTCTGGTTCTTTATTAACACGTTGTGGAGACTTTGCAAGACCCAGCATAGAAGGTTTGTGAGATGGAGAAGGTAAACTATGAGGAATATCTTTTAATGGAGGAGGAGGACACTGGAGAGGTTTCACTGTCTCTATTTCACTCTCTGAACTAGATTCTACAAATTAAAGATTACATTATATGTATTCTAATTGCAGTCACTTTTACCATTATCACTGGAAGACAAGACTAGTATTGCTGTTTTCTTATTGCTAGTCTTACTGGTACTCGTCAAAGGATCAGGAGAAGCCTTGTGATATAAAGACTGTAAGTAAAACTTTAAAATCAAATACTTACTTGAGGTAATGAAGTCTTTTTTAATGGTGTTATTGGCAGTAAAGTAATAGGTCTGATATTGCTTGGTTTCTGAATGGTTAACTTGGCTGAGTTCTGACTGATGTCAGGTTTTGGAAGCGTAGTTAGTTCAGTTGGTTTCTGGTTGGTTGAAAGAACAGGTTTCTGACCCACATCATTGACTGGATGAACAGATTTCTGACCCACATCATTGACTGGATGAACAGGTGTCTGACTTGTATTATTAATTGGAATAACAGGTTTCTGACCCACATCATTGACTGGATGAACAGGTGTCTGACTTGTATTGTTAATTGGAATAACAGGTTTATCTGGTGTCTGCTCTGTATCATTAATTTTTTCTACTTCCTTATCAACTGGAAGATCAGGCATGTTCAGACTTTCATTCCTACAAGTAATTAAATTATTTATAAATGAAGTTTGAAATAAACAGATTATACTTACTTTGCCATGACAGCTGGACTAGTGGACTTTGATAACATTTGTGCTTCTATTTGCTGTAGCTTAGACACCATTTCTTGAGATTTTGTAGTTAACTTTTCATATTTTTTATCACCAATCATGACAGACGAGCTACTTGTTACTTCTAGGACAGAGTTAGCATCAACACCACATTCTTGAGCAATGGTTTTCTTCAACTGCTCAATTATGGCCATATTTTTTCCAAGTGAAGTAGACAATGATGGCACAGTAACTGGTGAAGAATAATTCTTGCAAAATTTAAATGTTTGACAAAACTGCAAACATTTTTTCACAGTTGTAAAATTTGCTTTATCCATTGGAACAGTAGCGACTAAAACTGTACGACAGTTACCAAAAAAACTCGGATACAACAACTGAGTAAGCGGAGATGATAAACACACTTCTGAGCCTTTTTGTATATTACCAGAGCTCACTTCAGCTAACGCTGTATGCAATGCTGCCAATCCAACATCATCACATGTAGAAGGATCATTGTAATGGGTTTGTATGCAATGTCCTGCTAAATCTACAATAGTAATATGAGATGCAACAATTTGAGAAGTCTGTAGATCCTTTGAACTGTTCATAAACTCAATGTTATATTGAAATATAGCGTGTGTGCTATGTGGTTTGTATTGCTGAAGTGGGTTTGCTGTTGGTTGTTTGATTTCTAAATTCTTGTTTTGTTTGATAGTTCCTGTTGCATTTCTCATGAGATGTGCTTTCTCGACTAGCTTTACGACATCTTGAACAGAAGAAAGAGGTTGTTGAGCTGCCTCTGGTATGAAATAAATACCGTCACTTAACTCTGTGACCTTCATATTTCTCTTCTTTGTGTCTAGAAGATCAGCCACTCTTCCATCATTGTACACATGGTAGAAACTACCAATGACTGAAGCAACTGCCTCTTTCCTTTTCAAATTAACTTCCATCAGCTGCTCCATACATCGCACTATAATCCCTCTTGCTTCTGAGTTGACTCGAGACTGTCCTGCAGTACCCATCACAGTATGTGTCTTACCAGTATATGGCAACCCATAAACTAATATAGTTACATTGTGACCATTTAGTACATCCTCAACCCACTCTGATAGACTCTCTGAATAAAATTCTGCATGAGATGCAGATTCTCCTAGTATTCTGTCCACTTTGAATTGGTTTTCTTGTGATTCACCTACCAAAGTTTGTCCATCATCCTCAATGTGCCAAGCTTTCTCTTCTTTGCAAGGTTTACATCTCAATACCAATTTTTGGGCTGCAGAAATGCCAGAAAACATTTTGTTTACAATTTAAGTGATAAGGGTGGTGCTCAAATTGGAGGTGGGGCTCAATAATAGAGGTGGGGCTGCTATAGTATTATTATATTATTAACTACCGGTATTGAGTAAGCAGTAGCTCGCGTGCTGATAAAAACTATGTCAATTGTTGTTAACATTCCTACTTGGATTGAAGAGAACAAGTCTTCTTTCTTACCTCCAGTCTGCAACAAGTTGATGTAAGTATTTTTCAGTATAAGAGCGATAATTAGGGAAGTCTACAGTTACAATAACCAATTACTCATAGCTAGCATGGCTTCTTGTAGCTAGCCAGCTGGAGGAGACAACAGCTTCCTACACTGACAATATTTCCCTTGTTTTTCTCACTGTCATAACATTCTTCTCTTGTGGTTCTCTTATATTAAGGCACGGGGATGGTCAGTTAAAGATCATGTATATTGGTGGTCCTAATCAACGTAAGGACTACCATATCGATGAAGGAGAAGAAGTAAATAAATTCATATCATTGTCATGGTATTAGAGTAATGTCTTTCTCTCTGATAGTTTTTCTACCAGTGTCAAGGTGATATGATACTGAAAGTAATTGAGAAAGGTGTCCATAAAGATGTTGTTATCAAAGAAGGCGAAGTAAGTTGTTTAATAAATAAATCTAGTATCGTGATGCTTCAGGTTTTCTTGTTGCCAAGTCTTGTGCCTCATTCTCCTCAACGTTATGAAAATACCGTCGGACTTGTAAGCCTGAATTCAGTTTGTTTGTGTTGCTATGGCAACTGATTGTAGGTGATGGAGAGGGAAAGGTCAATGGATGAGATAGATGGACTACGATATTATATCGATGGGACAACGGACATTTTGTGGGAGGAATGGTTTCATTGTTATGATCTTGGGACACAATTAGGACCCTTAATTAAAAAGTAGATAATTATGATTATATGAATGGTTGATCGTATTGTTTTAGATTTTTTGCTTCTGATGAGTACAAAGCAGGTCTACCACCTCCTGGTATGTAGAATAGTGTTTTTAATGTGTAGAGATTTATTTTGTCTCAAGGAAAAGTGTTTCCACCTCCTCCTGTTGTACTGGACACAACTAGCTCTTTAATGCAGCCGTTTAGTCTTAAAAAGGTTCATATTATTATGTAATTGTAGCTTTGAAATTGTGTTTTTAGTGGCTAGAAGATAATGCTGATGAAATCAAAGTTAATGGTAGCAAGTTACTGTTTGAAAATGATGGAGAATTTAAGGTACATCTTATGTTCAATGAAAAGATATTTACAATTCTTATCATTTCAGTATTGTGTTTGGGGAGAGGGGACAATGGAAGAAGGTCAAAACCCAGGTGAAACGTTCATCTGGCAACTGGTTAGTCCAGTTTAAAACTTGTTTTTATAAGCTGTTACAGGAAGGTGAAGCTGATGTAAGCTGTGATCGAGGCACAGCTATATTGGGACCACAAGACTGTGTCCTGATTAAAGCTGGAGAAAAGTAAGTGAATAAAAAATGATGAATTTTATTTTGGTATGCTAGATTCTCCATCAAGAGAAAAACTGGTGCAATTGGTATTACTGTCACAACTGATCCACTAGCTAACAAATCTATATCCTGACAATGTATTCCGAGAAAACTTGTGTTCTGTGAATATAATTAATATGATTTGTATTTTTTTAGAAAAGCTAATAAATAAAATATTATAAACTAGCAATCATTGTAATTTCCAATTACTTCTCGCTGACACTATTCTATTTAAGTTTCTTCCACCGTGGTACTTCTTCAACCCCTGTCATTAAACTCATAATGAACTCAAACACCAGAGAACATATCACCCAAAAAGGCGCATACTCTAATGTTATAACTCCATATAAGTTGTAATTGTAGTGAGAATAATCCCACGAATTAGCACCAAACGATTTCAACAATACACCCCAAGAGAATTCCCACGCGTAAGTAATCAATACATATGCCATTATTCGAAATATCAAAGAGATATCATGATTGATAAGATAAAAGTAGACTGGTTCAGCAATTAAAAATGTCCCCAAGCCGTAAATCAGAAAAGACCAGAGTGATGAGTGTCCAGTTAGGGTCAGATCACCTGATTCACACCACTTCCATAAACTAGTGAATAATACTTCAATAAAGATACCATGAACACTCCAAAAATAGAGCCTTTGTTTCCAAGGCAACATGCTTTATGAAAGTCCAATAACGCCCACGCACACAAATATTCAATTAAAAGTAGCCACGCCTCTTTACCATGGCAGCTCCAAACACTGCTACAAGTACGACAAAAACTACAGAACTATCTGATGCAGAATTTCGCGCTACGTTCTCCATCCTTCCCCATGTTCTTAAACTGACAAAGTCACTCTACAACAATGCCGACACTCAGACCATCCACCAAACAGTATGTCCTCCTCACTTACCAGTTGATATATTAAATACTTGTGACTCATCTTAGCTACTGGGATTGTTACATTACTTATTTTATTTATATGTTATGTGTAGTCTGTAGAACTTAACGCTCAGCTTCAAAAATGTCATCAGGTAGTTGATGCAACCACTGCATTAAATCTCTCTCCTCATGAACAAATTCTACTATTGGAGAAGAAAAAACATTTATTAAAAGAGAAAAGGTTAGTAATACTTACTCTCTCATGTTAACATGTCTCCTCTCCTTTAGCTCCTTAATAACACAATTTAAAGATATGGACATATTAATAAACTGAGTTATAATTAAATAATTAATTTAATTAAAAACCCCTATAATAATCATTTAATAATTATTACTTAGAGAGTTGGTTCACAACATAAAGAGAAGGTCCATGTTCTTTTCACCAGTGCCTGAGTAGAAATAGCCAAACTGAGGTGTGTCAGGAATATGATATGCCACTAGACCAAACCATTTATGATTTCTTAGAGTTAACACAGCACCACCATCATCACATTGTAAGCTCCATGAACCTAGGAATGGATAAATGAACTTAATGGATGGATGTTTAAATAAATGGAGGGAAAGAGAGAGGGATATGATTACCTTTAGGGATATCTTGGTCAATGCTATCAAGAAAGTCGATGGAGTTAGTTATTGTCTACAAAAAAGATCTAACTGCTTCATTTATACAGTAATTTTACCTTGTTGCCATCTTCTTCCACAGGTTCCTTAAAGTGATAATAATAGTTGAGTTGTTTAGCTTCACCTAAAGTCAGGCCTATGTTATAGTAATACAATGTGCATTAAGCTACTGTAAAGTACCTTGAAACATTTTGTTTAATATTACTTCATGGAGAGGTGTTCTAATGTAAGCTCCCCTGGGAACTACAGCTGTTTCATCATCTATTCGTGCTACTACAGCTGCCAGACGATCCTCTTCTTTCATTTCAACCTGGGTAAAGGGGTAGCATAGACTATTTGTCTTTGTAATACTTACTGTTGTTGTTTTTTCCTCTTCTCCTTCTCCCTCTCCCACACGATTTGTCACTTTATGTTCAGCAATGTAGGAGGGGTCACCAGTAAATCGACCTTGTAAACGTGTTGACTTTACACGTAAACCCTCGTCAACATGAGGCAAAAGGTTCCACTCCATACAGTCATGACTAAAGAGAGAGGATGGAAGTTGGTAAATATTGGTGTAATACTAACCTGTACAGTGCCTTTCGACCTCTTATTTCATCCCGTCCAATACCATGTATTATGTAATAGTCATTTTTAATCCCTCTAATAATTCCCCAAAACTTGACACGATGAAACTTGTACTGTTGTTGGACAAGTACAAGTGAAGATTGCAAACTGGCCTTCTTTTCTACACTCAATATAATTCCACTAGAACTGAGATGATCTAAATTTTGCGGGAGTCCCTCACTGTCCATATTTGTCTAATGAAAAAAGAGGAAAGCTAATCTAATGGTTACAGTGGGAAATCAACCTTTTTTGATGTTCAGAAATAGTAACCATAGTAACGAGCCACACCCAGAATAGATAAATGGGTACCACGTGTACTTTAACTTACAACTCCACCTCTGAATCCTTACAGTTCTTTATTTGCATAGCTTTCGCGGCCTGCCTACAGTCATAATATTGTGTGACACACCACGCAAGCAGAGTAGACGTTTTATTTCTAACAGACCATTTGTACTCAGAACTCTCAAGATCATCAACAATGCCCGAGTCTGGAAGCAATGCTAAGATGGCTATCCCTGATGACATTCGTCACCTCAAAGATTTTCCTCACTACGACACCTCCTTGCATGATAACCCCAAATTCAGACGACATCTAAATGCATGGGCAAGCAAAACAGAGAAGGTTAGTCACTCACAAAGTAGAGGAGAAATTGAAAGAACGTGATTATCATTGACAGGAACTATTGTTTAGCGCGTTATATATTACTTATTTTCACCTTTTATTAGCTTTTTACTGTGTTGGATGCATTAGCTAATAGTTTCACAGACTTCCACGCTGCTGGTGTCCAACAACACGAAGCAGCTACATCTATTATGAATGGACTACAAAGAATGTCTGAATTGTTAGAGAACACATCACCCACCATTACAGAACCCCTGAACAAGGTATGTATGTCAACTTACAAGTTGTTTACTGACTAGAAAAGGTCGCTACACTCTATAATCTTATCAAGTCTCTTGTTTGATATAGTGTCGGTAATGTGATTTATATTAGGTGTCTTTACCAATGCTATTCATAACAGAACCACTCAGGGTCGAATTAATCCTACACTTTACTCTACCACGCCTTGTTAAACTTCTACAACATCAATAGCATACCACAGAATGGTAGTATATGGTCATGATTCTGATGGAAGCTTTACACACTCTATGCTTTATATATCAGCTGTATTTAATGTTCATATAATTGTATTAGTTTCTCTTTGTTGTCAAATATTATACGTTCTCCCCATTCCCTGTAAGGATAAGCCACCTTAATAATGTCCACAACTTGTGCACTTGATAGGTCTTTGAACTAACCTCTGAAATATTTATTATAAGAGAAAGTTGGGGGGTTTCTGGTGACCTTTTACTTCCTTACATTAAAGCCATAATTACTTTCAGAATAATTATATCAATCATGTCATGATAATAGCAGTGTTGTTAATTACTGGTATTATAGACACTATCTATCTATCTATCTATCCATTCAACCATCAGTTCATTTGGTCATCCATTATCCATTAATCTATTAGCCATCTCTCAATTCATTTTTTTAATTCACTAAAACTAACATGTATCATTTGTTTACAGTATTAACTAAATCATTGCACAATAGAGTTTAAATCTATAGAGAATAGATGTTATGATATGAACTTAACTATAAATATAACTATGTCATTATGAACTCTGTCATGATATTATTATGTACTCTTTGTTCTCTCTCTCTCTCTCTCTCTCTCTCTCTCTCTCTCTCTCTCTCTCTCTCTCTCTCTCTCTCTCTCTCTCACACACACACACACACACACACACACACACACATCTAGTTTACTGAGTCACTAAATAATATGTGGTATTATTACGAGACATTTCTTGGACAGACACAGATGTTAGTAGTAGATCCAATTAGGAAAATGGCCAAACAGTTTTCCATCCTCAAGGTCAGTTAAAAATAATAAGGCACTGAGAAATACGTCAGTCATCCAATCCAATGTATGTATATTGTGTAACAGTGTGGTATTTACAATGTATGTATATTGTGTAACAGTGTGGTATTTACAATGTACTACATGTAGTAATACTACATGTGTTTTGATTGTAGTCATTGCAACAACTCGTCTTATGCTCCACTAACTCATTAACACTACAAATTTCATGTTTCAGTAAACAGTTAATCCTTATATGGGTCCTATAATACAATAATACATTATTATCATTTTAATTACTACATCGTCTCTCTCTCTATCACACACACACACACAGGGGATCTATGAGGAGTTACAGCAATATCGTAAGGAATTTATACAAGCTGCTGATCAGATGTGTGCTTGTCGACATGTTTCTAAACTAAATGATGTAAGAACTGATAACAGATGTTGTTATGACCTTATTTATTATAATGGCTGTTCTCTTACCATCTCACCTTTCTTACCATCTGTTTAATACTCTCAATATATATATGACATCCTTCCTTTCTTTATATGGATACTATATGAAAACATATCATATATCATAGACACACATGAAGAGTTCATCCATCCATCTATTCATCTATCCATTAAATTATCCATCCATCCATCCATTCATCTGTCCATTAAATTATCCATTCATCCATTCTTATAGAGTCAACAATTCCAACAGTTAGCTGAGATCTGTTATAATGCCCGGAGGACATATCAACTGGTATTGTCCAAATACTTAACATGTTTGAGAGAGGCACATACTACAGACATGGTACATAAATTATATTACATATATGTCATTTAACACCATATAAATAATGTGTATAAAACGTGTGTAAAATAATCCACAAATATTGTGTGTTGTTTAGTCTTTATCATTCTCCTTTTAAAGTAGAATAGTCGGTGATTATTTCATATTATGAGCAGCTGTTAGTTCTGTGTACGATATATTATTGAAATGTGATATTATTTGTACTATAGTTGGCTCAGTGTCAGATACTGTTACTGATATATGATATTATAAATTCTATCTGTTCTATCAAAATTTTGTTTATTTATAGACTAGTTCCATATGTGGTTATATGTGTACATGTCTGTGGTTTTTAAACATATATTTTATTGAATTAATTGTGGTAGTGATCTCATTTCTTTCCTTGTTATTAGATGGGCATGTTAAGACGATTGCTTGAACATTTTCTAAGTATATATTCGTATCACAACTATTGTGCTGGAGTAAGTATGAGCAATTATAATACATGATAATATTAGAATGGTACTATTTATATGGATAGTGTTTTATTACTAATTAGTCTGTTTTGTATGGGTATATTTCCATAATTGTCTGGTAAACATATCCTACTTTATATTGTGGAATGGTGTTAATTAGGAGGGTCATCCCCTCATTAGGAAATGATGACATTCCTGGACAGATTTGCCCTAACAAAAACAGGAATATATGTCAGGAAATTGCCTCTAATTTTTTTTTGTTTAGTTTACTCTTATACATTGTTTTCTTTTAGCAAATGAAAGATTTAGAAGGTTATCTAAACGATCTCTTTGGTATGACGAAAGAATGGACGTTATTTTATACTGAGGAGATGGAAACTTGGAATGAATTACAACGTCATGTTAAGAAAATTGTCACAACTGATCATATTCATCAAATAGAGTCACTACCAACTGGAGCTTGCTTCAAGTAAGAGAGTGCTAACAATATATATTATTTATATTGATATATTGTAGAGTAATGAACAAGGTGAAATCTAGTAAAAAAATTGGACCACATGCCACTCCAACCTCAGGTAAACTCCATTAATTCATTCTCCATTTATTTATCCATTGATCTTGTTACTTGTTCTTCTGTTATTGTAGCTATTCCAATGGCAAGAGCTGCTTCAGATCAACCATTTCTAACAGCATCTTCTGTCCCTGTTCAACCAACAGAACCAGTTAGAATTGATTCTCCTGTCATACCTCAAAAGCTACCTCTTGAGTCACCAGTGAACACTCCGAAGATGACCTCTCTAAGAGGATTTAGTACTCCAATATTTCCAGAGTCTGAGATACAAGTTAAAAAACCAGATTTTCATCAGCGGCTCAAGTTAATGAGATCAAACTCTGATGCAGACATACTTGGAACTGAAACACCTGTAAATGATGGTCTTGTTCAACTTAGTAATGACACCGAACTACATGAGACAGATACTTTAAGGAGGCGTAGTCAATCTATTGATGAATTAATATTGTCAGGTAGTGAAGAAGATAAAGAGGCAAGTCTAGATACAGCTGCTAAGAAAATTGAAGAGGCACTTGGTGATAGGAAAATGACAAAAAGTGGCAAGCCCCTTCTTGCCATTTTGAACAATTTACGACGTAAGGATAGCAGAGAGCGATCAAAGAAAAGAAGGAAACGTATGACAAGCCTTGATGAGAGTGAGAGAAGTCGCTCTGGGAGTACCACTCCTGTTGAATCTCCAAGTGTTGAAAACAGTCCTTTTAACAATCGGAAAAAACATAGTTTGTTAAAAAAGGCTCGAAATTCTCTCACAGTGTTTCGTCATGATGGCGATACAGAAGACGTTGAATCTTTTGAAGGTCGAGCTTCGGCAGAAGGTGGAAGTAGCATCAGTAGTGGAGAACAAGTCTTAGATACTATTTGTGATGTTACACCTGTTGTGACAAGTCAAAGATCAAGGTAAGCTGGTTCATATAACTGGTTTATATACCAAGTTTGACTGGTTTGTGTCTCTGTTTTAGTGATGGATCATTACAATCTCCACCTTCACCGAGTGTTGTTCCAATCTCTCCTCGTCCAAAAGATGTTAATTTTCAACAATTGATAAACCCCACCCCTTCATCATGGACTAAATCCGGTTATCTCATGTTGAGAATGAAATTACCAAATAATACATATGCCTGGACCTACATGGTAAGTGACGTTTTTCTCATCTGTCCATTTTTCATCTATCTGTCCATTGTTTGCCTATCTATCTGTCCATTTTCCATCTATCTGTCCATTTTTTGCCTATCTATCTAGTATTGTGTTGTTGATAAAGAACGTGGACAGCTCATGATACAAGAACAGAGTCTCCCAGAGCCACGCCCACTAGAGGATCTTATGCTCTGTACTACTAAACCAGGGACTCCTGATTTTATTGATAGAAATTTTTGTTTTCGTGTCATTTCACCATCATCTGAACACTTGTTTCAAGCACTGGGAGAGACTGATATGTTAGCATGGATATCGGCTATACAGGTACGTTAGTAGTGGGTGGAGTCAAAGTACATGTAACAATGTTAATTGTGATATTATAATATATTGCCACACCCACTGTAGGAGGGTATTGAACATGCTATTAAACATGGAGATACAGTACGTTCATTTCCCACGTCTCCTATATTAGAGTGATATTGATTAATTTTAGGGTAGTCGTGCCCGTGTGAAAAAGTCTAAAGAAGATGAAGAAGTGGGCGGAGAATTGGTCCCAAACGCTATGAAATTAATACTTAAAGTGCCTGGTAACAAGCAATGTGCTGACTGTAATAGTACAGGTTTGTAAATCATGTGACATGTCATGTGATATCACTCTTTCCCTACACAGATGTACAATGGGCTAGTATTAATCTTGGTATTGTGTTGTGTATAGAATGTTCAGGTGTTCATAGAGCTCTTGGCGTCCATGTATCTAAAGTTCGCTCATTAAACCTCGACAAATGGAACCAATCCAATGTTAAAGTCAGTAATACTATATATATAATATGTCATGTGCTCACGTATTGTCCAACAACAGTATTACGTATATTTTAATGTACTTTTGTACATGTACTGCTTTTAATATCGAATTCCTTTTAGTTCATGCAGTCTCAAGGTAATACCAAATCTAATGCTTATTATGAAGCTCGTCTGGGAAAGACTGGCACTCACTCTGATATTCATAAACCTCCTGCAAATGCTGCCAAGTAAGTTGTCCAGGTTTATTGATTACTCTCTCTCTCTCTCTCTCTCTCTCTCTCTCTCTCTCTCTCTCTCTCTCTCTCTCTCTCTCTCTCTCTCTCTCTCTCTCTCTCTCTCTCTCTCTCTCTCTCTCTCTCTCTCTCTCTCTCTCTCTCTCTCTCTCTCTCTCTCTCTCTCTCTCTCTCTCTCTCTCTCTCTCTCTCTCTCTCTCATCAGATCAGAGAGAATGCAGTTTGTTCAACTAAAATATGTGACCTTAGCCTTTGTTCCTGAGCTAACAGCTCATTAAAATATTATTAATTGTTAGACTTTGTTTGTCTCTTGTGTTTTATCTAATTAATTCTTTTTATATCAACGTACACTTATACATGAACAGTATATATTATCATATATTATATTATTATTATTTAAATATTGTTAACACCATCTGATCAATTGTTATTAGTAATTTAGTATTGAATTATTGAAGCAGCAAAAACACAGTAGAGAACATATTATTAGACAACATGTAAAGACAGTAGTCTAATGATGTCTGTTTCTTTGAGAGAGGGGTTGGTATGTTTGACTATATAGAGACATTTACTTTGATGCAAATTTTATATATTTAGATTCTAAATTAAATGACAGAAATGGTCTAATTTAAGTATAACGTTTCAATGGAGAATTACTGCCAAGCCTCTTTATATAACACAACTCAATTTTCCTGCCAAATTGGCTACAAAATTGATAAATGTTCCAATATACTTAATTTTGTCAATGAAAATAACTTACCATGTCTTCATATGATCTGATTTATCATTAGTTCTTTTATGGTATATTTTACATTCTTATTAACTACAGTATAAGTGCTAATAAGACGTTATGACAACATGGTATTAGCTGTTGGCATCCAAGTTAAGTCTACAGAATGTATCATTATAACCATTCATGGTAGAATATCCGTAGTACGTGCAAAGTTTACTGTGGCTTCCTGTGTGGGAGTGATGAAACATAAAAGGGAGTGATGTCAGAATTGTCATTATTTGCAATTTTTGTACATTTGGTGCAAGCTCAGTTAGAATGATAAAACTTATCTTACTAGTTTGTATTCAGCTCCTGCTATTATGTGAAGTAAGTTCTACTGTTACTAATAATGGTTTCCTAATTCATCTTTTCTTTTAACTATAGCATCTTCAAGCTCAAACATATCGTTTGGAGTTACAATTGTATACTTACAGTAACCCTAATAGTTGGAATGATCAACAGATTTGTTGTGATATAGGTAGCATCTCAAAAACCTGTTATGCTCCGTGTGAAACAATGTTCACTATCTGTTTACGAACTGGTAATACTAGTCACACTGATGATTCTTGTCCGTGGTCAAATCATATTAAAAATTCAGGAATAGTTAGTGGAGGAGATAATTTGACATTTACAGATTCTGTAGGTACTCTCAGTAATCCTATTGTATTTGAGGGCAACAGTATTCCTCAGGTAAAAAAAAAATTAGTGAAAATTAAAATACCAATCATTTCTGTTCTTAGGTTGGAGTACAAGTATATTTCAAAGTAGAAGATAATGATTTAGGATGCTTTGATGATGATCTGTGCCAAAATGTTGTTGATCTTATTGATAAGATATTCGTAGAAGTTCCCTTGGTAACAAGTACCATGACGACTTCACAGGAATACTCAGGGGACAACGGTGTAGCCACTATAAACCTCAGTTATAAATTAGTCTGTGCTAACAATAATTATTATGGGGTTGACTGTTCTGTCTTTTGTGAACCTCAAGATAATGATACTGGACATTATACATGTAATCCTATCACTGGTGCTAAAGAATGTCTACCAGGGTTTGTTAATCCTAGTACAAATTGTATTTGTACTGCTAGCAATCCTAACTGCTTATTAACCAGTACAACTGTAGAGAAAACAAGCATTCAACCTATTTCTACTATTCAGACTGGTATTCCACCTGGTTCAACTAGTCAGATTGGTATAGCTATTATAACAACATCCATTGGAATAGCAAAGACACCAGAAATATCGGCTGTGATCATTACTACTTCATCAATAACTACAAAATTAACCCAAACATTAATTAGTACAAGTCTTGATCTCACAGTCACTGGAAAAAGTTCGCATGTAAATGTGCAAACAATAGGTGGATTGTCACCAAGTACAATACTTGATCCCACAATTGTTGGAGGAGGTAATGAATAAATAATAAGGCCACACCTTCCTGTCTATATAAGATACTGCATTGTATGACATCTATGATCAATTATAAAACCTATGACCTTAATGTGTTAATGTGCAACATTTCTTTCTCCTTTTACAGGAGCACCTGGTGATACACAAGTCATCATTGGTATCGTTTTGGCTACCTTATTTGTCTTGTTACTAATTGGTGCAACGATAATTATATTTGCCCTCTTAATATCCCGAGGGAGAAGACTTGCAAAGACCGGCTCATTGCCAGGTTAGTGTATGTATAATATAATTTATAACTATAGTACAACACCTATATTTATTTCATAACACTCGATGATGTTGTGGTTATCTGTAATTGGTTATTGTTTAATTCAATTTTCCTTTCATCCAGGTGCAGTCAATGGCACACTCTCAAATCATTATTATTCATCGGTTAAAGATCCTGAGTTAAAGGGAGTGAAATCACTAGACAATCCTATGTACGGAGGAGAACCAGATAATATAGATCAGAAAACAATTAATGAACATACTTATGAATACCTATCAACTCCTGCAACTAATGTATTAAGTAGTGGAAGTTATGAAGATATGCATCCTGGTAATGAGCGTATCAGTCCCACTCAATATGGTACTTTATATGAGACTCCGTTTGACGGAGCTAAACTTGAAAAAGACCAAGACAACACACAGCCTTCAATTGATATTCATTTAGATAACGAGCTCTATGGTTCTGTTGGACTAACTAATAAAGAGATGTATGAAGTTCCTTTGGACAGTCATCCACAAGATTATGAAGAAGCTGTCTTTAGTCCAACTAATACAGTTGACTCCAAACAGAGTTATACCCTGCAGAATGCTCTGTATTCTCAAGGCAAGAGAGCTTCTAGTCCCACAGATTATGAGGAACCAGTTGTTAGTCCTAGTCCAGTAGGTAGACAAGAAGACAACATTTATGTCTCAATGAATTATTCTGATAACACATGTACAGTACCTGTTGAGCCAACTTCAGCTGAAGAATTTACAATTTATGAAATACCCAAACAAGCCAATAAACATGATCTGCCATGGAAGAAATAAATTTAATTATTGAACAGTAAAAATTTAATAATATTATTATTACTAATAAAATGAGAAAGCATATACAATATATGGTATAATTGAAATCCAAGAAACCTTTAAATGCACTGATTACTTCTATATCAATTTTGACTTCTGTTATTGTTTCTCTCCAGTTAGTCTGAAGAGTTGACAATGAATAAAATGTTATTTTGTATTCAACTTTTATTCTTGTTTATAGTAAGTTTAACTTTCTGCTTCTGTGATGTGTTATCTGTGGACACTTCTGTACAAATCACCACTGTTCCAATTGCTACACCTGTGGACACCTCTGTACCAAGTATCACCGTTCCCATTGCTACAACTGTAGACACCTCTGTACCAAGTATCACCGTTCCCATTGCTACAACTGTGGACACCTCTGTACCAAGTATCAACATTCTGATTGCTACATCTATAGACACCTCTGTACCAACTACCACTGTTCCCATTGCTACACCTATAGACACCTCTGTACCAACTACCACTGTTCTAATTGCTACACCAGTGGACACCTCTGTACCAACTACCACTGTTCTGATTGCTACACCAGTGGACACCTCTGTACCAACTACCACTGTTCCCATTGCTACACCTGTGGACACCTCTATACAAACTACCACTGTTCCCATTGCTACACCTGTGGACACCTCTATACCAACTACCACCGTTCCTATTGCTACACCTATAGACACCTCTATACCAACTACCACTGTTCTGATTGCTACACCTATAGACACCTCTGTACCAACTACCACTGTTCCAATATCCACGAGAAGCATACCAGTTAACATTTCAGAGCTGATAATTGCAGTGTCTACAATAACTACAGTTATAATAGTCTTGTTCATAGTAACTGGTTTGGTTTGCACTATTTATTATAAGTACAGAACACCACACTCAACCACTGAACAAGAAGATACTCCTATTATGGTCACAGATATATCATTAGCTGATAACGAAGCTTACCATGTACATGTACAAGAGAGTCATATACCACTGACTAATACTGAGGTATATTACATCAATATACAAGAAACTGATATACCAGTGGCTGACAATGAAGCATATGATATGAGAACAGCTGCTACAAATATTGCAACTAATAATGAAGACTTATTATATGATGAGATTGTGATTATTACATAATTAATTTTTTATCAAAATTAATGTTACAGGAAGTACAGGCGGAAGTCCTTTCTAGGCAATTATTATTGTATAGCAATGGAGCAAAAATATTTAGTGACAGTGCTGTTCTTTCTAAAAGTGGTACGCCAAACAAGAAATAATTGAAATTATAATAATATATAAACAATTCTTCTCTTTTCCTACAGTTTATACAAAGTGCCAGTGGAACTTACAATCTCCAGTTTCAATTCCATCACTACAGCAATCCTGGTGGTCGTGCAGAAGGAGGGTGCTGTGATTATTATTGGTGTATTTATACAACCTGTGATACTAACTTTGAAATATGTCTACGAAATGGAGGTACATCTCACAATAATAATGATAGCTGTCTTTCAGGTACTACTCTTAATCCTGGTGATGTTGGTGGAAATGATATTAATTTTGGTAGTAAAATAGGTCAAATTAATAATCCTTTCAGTTACAGTGGAAGTACAATATTGCAGGTATATGATAACTGTAGAGTTGTAATTGTTTAACAATAACTAAAACTAAAACCATTTTTGTAAAAGGGAAATCATTATTGTTAACAATAACAAAACTATAACTAAAATTAGTTAGAAATCATTAACAAACAATAACTAAACAAAAATTGCAGCTCTGTACTAGTAAAATAAGAAAAAATTATTAACACGTTGATGTGTAAACAAGGTGCATAGACCTATTGAGTGGTCAAAGAACTTTTACAATACCACAAATCATCACCTGACTTGGCTGTTTATATGAGGATTTATTTGTTTCGTTCAAAAGGAGAAGAACATTATAAAGGAAAAAGAGTCAGCTTTGGCAAAGTCAAAAAGGTCCCAATGTAATTTTACTTAAACATTTGACATTGTACATTTGGCACTTAAATGTTATCCTTTAAAATAGACTTTCATCAATAACAATAACAACGATTTGATTCACTAACAATAACTAAAGCAAATACTCACATCAATTTTGTGAACAATCTATAACAAAAACTAAAATTCAAACAAATTTTGTACAATAACAATAACAGTAACTAAATACAAATTCAATACTTTTACAACACTAGTGAAAATCATAGGTTTTAAATTAATCTATTTCTTTCCAGTCTGGTTATCAACTCTATTTAAATGTATTTGATTACGACTCAGTTACGTCACATGATCTTATTGATAAGATCTTTGTTGAAGTATCCTCTACACCCACGTCAGTCCAATCAAAAAAGATCACTGGAATACATAACAGAGCATCACTAGTACTGAGTTATACACTATCTTGTGCACAGAACTATTATGGAACAGACTGTTCTGTGTACTGTATACCATATGATGACAGTCAAAATGGACACTATACTTGTGACAGTACTACTGGTAATAAAGTCTGCCTTTCAGGATGGCAAAATCCTGGAAACAATTGCAAAGATGGTTAGTTAATAACAATTATTATATTTTCATCTTTCTGTTTTGTCTTTAGCTGCTTGTGAGTTAGTTTGTGGACAAGGTGGAAATTGTACAAATAATACTTGTGTCTGTAATGATGGATGGACAGGAGATCATTGTGATACACCTCAGTGTGCCGTGGGTTGTCACCCTGAAGGAGGGTATTGTGATACTCCCTATGAATGTATATGTCACAAAAATTGGAATGGTACAAACTGTAGTCAGTTTTTGTGTGCACCTAACTGCAGCTCAGTGGGCAGTAACTGTAGTATTCCTGGACAGTGTATCTGCTTACCAGGATACACTGGAGATAATTGTAATATAGGTTAGTACTGTAATGATTAGATAGTAATAAATATTTGGCATTGTGTAATATGTATGTTAATTGTTATTATAACACAGATATGTTACCATGTGAACATCAGATGCCCTGTCAAAATGGTGCAAGTTGTACTAACAATGGCAGTAATGGACAATATATCTGTAAATGTTCATCTGGTTATACTGGGAGTGATTGTGAAGATGATATTGATGAGTGTTTAACAGAACCTTGTCATAATGATAGTACTTGTATAGTAAGAAAACTCTATAATATAACTAGAAATTATATTATTAAATTCTCAGAATCTACCTGGTGACTTTAAGTGTTTGTGTTTGTCAGGATGGACTGGAAATTTATGCAAAGATAATATCGATGAGTGTGCCCCTGATCCTTGTCTTAATAATGGTACATGTACAGATTTGGTTAATAGCCATTATTGTCAGTGTACAATAGAGTTTGAAGTGAGTAATTGTTAAGTAATAGTTTATCATACATTTCATCTTAAAGGGTTTGAACTGTGAGTTAGAAGTCAATACATGTATTCCTGATCCATGTGAAAATAATGCAACTTGTGTCAACCTCTTTACAAACTATACTTGTTTATGTCCAACTGGTTATACCGGAAACAATTGCGAGTTTAGTTTCTCCAGTACTGTTAGTTCTTCTATTGCACCAACAGTCAAACCAGAGTGTAAGCTGTTGAATAAACTTGTCAAAAAGGTTTAAATATTTTCTTTAACAGTGTCCACTATCCCTATACCAGCTATTACTGGAGGTGTAGCAGGGTTCATATTTATCATTGTAATATTTATTCTTATCATTGTATTGATTATGTGGCTTACCAAACGAAAGCAGAATCATCACAAAATCAAAGGTATGTATTTATAAATTGTCATTTATTTTCAATATAAGAAGTAACCAGAAGACTTTATATAATTATCATATTATATGTCACCAGATAATGGAGAATTGGATTATGAGAACAGTTCTGTTGATGTTCTTAAAATGGAATATCTTATGTATGAAGCACCAGATGATCTATTGAAAGCTATAGAATTAATTCCTAATCCACTTTATGGTAGAACAGCAAAAAGGGAGGAACAACCCACGTCTGGTTTGGATACTATAGAATTAGTACCTAATCCACTTTATGGTAGAACAGCAGAAAGAGAAGAGGAATCCAAGTTTCATTCCTCTGAATCACAACACATGTTACTAAGCATCAAAAAAGTGGCCCCACCCACACTTAATTATGACTATGTGGAACATCGCGACAGACATCAGCACTAAATACTCCAACTTATGACCACATTAGGTCATGATCATGTGACAATGACATCATAATGATACTATACATTAAATAAAAGTTATTATTGTTTAGTCACTGTGATATAATGTTCAATTCTGGATTTAGAATTGTAGTTTTATCAATAATTGTCTAACAAAGTTATCAATACTGGTGACTGATACTGTGGTATATCATGAGAGTGACTGGAACAAATAACATTGACGTTCTGGGAATACTCCGTTGATTATTAAACATTATTATCCAGAGTGTAGGCTGTTGAATAAATTTGTCACAAAATGTTTAAGTATTTTCTTTATCAGTGTCCATTATCCCTATACCAGCTATTACTGGAGGTGTAGCAGGGTTAATATTTATCATTGTAATATTTATTCTTATCATTGTATTGATTATGTGGCTTACCAAACGAAAGCAGAATCATCACAAAATAAAAGGTATGTATTTATAAATTGTTATGTCATTTATTTTCAATATAAGAAGTAACCAGAAGTCTTTATATGATTATCATATTATATGTCACCAGATAATGGAGAATTGGATTACGAGAATAATTCTGTTGATGTTCTTAAAATGGAACATCTTATGTATGAAGCACCAGATGATCTGTTGAAACCTATCTATGCCAATGAAGTTAAAGAGAAAGCCACACCCTCTTGTTATGATGAGGCAACATTAAGAACAGTTCCAAATGAACTATATAATGCAATAGATAAAGGGACACCTCCTCCTCCTGAGTATTCCAGTCTCAATTATAATCAGTATGAGAGTGTAAACTTGGGTATGGACCTGGCAAGTAATCCAGTTTCTAATCCAT